>JANPWX010000126.1:1747960-1799730 GCA_024734555.1 Trochalopteron elliotii | reverse complement strand
GGGCTCAGGCGGGCCGGGACCGAGAGCGGTGCGGCACGGGGGGTTCCGTCAGAGGCTCCCGCTCACGGCAGCCCGCAGCGCCGGCACCGGCACCGGCAGGCAGCGCAGTCCCCACGGAACAGCCCCGTTCTGAGGGTCCTACGTGGGGCTTGGCCCCTGTCCGCTTCCTGACGCCCCGTAACCGGGAGGACCTGGCCTTCACCGGGGGCCGGAGCGTGTCACTGTTCCGTGGAGCCAGACACGAGCGCTGAACCAGCCGGGAAGGGCTGGCCCGGGGCGCTGGTGCCGGACTGTCGCTGCCCCCAGTCGGTGTGTGACTCGGGCGATTCCCCACAGCTGGTTGGGAAGGCCGATCAGTAGGGTGCACACTGGGCTATGGTTTGGGCTCTGTGCTTGCACAGCATCCATTTATCAGGTGCTCTGCGTGGGGTTATCGCATTCCTGAAGTCATTTGTGTCCTCCAGGAGCCACTGTGAACTTGGATTTTTTGTGGGATAAAGACCCAATTCTTTCAGTGCAACGCAGCCATACAAAGTTTCCCAGGTCCTGCGGGAGAGCTTCCTTAGAGAAAAAAGTTGTCTCGTGAAATGGTTCCCAATGGAAGTTACTGGTTAGGTGTCACAACTGAACTAAATCAGGCAACAGTTAAATAACCCTGTGTGTATTGTTGGAACTGAAGTGCTGTGGGATTGAAATTGTACCCTGGTACTGTAGCCATGCACCCTGAGCAGGATGTTGGGAAGTGCAGTGCAGACGTGTACAATGACAGCACTGCAGAGATGTACTCTTCCCCCTTTCACAGGCCCCTCTTACTCTCCAGCCACACCAAGACTTGCTCAAGGAAAGCAAATAAACTATCATTTGCTTGTGTCACCTGTCTAGGATTAAAAGCTGTGTCATTTATGTAGTTTTTCAGGAAGCTGTCCTGCTCTAATTCCAGCCAGAAAGCTTGGTACCTCATAAAACATGCTTTTCAGTTTTCCTGCCATTTTTTCCTATAGAGCCAGTGTCTTTAAAGCTAAATTAAATCTAGTGCTTTTAAATGAGTGTTGTTCTGTTCCACTTCTATTGATGCAAACAAAGGCATGGAGATTTTCTGTGAGTTTGGGAAGGTAAATCTGGAGCTTGCTTTTCTACTCATATCAAATTTCTCATCAGTAGGAACACTGATTCCTAAATCCTTGCTCTAAAGGGCTTTAAATGGCATTTGGTGGTTATGAGAACACAGTACACTGAGGAGGTTATGCCTCTCATTAGGAGGAATGTCCTGAGCACAGATACATACATTCTGTATTGTATAATGCACAAGTACAGTCCCATATTTCCCTGTATGTTTTGCTGAAATGATTTGAATTAAGAGATTTAGAGCAGCAGATCATTGCTATAAATTGCTATGTAAAATGGAACCACATGTGCAGTATACTTCAGGTCTTTAATTTGTTAGGGGCTAAATGTTTATTAGAATATGGTACAGTTAATATGAAATACCCCTTTCACAATGCAAGGATAATGAGTTGTATGGCAAGATAAGGTGGTTACCAGAATTCAAGAATGACAGAATTCAATTAATTTAACATGAATTAATGCAAGATCAAATTTATTACAGTTGGATGCAGTTTGTAATTGAAAGTTCCATTACAGCACGTTTTTACATGTTATCTCCTATCAGTAAGAGATCTCAAAAGAGCAAATCCTCTATTTTGAACAGCAGCAATGTCTTTATTATATCATAAATAACTCTTTCTTTACATGTTTGCTGTGAGGAACTTCAGGTCCCAAGAGCCCAGCTGTGCACAAGGGGCTGTGCTCTTGCTTTTTCTCACAAGGGACCACAACTGAGCTTAAAGAGAAATCTGGGTTTCATCTTTGACTGCTTTGCTGGGCTGCCCCTCCCTTGATACTTGTTCATCCCTTCTTCTATTTTCCACTCTTCTGGGTGATCACCCCTCTTTGTTTTTTGGGTGGGAGGGGTGAAATCAGCCCTCTAGTCAAATAAACCTTTCAACCTCCTAACTTCAAAATAAACACTTTTATTGTGGACAGTCCAAGCTCCTTAGGCAAAGCTTTAGGTCTCAAATCCAAAAGATACACTGTGTCCTTTTAATAATTTCATAGTGGAAACTCACTATTTGCCCATTCCTGTGGTGTTATGGAGGTTTTCAATGATTCTGGTTTAGGTTTCAGGATTAGGTGAAACCAGAGTGCCTTAAACCTCTTTAGAGGTTTGGGATTAGGTCTGTATCATGCCTAATATAGCCTTTCTGTGCAAGGCTAAATTAAATGGCAGGAATATTTGTTGTGCACTGATTCACAGGTGTTTGGCAAAATACCAGAAAACATAAAGGAACCACTGGAAGAATCATGAAGGCAAAGCCATCGAAACATGAGTATTAGCTAAGTACTGAGGTATCACTTGCAACTGTGGGGTCTTTCAGACTGCTTTTAAGTGATTTTAAGCATGGATATCATTTTTATGTGTCTCTTTCACATGAATGCGAGTAAATTGAAGATCTGTCGTGCAAATGGATCATGGATTTTATTTGGGTATTACATTCTGGTAATTTCTGCCTGTTTTATAGCAAATGTATATTAAAGTTTGTCTAACAGCTGATATCACTGAAAATATTGTTTTATTGTACACGTAAATTCTACTCCTTCTCTGGAGCATGCATTGGCCTGACAGAATATGCAAGGTCACAAGGAGAAAAATGCAATAGATTTATGTCTACCATTAAAATACTGGCCTGTCTGGCCAAGGAGGCAGAGGCATTTGCCTCACTGACGGCCATGGACTAACTGGAGGAACTAATTTCATTGTTTAGGCTGTCTACTGTGAGGCTTTTCAGCACTTTTCACTCACTTTGTCTCTGGTAGGGCTAGTTCTCTTCTATGTACTCAGTTCTGTAGTCTGTAACACGGGCAGGGCCTGACTCCCTGGCCATCCCCTGAGGTACTGTCTGAGCTGAGCAGATTTCATCAAGCAGAAGTGCAGCTCATTGCTGCAGTATCAGGATCCCTCCAAACTGCAGCAGCTGGTTTGGCTGCATTTGTAGGGAAAAGCTGATGCCTGGTTCAGCAAAGCCTGAGCCTGGCATCAACAGAAGCCAGGGATGGGAAGGCAAAGCACAGTGCTCAACGGTTCAGTTCCTACAGCTGCCCAAAATCGGTCACTATCTGAGCATAACTATCTCCTCACACTAAAGCATTCCCTTCACTGATTTTGTGCCCGACAGCCCTTCACAGAAAAGGGTAGTTTGACTGCATTTATCTCCCTAGATAAACAGATTTTAGCTTTGCTTGTAGACTTGCCCGTATTTAGAAAGTTAACTACATCTCAAGAATTGCAAAGCTCTGGAGGTTTTTGCCATACCAACGAGTTCTCTTGCTGCAAGCTGCTTCTTGCATTCCTATGGCAAGTGTTCTGATCAGCAGTGCATACAGCCAGGTTCTGTTTTCTCATGTCTGCTTGCAAAAGCAAAACAGAAATAATTAAATCAAGTTTAACAAGAGTATGTCCCCTCTAATCAGATGAGCTGTAAATAAGAGGGAGGCTAACTAGAAGGATTTAATAATCTTAGAATCTGTAGAAAACATTATTTATGGCTTAAGAGCTACACAAGTCTTGAGCTTAAATGTAAGTTCTTTCCTTCTTTAATGGTGCATGTAAGGAAGAGCAAGAGAGAAATGTTCCAGTCAAGGACAAAATCATAAAATAATGAGCAGAAGAAGAATGAACTGAAAGTATTAGGGGCCAGGGGAGGCTGAGTGGGAGTTTGTCTTCATACATGATTGATCTAAACTTGAAAAGGAAAAAAATAAAAGACTCCTCATCTTTAAACAAGATGGTTATTCGAGCATAAATAACAGTCTCACGTCAAATATGCTGCTATTTCCAATGGAGTCTTTTCACTACAAAACCACAACATTCCCAGCCCTAATCTCCTCAGATAAAACAATACGGCTGGTGGCTGTGAATCAGCACTTTGAAACCAACCTCTGAAAACAGCAACACGTTCAGGGTGAAGAGAAACGGAGGAGACAAAGAGCTGCTGTTTATAGATCTTTGCAAAGTGAGGCCCCACCTTGCTTGCTTGGAAATGTGCTGTAACACCGAGAATTGTTTCTCTTTGGGTGGGAAGCCCAGCTCAGCACGGCCAGCCCAGGAGACTGGGGCTATTGATGGATCTGTGAGTTTGGTCTCACACCAGGCTGAGCTGTCACTGAAATCTGCAGCAGTGAAATGCCAAAATCCTCCTGGATGCTTGAGCCTTGTGATTGTGTGAGAACAAACAGCTGGGCTCTCTGTGCCAAAATGAGCACTCCTCCTTTCCCAACCCATTTGCAGCCACATGGTGATGTCCCCTCGCTTGTACTGACCCCAGCACTTCTCTGAGCAGCATCAGGACTGATGCAAGGCAGGAGCAAGGTGCCAGGAAAGAGAGGGCCCAGGAGGGAGAGCAGTCACACTAGAAGAGACCTGCCCTGAGCAGTGGCACTGAAAGGAGCAGGCCAGCCAGGACACAAAGGTTTCCATCCAGAAAATGACATCTCACCTTAAGCAGGAAGCTCATTTCCCTCCACAGTCAGTGAGGAAAAGCAGGCTATTACCACATAGGAACATCCCCTCCACCTTCTTTCCTCATTCCACCATTTCCTAACATAACACACTTAAACAACAAGCTTTGAAACCCAGAAATGCCATCCCATGGGAAGTGGGAGAAGACTTTGGTCTCAGCACAGACCCCCAGCTGTCCTCTGACTAGAAGGACCTTGCATTGGTGGTGGGGGATGTCCTATGGCAGCAAGACTTGGAGCAGGATCAAATGAGGAAACACTGTGGCATTTGCACTTTGATGTTGCTTTTAGGGGCACTGTCCATAACTCAGAAAAAGTCCTGATCTTTTTGAGCCCCTCTCAGAAAAAAAAAGGAAATGAACTGGGCATTGTTCTCCTCAAAGACATCACTGTAAAATGGCCTTTGGACATGGTCTGGAGGCATCAGCTGCACAACCTCCCCATCAGTGCAACACTTCCAGCAAAGGTCCTGAGGCAGGGCTCAGATGAGAGAGATGTTGACAGGATGCCAAATCCCGACCCTCTGGAACTAGACAGAAAAGAGAACCAAATGGCAAACCTGTATCTGTGTCCAGCTGCAAAAGCCCAAGCTTCTGTTAAGTCTGAAAAAAACCTTTGATCCAAACATCCCCACTTTTTAGGGATTCCAAACTCGAGTGAAAACACAGCAGTTTTACCCTAGCTTGAAACATAGCCTGACACCTTTGATTTCTGAGGAGAGATCATTTTTCTTGGGGTGAGGCACGTGGACAGCAACAGATCCCTCATGTCTGGTTCAGACAGGCCAACAAAAAGGCTTAAGTGGACACACACAGAACCAGCAGCATGTGATAGGATTTAGTGCAAGGAAATCAAACTCTCTGCCCCACCTCCTGGGCTTATCCTTTAAAGACCAGTCCTGTGCTCACAGCTGGAGTTTATGTGAGTCCTGCCTTATTAATTAACTGAAGCCAGTGCCTTTTCCCCCTGAATTCCAACAGAAGCAATTAGAAAGCAGATACTTCACACATAACAGCTGGTTCATTTAACCCCCTGCTTATGCTATTGTCTCCCCTCCCCCAGCCAGCTCACATCCCCCTTTTCCATCCTTTCATGTAATGGAGAGGGACAGTAAAATCAAGGTGGCTAAAGCAGGGGCATCAGATAACCATATTCTTATTTAAAATCATAGAATGTAATGCTGAAAGCAGAGGATTGTTGCTGAGGCCACAGTTCTGAGCAGGGAATCATAACATTCACCTACCAGATGGGAAAAAGAGCTTTGGCTGTCTACAGTGTCCTCCTCAAAAGGGGATCTGTATCAAAGTAGCAGCATATTTTCTTCAGTGAAGGCTGTTGATGTCATTAGAGCAAGTCTCATTTTTATTTAAGACCAGAGTTAAGAGTCACATAAAATTGGCACAGGTGAAGGCACCAGGCCCATTAAGTTGTGCAATGTGACTCTCTGGGAACTTTGTCAATGTTCATGCGCCTCCAATTTATTTATGCTTGGGCAAGCCAGCCCCAGAGCTTCTCCTCCTTCCTTCTCAATATAAATACAGCCTCAATCCTGCCATTAGGCCTGTAAAAAACCCACTCAATCCACTAAATTTGCCCTACACCCAAGACAGATCCAGTTACAGGAAGAGCAGTTCTGCCCCCCTCTGTGTTATGCACATCACTGGGAGATGACTGTGGATGTACAATTAAACCCCAGCCAAAAACATCCACCATAACACTCAAAGTGAAATCTGCTCTTGCCAAATTACCTTAAGTTCACATTCTGCTCCCAAGCAGGTACTCTAGAGGCTGGACCTTGATTTAAGGAAAGTGAAGCTGTTCAGAAGGAAACCAAGTTTAGAGGAATGGAGATTTATTTCCTTCTGTGAAACACTGAAGCAGGGAAGTAATTTCAGTGTATCTGAGGCAAATGGGTGGTCAAGAGTCACATTTCTTTTCTTAGCATGGCTAGCATTTTTTTAAATGTAGAATTTATGGGGAAAATAGAGATCTGGTCTCTCATAGGGCATCTGCTCATGGCATACAGGAATAATAACAATACAGGATTAGAGAGGAATAATAAGAGTAGACAGCCAACATACCCAGTGCTGAGAGATTTTTCTGCTAGATGATTCCTCACTGACCCTGAAATCAGGCAGCATTATGATGACATTTTCAGTTATAATATGGGGAAGATTTAGGTCCAGCCATAAACTTCCCATTTTCTTCCTCAAAGAGGTAGTTATCAGAGAGGTATAAAGATGGCTGTTGCAGCCAGCCAGCCAGCTAGATGTTTGCCATCTTTATTGCAAATTTTCATGTATCTTACAACACCTACATACTCTACAGCAGACTGATGATGCAGCTATCTAATACCTGCATTACAGACATGGAGAACAAGTTAGGAGGGATTAAATTATCTGCCCAGCTTCCCACTAGACAACAGAGGTGTGGCTAGAAATCAAAACTCCAGGCTTCCAATTTTTGCTGTATTATACTAATCTCTTTATATGCTTTGCTGGCGAAAAACCCCCCCAAAACAACCATGTCTGTTGGTTGAAGTATGGGTACTTCTAATCAAACAAAATGATGGGTATATTTTAGAAACGGTTACAGCTGATTAGTCCACTGGCCCCCCTTTTTTATCTCCTGGATCTTTCTAGAGGAACAAAAATAAAAGGGAAGGCCATATTTTTTTTTTCTAACTGCAAAGGCATCAGCTAATGAGAGTAGAAATTGTATTTTATATTTTGGCAGTTAGTAGTAAACACTGTTATTAAAGCTATAATAAGATCAGCAAATGTATGAAATATTAGTGATGTCTGAGCACAAAGCAGAGTCCTCATCTCTTTAGTTAAAATTACAAAATGATTAACAGCCCAATTAAAAACATTTTTGTTTTTGACATGATAAATTATACTTTATCTACCTATCTGTGGATATAATTGATTATTTTATCCGTTTGCTGTTGGCTGTCATTAAAAAAGACAGATACCATGGCTTTCTGGCCTCTCTCCTGCTGAGAGAAAGAACAAATCCTGCTATTAACGACAGACAGGATCATTATGAAAAAATTCCATTTGCCACTAGGCAACATAGCCGAGTTCCAGTAATTATTGTATTAGTCAAGCCGTTGAGAAGTTCCATAAAATTGAGAGAGTTTTTAAGGAGCATCCAACATTATTTGGCAACTTTTGTGATGTAACAATTAAAACCATGCTCCAGGCCCCAAAATGTGCAGGAGATTGCCAAAATCAGATAAAACCCTAGAGGGCCCCTGACTTGCAAAGCAAAAAAAAAAAAGAAAAAAAAAATCAAACTGTTTACTTTTAGGATCAGACATTCATCAAGGTTTGGCTTTTGTTTCGGCTGGTGTCAGATAATAACAGCACCACGTTTTCAGTTGGCTTCTAACAAAACTCTGCACTGTTCAGTGTCAGGTGCCAGGGCTGACACTGGGCTCTTCTCAGGAGAGGGAATTCTCATGGACCTGATGCTACCAGCTTTGCTTGGCAAATCAGATACCTGGGGGCACTCAGCAGTACCTTCTGGAGTGAATCACATCTGTAATCCACCAGTAGCATCAGGAAATCACTGGGGAGAAGTGCAAGTTGTTCCTCCCTCTCACGTCTAGGAGCTGAGCCAGGCAACACCCCAAATTGTCAGGGCTGCAGGGGATAAAGCAGAAGTCTCCTGTCCATGTACCCCATTAACCTGTCAAGGAACTGATAAAAAAAATTAAAATTACACTTTAAAACTGCTAAGGAAAATTGCTACTGAACAAAGCTTGTAGCCAAGTTTATCATTTACCTACTTCTCTACTGAGTGGTGATAAGGAATAATGATGTACAGTACCAAAAATGAAGGTACAGAATCAGGCTTCTGCAGTGGAAAGGGAAGTTGCAAAATGTAGACTTGGTTTAGCCTAATGAAGACTACAGGAAGCACTTCAAGAGCACATCTGTTTGCAAAGGGGTTTCTCCCTTCCCAGAATAACATGCCTGGGTCAGAAAGTTGCAATGTTTTAAAGAACTGTGATGGCAGCAGCAGTTTCCATGGCAGCCAGAGGGAGCTGGGGTCTGAACACAGGATACTGCTGCTGTCACCAGGGAACAGCAGTAGGGCAGGGTTCAGCACCAGCACCTCCCAGTCTCCACCTGGAACATGCTGTACCAGGAAGGACAGATAAAAAGATACACTGGAGCCTGCCATGATGTGGCCTTTCATCACACAGCTCTGGGACTGGAGATGGCTGCCAACTGTTAGGGCCTGCTGACCTATTTAATAAAAAAAGATCAAACCCACAACCCTCAGCAATCGTGCCTTTTATCTGATGTAAATGGGAACAGTGGCATAGCACTACAGGCCATGGGCAGCCCCTGAACCACATGTTGCACTGCCAAGGGAAAGGCAGAGGCTCAGACTTGTGGAGAGAGGGTGTGTGAAAGAAAAGCTGCTCCTCTCTCCCAGTTCTGAAACTGATCTTGCTGCTCTGCGAGGCAGGCATGCCTAAGTCCTAATAAGCTCAGGAATCAACTAATGCTGGAAGCTACTGCCACATTTTCCAGCACATTTAACCTCTAGTTTGGGTCTGGCAAATGCTAGGGTGTGGTGAGATGTGTTGCTGTAGAAGTATAAACCCCTGAGTAACTACTAGCTGCGTTTGAGAGACAGCATGGCCTTGTAGTTTTCTTCAGCAGAACTAAAGTGTATATTGTAGTATTCGATTTTCTTGCATTTGGAGCTGTCATCTAATGTGAAACATCCTAGGTCAGCTCAAGAACTTAGGTCAGTAGCTGTCAGTGTGGAGAATGAATTCTTATTCTTGATTTTATGAGTAGATTGTGCCAAATCTTCAACATATTAGAGTAGTGCCAGATAAAGACCTAGCAAGTTTTTTAAATATATGTTCTTTATTAGCATTAAAACGCTTATTATTTAGAGAGTTATATTAAAACATGCATGCATGAGATCCATCTAAACTTAAAAACTAATTTGAAAAAAATACATTCCTAATTTTTTTGTTAGTCCCTCTGGCTTATGGCTCATCAAAGCCATGAGTGAGGAAAATGCAAATCCCAGCAGACAGCAAAGGGAACTCAGCGATGAAAGAGGGAGAGTGGAGTGGATTGACAGTGAACTGTTGGGGGTATTGCTGAGAACAAGATGAATCCACTGAAAAAATGGTTATTTTATATTGGAATTGTGGGACTTTGGATCAAGGGCTACAAAGAATGTCAAACTCCCTGATCCAGGCAGCTCTCCTCAGACCACTGCTGTATTTTCTCTGTGGGCTGCAGCAACAAGCCTGAACAATTCGTTTCCACCCCAGCCTGGCAGTTCAGGCTCTAGTTTGTAGGTGTTTGCATCTCCCTCCATTGTGTCAGCTGGCTGGTGTTACTCTTCAGAAGGATGCCAGATGGTACTTTAGCCAACCTGATTTCCAGATAACTGTTTTTTGCAGCTACCTCTTTAATTAAAATAAAAAAAATATAGGTAAAGGACAAGTTTATCATCTGCTAACACATGCCATGGTTGTCTCTCAGTCAATCAGCATGCAGCACACAGAGCTGCAGACTTCTCTTCCACACCACCAGTATCCAGAAGGAAAAAAATCAGTCCATCTGCAAAAGCGATCAGACCCTCGTGCTTCCCGGCATAAATTCCCATTTACAGGATCCAGTGCCCTCTGCTGAGGAGAACCAAACTAAGCATTAACGTGTCCCAGGCCCACAGAGGGACTGTTCAGGTAGAGCAGTATGGAGCAGAACAGTTGGAAGTTCACCTCCATGCCCACCCCTTGTCCCATCTGCCACCAGCGTTTCCAGGTCACTGTAAAGCAACACATGGAAAGTATTGGGGAGCTTGCAAAGGCTACAGAGCTGTGAGAAGAGGAACAGGTCCCTTTCTGGAAAGGGAAATCCATGTGGACATATGGTAGTTGTGAAAGGAGCTGGACTAGCAACCTTGGCAGGCTGGAGGTGAACAGAAATGTTGCTGCTTTGCCTTGATCTCTATGTACAATAAACTGCTGGGCTCCAGCTCAGTGTTTTATCTGGGAGCAGCCGCCGGCGTTCCTGCGCCCGTGTTCCGTCTCATTGCTGCACTGACATATTTACACGTGGGCCGGGGCCCGGGCAGCTGTGAATAAGGGGCCATATATCAAGAGAGGAAAAAGGGATGCAAAGATGAATTTTATGGAATATTTTCCATTTTTCTTTGACTTGGGTTGTGCGTTTTGCTACGGCCCATTGGGCACTCACTCAGCACTTGGACACTTTGCTCCGTGCAGTCTCGCCTCTATTTCTAATTGTGTCTACATGCCAAGCCTAGCCCAGTACCTGAGGCAGCCTGCAGGGAAATGGAGATTGTGAAAAAAGAAGAAGGTGGGTGGGAGGGAAGTTTCCTGCCCTTCAGTGGCATATACCATGGGAAAGAAAATCATGTCTTGTAAGTCACCAGACTTTTCCAAGTCCTGCAGGACACCTCTTATATTAGAGTGCCAAAGTCAGAGGAAAATATTTCCACTAATTTGTGAGAGAAAATCATCAAGTCCCTTTTGCAGTTTTAAGAGGTTGTATAATCTTTGATTTCTTCTCTGGGCAATGAAAAGGGTTAATTCCTCACAGTGTTGACTTAATCCTTTCCTTTTTCCCAGTGGCTGACTAATAAGTTAGATGTGTTGACTCTGTTTATAAAGACAAGCTTTGGACATAATATTAATGATATTGTGTGTGCAAGAACATTAGAAAACAAACACAGAGGCACCTGGGGAGTCTGAAGGCATCTTCTGGCCTTTCTGGGCTGACAGCACAGAGTGGCCCTCCAACATTTCCATGTGAAAAAACACTATCTAGCACAAGAGAGTTTACTTTGAGTGACCCTCTTGCCTTTCAAACAGTCCGAAGTCAGGACTGTTACAAAGCTGAAAACTTGTTTTATAAGAACAGGTCATTGCTCAACCAGCTGAAAAGGAGAGGGAAAAAGGGATTCCAGAGAAACAACTGGAAATGAAAACTGGACATTTGAATGGAATAATGGCTGTTGTCTTTACTCTGGCACTGACACCCTAACAAAGGGTGTAGAAGATTTTTCCCTTATGTTTTTGCAAGGCAGAGGTGAGAAGAGAGCATTGTTTGTTTATTCATTTGTCTTAGAGCCCCATGAACACAAAGAAGTCACTGCAAGTACTCATCCAAGGCTCAGGTTCATCTCATTGGGAACTTTATGCTCCCTTGACAGCCCATGTGAGATCCAAACCAGCACATGGAAGTGCTTATTTCCCTCTATTGTCTGTTTAGGAGGTTTAGGGGAGTGAGGCACAATTCCTGTTGTGTCACCATGGTCTGAATGCCAGGTCAGCCTCACTGGTCACCTGCAGATACTGCTCAGCACAGATGTGTACAAGGCCTCACCTCAGAGATTTGTCAGGCTTTGTGCAGGTGTCCCATCCTGAGTGCCTCAATGCAGGCAGAATAAACTACATGTCCTACTGCTGCTGAACCATAGAATATTTCTGGTATAGCTGAGTGGCTCCATTTAAATGGAGCTAAATCAAGGTAATCTCACCCTAGGATCGAGCATCATCAGTTCCCAGGAAGAGATCTGCTCCACTGAGTAAAATGTCTGTCAGCACTGCTGAAGCATCTTCTCAGATGGTTCTTTGGAGCTCTCTTCTCAAGACGGTTTTGTTACCTGCACTCGAGCAGCTGAAGTTCACTGGGAAGGAGCACCTGAGGTCATCAAACTCAGAGCTCAGCAGAAACCTGGCAGGGATAAAAAGACAGTCACCACTTTAAGCTCGGACAAGGGGATCGTTTAGTGACTCACCCAAGATCACACAGATGGTGCTTATACCAAGAATTAGACCCACCAAGCCATCCAACACCTCTGGATTATTCATTGAGGATTACAGTCCATTTAGGAGTCTATTTTAATATATAAATGTAAGCTATGGAGCTATGATGGAATGGTAAATTAAATACTGAGAAGTCTGTCACATCTCTGTTCAAAGCAGGCTAACATTTCATGTAAGGAATTACATGCTTCAGACAGTTGCAATCATCTTCTGCAGAAATAATTTAAGCTTACTTCATCTGTTGTATTCTGATTTAAATTTTTATTGGAAATATAAATACCTATGTCGGTCACCAAACCAAATAAAACAAACATATTGAGTAGGGTCTATTATAGACTAATATGGAAACAAATAATCTGCAAGTCTGGTTTTATTTATAAGCTTATTTGAGTTTTTACTCTAGGCTCATATTAATCGGGTTTGTGGTTTCCACATCTGTACTGCTGATGCCCAGTGCAGACAGCATGCCAAGTCAGACCTGGGCATCCTCCAAACTCTAAATGGAAAACAGATGCCTCAACTCCAGCTACCTCAAGACAAGCAGGGCAAGTAACCTACCAAGTAACCACAGCGGGTGCAGCAGGCAAAGCAAAACTCTGGGGAGCTCTCTGAGGTGCCTGCTTGCAAGTTTCTGCTTCTGACTTGCTCCAGGGGCAGCCAGACTGCCGCCTGTATTGTATTTGCTCTCTCTGATGATCAAGAGATACCAATTCCCTTCACAACCTCCCTTTCCTCAAGCTGTAGCTAGGAATTCCCAGACTGGACCAGTTAGTTCAGAGTGTCAGCTAGTAATACATATTCTAGAGGAAGATGGAAGGACTCCTGCAGATGGTGGTAATGCAGGATGAATTCTTTCCAGAACCCTTGATTATTTTTAATATTTATAAAAAGCATTTTGAATGTTCACAAAAGCCATAAATACATATAAAAAAATGCCCATGCCCCTTGTCAAGCCAAAATGGATCCAGCTGTTCTGCGGTGCTGGTCTCTGATTGCGGAGAATCCCTGTATTAATGAAAGATGTATAAAGGGAATCCCAAACTGGAAATATGATCTCTGCTCAAAACTGTTCAACTATTAAAGAATATTTCATGGAAGTACATCAGCACAAAGCTGATTCTCAACATGGCTGAGATCCAGGCCTGAGAACCCATCTCCATGAGGGCATCTATACTTGCAGATATTTTTTAGTGCAAGTTGCTTCCAGACAAACTTTGCTTTGTGCTGGTACATGGCCAGAGGTTTGTGCCAGTGTAGCTACATCATTGCAAACCCATTCCCTAAGGCCCAGGAGAACCTCAGTGCAGTAGGAATGCCAGACCTGCTTCTTCCCTAAGCACAGGAGGGAGGCCAGTATAAGAACTGGAGCAAAATCATGACAGTAAAGAGAGAAAAAGAAGCAGTGTTGCTGGTGTAAAGACTAAAAATCTGGCAGAGGCATTCAAATTTATTCCTTATGTACCCTGTGATGGCCATCCAGCAGCCTCTGTCACCTGTAGCAATTATCTCTTTCCTGACAATTTTGACCAAGAGATGCATTGCATCCTGTGCCATAAAATACATTTTTTCAAGTCACTATAGCATCTATGTGTTGTTCATACAGCAAAGCCAAGATTTGTTTTAAGAATTCAGAGCAGGAAAAGGGGAATATTAGGGAGGGAATAAAAAATTAACACAACCTCAATGCTCCAGCTATGTGGAAGCAAATCACTCTGTCATCCATCATTATCCTCCTCAGAGAACTGCTTTGCCCCAGCACGGCTGCTCCATTGGCTCCCAGGCAGAGGCAATTCTTAGAAAACAGAGATGGCAAAAGCTCAGTGTCTGATAGGAGAGGGGCAGATCTGTCATCAGCACAGAAGGCAGTCATTCCTTGTCACAGGGGCTGGAGAAAAGAAGATGCAATTAACAATTAGCTTTGGTAAGAAAAGACAAAACCCTTAAAACAGTTTCTGCTGCAGCAAATCAAGTCACAGACTTAGGAATTAATGGTTCAAAGTCTTGGTTCTTGCTTTCCTAGATACACTAGAGATGAAAGAGAGAGTGAATTTCTCCTGCCACTTCGTTCTGGCTGGCTAAGAATTGGGGCTTAGCCATGGAAAAGAGCCAACCTTGCAAGAGTTACAGGAAATGAGAATAGCTTTGCAGCATTTCCAAGCAAATTCAGCACACCTTTTCAGCACCAAACTCAGGCGTCTCACCTCAGAAAACAAAACTGAGGCTTTTCAGTAGATGTTGCATTATTCATTACCAGGAGAGACTAGATTCACATGATTCAGATTATCTGGAGATGTGCAAATATAATCAACTTACATATGCATAAAAGCAGTATTTCTGGTGCAAAGTCAGGTATCTTCCTCTCTCTAAGACATCTTGTGTGTGGATTAATTCAGACTCTCAAATGATACTAAAGAACCCTGTTCTATTATTTCACAGTCCACAGGTGCATGAGACTAAATCCAGAACAGCCTACAAGCCTAGCTCAACATCCTGTACAGCACTGCCAGCTGTTCTCTCCTACCTCTTTCCCAATCACTTTTTGGTTCTTTGTGCCCTACAATAATTTCCTCTTCAAGTCTCTTTTTTCCTCCTTTGCCCATAGCACACTACAAATTATTTCTGGTTGCAATGATTAATTTCACAACTCACACCTAATTTGACCCTAATAACTTTGCCTGAAAAAGGGACAATTCCTTGTTGATCCAGACAACTTATCACCCCATGAGCACAATAAAAAGGCAGAGCTGGTTATCAACTGGGAGATGCCCATTAGTATTTTTACAGGCACTGTGGGGAGGTCCCTTATCAAGTGGGGTGAGAGCTGGCATGGACTCCAGGCATGCAGGGGGAGGCAGATTGCTTTCAGCCTGCAAGGCCACACAATATGGGAAGTGGTGGCTTGAAAGAGGAGTGGAAGAATGACAGATGGTTTGTGGCTGTGCGTTTCTTTAGAGGACACTGGGCTCCCGCCATGGGAACAGTGTGGACAGTAAAGGCAGCGGCTCCATGTGAAGAGTGACAAAGCAAGTCAGCCACGGACGGCCCGTGGGAGGCCAGAGGAAATGCACCATTAGTCAAAGTTGGAGGAAAAATAAAATGCGATGACAACTGGGCCATTCATGTGCTTCCCCTTCAAGGACTGACCAGACCCTTCACAACTCAAAAGACTCAAGTATCAGCTTCTTTTTCTCTTCAGCCAGGCTAATGTGCACTGGCAGAGTCTGAGGAACTCCCTTGTCACTTACATTAATTCTTATCTTGTTGTTCTTGGCTACACTTCACTGAAATACAGTGAGGGAGAATACTTCAATCAATAATGTAGATCCAAGGGGGCACCCCCCCTCTGCTGTTCCTAGGGATCAACATAATAGCTTAAAGCAAATGTTCACCCAACTTGTGAACTTGGGAAATATCAGGACTTCCAGAATTAGAGCATAAGACAATGAGGTGGCCTCACAAGGATGTTTGAGCCCACACATGAACAACCTCATCACTCCAGGGTAGCTTTTAGCACTTTGAGAGTTTGCTACTCAATACAAAAAAATGCAAGACTTCAGAGTTCTCTCTCAGTGACAAAAAAGGCAGCCTTGCATTTCACAAGCAAATTTCATCAGATATTCCACTTTGCCGCTGTCCTGGGAACCCTGAGGCACTGGTGCCACAGCCTGTGAACCTGATGCATTTTGTCATTAAGGAAAGATGATGCCCTTCAGAAGGTCCAGCTGTAAACACTCACAAATGGTTGATCTCTCATTCTTCAAGGGGATCAATACCACAGCTATGGACAGGACTTAGAATTTATTTAGAATTGCCTCCTCTGGAGCTATGGCCTTTCCAGATTTGGAAAGTACAAGGGAGTTAAAGGAAGATGCAAGCAGAAAATCCCGAAATGCTCTCTTATGAATACTTTGGACACTTAGCCCATCAAAAGGGACTTCACATATTAACACTTAAATAGGGCTAAAAGTAGCTAAGTAAAACAGAATGAGCCTCTTGCAAAAAGGTGGAAAAAGAAAAATTCAAGGATAACAATTAAATCCTTAATTAAGAAAGGGAATCAAAGTCCTGACCTGAAGCTCTTAGAAACTCTGGATATATGTAGAATGAACAAGGACAGAAATAGAAGCAAAGTCTGAAGTGTCAAGAGAACTGTCCTTATTCTCCTGTGTTTGAAATATGTCTAAGAAATAAACTCAATGAAAAGTAAAGAGGCAAAAAACCAAAAGTTGCTGCCACGATTTAATTAGATCTCACTGTGGTGTAAACTAAATGAATTAACAAAAATATCCTTTGACAATCTAAGAGCCATTTCTTAAGTCTCCAAAGCAGCCTGTGTTCTTTAAATTAATTCCTGTCAGATGGTTAATAATTTCTGCTTTCTACATTACAGGAGTCACTTACCTAAGACAGCCAAACTGAACAGTGCTATCAGTGTGAACACCCTGTGCCCCAAACTGTTGTGCCTAACAACTTCTTCCCAATTATCCAGGCGTTTATTGCCAGCAGAACATTACTTGACTCCATTTCTCTAAGGAAAATGCTTGTGTTTCCTGATGTTCTCAGCTGTGTTTGTACAAGTTGCCTTCGTGTGAAGTAGAAAATTAATGCATTTCCTCTTGATCCTCTGAGAGGGAGAAAAAAAGGAAGACTATCAAGATTAAATAAAAATGCCAAAGCTCAATCCTTTGTCCCCATTGAACAAAGGTGTTTAAATAAAGATTTCTGAGCTCAACCTCCTGCATAAAGCTAAAAGCTGCTTTCTAACCTGTTGCTCTGACACAATGTGAACAGAATATTGGTTGGCTGCATTACAGTTCATTCACACATTAGAAAAAGATAAAAGTAAAACAAGCTTTCAATTTTAACTGTTTTGTTGGGAGTACACCATGGAAAAATGCATTTGGGGCTTTCCTCATAGGGAGCCAACAACAAAGGGAACATTTATTTATTTTCTCAATTTTTGTTTAAAGCCTAAAGCCTGTTTTTTTCACAGATTTCTTTCCCTTGATATTTTATTTTCCTGGAGTTACACAATATTCTAATAGACAAGGACTGAAAAGGTATCTATAGCTTATATTTGTTTGAGTTACGTTACCACCTAGCTAATTCCTTGCAGAGCCTTAGGAAAAAGAGTCTCCTTGTGAAAGATTTAAGTAGAGGGATCTTGGTCTTTGGCTTTATGCTGAAACAAGGAATAACAAGCCTGGTTCCCATATTGCTTTAAACTAAAGGAAAGGAGGACAGAAAAACCCAACAGTCTTTCTGGTTTTTGTATGATCTGAAAGAAAACAGGGCAGGAGGTGCAGTAAGAGCATAGCTCATCTTTCATGGAGTATAAAGGCTTTCCTTAAATAAATGTATTAATATATTGGACATACTCTATTACTCTATACTCTCATTACTCTATTGCTGAGACTTCTACCTGGAAAAATTTCCCCCCACCCCCTCCTTGGAGATGCTGGTTCTGACAGGCTGCAACTCCCAATATCTCTACCCAGCTAACAATGCACAGCACCTTGTTCAAACAAGACTGGTCTTCATTTCACACTCCCCCCCAGGGAATATCCACTTTTCTCTTCATACTGTATCTTTCTGACTGATGCAATCAGATTCTGGAAACCTGCCTTATTAGTTTATATTCCAGCTTCTTAGGGAATGATGTTAATTTTCCATTGTAGGACCAGAAGATTTTAGATGTGCTAGATCTTGTCTATAAGAAACAACAGAAAAAGTGGCACATGCAATACCATGCTCAGAAATGGACTACAGTGAACAGCATTCCTTGCACAGAAAGTCTAGGGGTTCCAAAAAAAGACACTCTCCTCAGTCCAACAGTGCCTGAAGCAAGATATTTTACAATTATATTATGAATAAATAAATGTGCATTTTCTTACTTATTCACCTGAGATATTCTGCTTAATTTCTTCATCAGTTCACCATCATAATTGTTTTTTGCCTAGATCTGTTGTTTACTAAGCCTTTACACTGTGATGGCCAAAGAGTTCCATTATATCCATTAAAGATTAGACAATTTTCCTTTGTTTCCCACAGCAAATAGGATCCCGTTCTTGTCCCAAACAGAATGTCAGTAGTTGGAATGATGTTTTCTTAAGATGCATATAAGATTAAAGACTGAAATCAGATGCAGTGTTGCCAAAGCCTTTGTAATATGCATGTTTTTCATGGCAAGATGATTGACAAAGAATTGCAGTAAGGTGCTGAAGGGGATATTTCACCTGGCTCATCAAAATTCAATGTAGAGGATTAGAACTAAGAAGAGCTGACAATATTGACTTTGAGTACCACAACGGAAACATAATTAGCTCTTTGACATGTGGTGGACAGAAATATTCAATTTTTTAAAAAATCAGTTAGAGTAATTAAGCATATCTGTTGCATGCTGCCCTGGGAAAAAGGAAAAAAAAAAGAGAAAGAAAAAAGGTCTGCTCTGCTGTTTCCTCTTTTTCCAGTAAAATCCAACTTTGGCACTAGAATAAATGCATACAAACCCAGCCTTTCTGTTGGAAGAACATCAGGAAAACTTTGTGCATTAAAGTAAAAAACCTCTCTTAAAAGAGAGCACACAGATCTGAAAGGAAGAAAAAGTCAATGAATTTTATACGTTTACGTATTGCAAGTTTAGGTATTGCAAAACAAACTGTCTGCACTGTGCTTATTAAAGGCATATTTCATTGCCTAATCATAGATGTCTATTGTACCTTTTATGTTTTGAATCATAATTGCAGCCTGTTCCCCAACTGTAATAATGAAAGACATTCTGGCATATGCTTATATTGATTCCCCTTTAACAAAGCACTTAAGACACATGCTTGCATCCCACTGAAATTAATGGCCAACCTTAACTTGGAGTACACTGATGTCACTGGCATTTATACAAATGGCCATTTATATGGGCACAGAATTGCCTCTGTTAGACAGACATGAGGCTCTGAGGAGAACTCTTCAAACTCAAAAGTCTTTACAACACTCAACTGCTTTGGTCAGAAACATTATGGCATCCATGGTTTTTATGTTTTTATCAGAATAACAATGCTAGCAAAAGAACAAGTGTATCTGTTGTACTGAAGTATCTTTTCCAGCTCCTGGTCTGGAATACTCTAAACTGTAGAAACAAATTTCAGTCGATGTAACAAAATACAGTACATGCAGAAATGGGAAAAGGCGAAACATAATTGTACACAATACCTTCAGAAAAAGCTATCATAGGTATAATTATAGATAATGCATTAAATTCTGTTCTCAATTTATTTTGTCTCTATGCTCGTCTGTTATTCTTTTTGCTTTGGGATTAAGTGGTATATGAAAATAAGCAAAAAATAATCAAGAATTACGTTTACCTTACTCCTTTTTTTAGCCACTGTTACTAGCTATCCTAATTAGTTAGAACCTGCAATGACACATTTCAGGAAATTAAAATAGACTAAAAATGCAGAAATAAAAATGCCTTTACATAGAGTAAAGTCAATATTCATTCTCAGCATCAAATCCAGGGCATACACTGAGGCAATACGAAACTAGCCTGTTTCAGCTCAGTATCACCTGACTTTATGGGAACTTCTCATCAAAATCAGTGGACTTAAAGATAGAAAAGAAAATTGAGATGAATTGAACAATGTACTCCCTTACTTTTGTAACAGAGAAGTTTCTCAGAGTTCTAAATATATTTTGCTAGTCATTTCTCTAATAATTTTCTAATATTTTTACCTAGCAGTACCCACAGCTACTAACTGGCTTTGTAGCTATGCATTTTCTCCACTCTGTGTTCTAGTTTAAACCCAAAAGTGAACAGCTCATGTAGAATACTGTAGCCCTGTATAATGCTGACTGCAGTCAGGGAGTTTATTCTTGACAAGACTTCAAGAAGCATGTCAGCATGCAGGGACAATGAAAATACCTGTTAGACCTCGTTAGCTGGAGTAAACAAGACAATATTTGAAACCATACTTACCGAGTCTACAGGTTCTCTTAATTTAAATTTCAATCAGAGGCCATCCAGCCTGGAAAAATCTCAATGGTTATTCAATTTACACACAGATACAGAGAGGTATCAACGTTTTCTTAATAAAAGAGTCTGTCTCTGTGTCCATGTATTTCTTCATTTCCTTACTACATACTTCAACCAAGAGAAACAGCATTAAAATCAAAAAAATATATCTATTGTAAACAGAAATCATATGAACAAAATTAAGCAAGTGCAATCACACATTTATTAGAAAAAATAGTCTTTATTCATTAATTAATTCTCAACACAATAAATATTGGGATCACATATAAGAGGGACCCAGCAAAGCTCAGATTTGTTTGCACCACAATGTGGTTTGACAAACAAACCCTCATCAGCTGGCATCCTAAGAAGCCTGACTACATTTTTTTTGTACAGTTGCACATGCAATCAATAAGCAATGTACATCAATTGCTTCAGTTTACATTAGTCAGGCTTTTAAAAACAATTCTTAAGCATCATCCCTGGTGAATCCTTCAGGAAAAAAAAGCACAATCACAATATTTGTCATTATTCTGTCTTGCTGTTGATTCTGACATTATTATGTAGGTGGGATTGTATGTTTAGTTTTACTTCAGGGGGCAACAGCATTTTCCACTAAATGAGGAACAGAACCAGGTTGCTGTTGAAGAGACAGGAATAACTTCATGCAGGCCACTCAGCAATTCTAAAACCAAGAAGTTCTGTTTCTTCTGAAAACTATGACATGGCTTAGTTTCACACTCTGTATACACTGAGGACACATTTCCTTGAGATCTCTCTATTTGCTGTCCCAAATAATTAACTTGAACTTTATGAGGAATGAAATTAACTCATCTTTCCATTGATTTGTCTGTAGGATGCAGTGGTAGGGCAGAGAAGAGAAGCAGACTTTATATGGTTAAACATCAGTGCTTTCATTTTTGGGAAACAAAAGGAACTATAATAGGTAATCACTGGAAAGAAAATCTTACATGCATAAACATTAGAGTTTTGTCAGAGGTGAACTTTTTCTTACACCAAAATCTCTATTAGGCTGTATCTCCATATTTTGAAACATTAAGTAAAACATTTTAAGAAACCCTAATTTACTCTGACCTTTTTGTAAACAGCTGAGGAAAATCTAGCAAGGATTTTGGCTGCATCATACTCATAAGGCCCTTTATTAAAGGAAACAGAAATTTCTGAATGTGCAGGTATACACTTATTTATAGAGATACAAAGTTTTCATCATTTCTTCTAAAGGCAGCTTCAAAATCCAGGCATTGTTTAAACAACACTTCCAATCCAAGTATTTCTTGTCAACTACAAACCTATAGATGACTTCACAGATGAAAAATGGCATCAGCAGATCTGATAGGGAATGCCACTTGGAGTCCAACTGTGTCACTTCTTCCTATTTTATGGACCAGAAACATGGACCAAAAAAAATCAGGAAAATTTGTAGAGAAAACATTTAGGATTTCTTTTGTTGTTGTTTAAGTAAAAAAAAATTGAAAAATTAATATTCTCATATCAATGAGAATGTGATATATGCTGTTGAATCCTATTTTACAAGGATGTTTTGATCCCTTTTGTCTAGTAGTTTCTCAGACAATTCTCATGGTAAAAATTATTTCAGGCTTGATATAAACCAACCATTTGTCTGTGTTGCTGCAGCAGTGAAATACCAATCAAATTAAAACGGCAGATACATAAATAATCATCAGACTATTCTTCAAAACTGCAACAAGTCTGGACTGAAAATAACAAATTCCACACATAAACACTGATAACAATTTACTGCAAAAAGGATATATTTTGTTTCACCTGAAGCTGGTCTCTTCCAATGGGCACTATTCTGCTGAAAAGGGTGCAAGAATCTGTGACTGTGCACATCAAATATTGCAACTGCGACTGGGATTGAAATTCAGTGCAGTTTGCTTTGTATTTGCCTTTGTCAGGCTCCCTCCTTAACAGGGCTCTGCACAAGAGAAGCTTCACTCTCAGATTTGTTCCTCTCCTTCCACAGATGAGCCAGCACCTCCCCCTTCTGGAGAGCACGAAAATCAGCAGGAATTTGCAACAGGGTAATGCTTTCCTACGCGGGCCAGTATACACAAAAAAAAAAAAAGTTGCAGATGATTATTTTATATCTTTGCTCAGGGCAGGACCATTTCTTTTCTGGATCACTGCTTAATGTAGTTCCCTTCAGTAACATGTTCTATTAAAGCCAGACATAAGTCAGTTCAGATATAGTCTCCAGCTCATCAGTAAGAAAGTCTTAAAAACTAAGCAAGAAAATATTTCAGTGTCAGCTGTATTTTTGCATTCTATAAAACAGAAAACGCTGCATAAGGTGGATTATTAGAGGGTTTTACTCTACTTGTCAGCTTAATATACACTGTCCAAGCAGTAATTTGTGAGATGGGTCAATTTAGTTTGGAGCTGAATTAAAAATTTCAGGAGTAGGCAGAGGCGTCACCATAAAACTCTTCCTTTAGCACCTCTGAGATCATTCATTGTCAGCCCTCACCATGACACTGTGACCAGGCTGCTACTGATTAATCCACTGTGACTCTTCCAGCAGCAATACAGCTTCAGGTGATTTTCTATTAATTTCTTTACGTATTACATTTTAAAGGAAAAAACCCAAAGATGACTGCTTACCCTTTGCTACCCACTCCAGCAGCTTGTTTCCACTAGTGAATGCAGAGTCTGAGTTCAGTATTAGGATCAACAATGAGCAATCCAAGCATGCAGGACAAAGCATCCCACCAAACTTCTAAGGGATGCCCCATCTGATTCCCAGACTGAGACTCTTCTGCTGGCACTCACTCATGCCAACAGGGAAACCCAAACGAGAACTGCTCCATTTGTAGATAGCCTCAGATGTCACAGGCTTTAGTTGTATTTACATATAAAGTACTGTGAATATTCCCTAGCTCCCAGCAACTGAAGATCTTTAGGCACTTAAAAAGAGAGATTTGTTGCTGCAGGACTACATTGGTTTTAGAACTGTGATGGTGCAAAATTTTTTGGCTGTGAGAAAAAGCTCTCTACAAGGAGAACAACAAAGATTCCTGTAACCTGAACCATTTAAGTGCCCCTTTTCTTTACAAATATGTTTTGTGCTTTTTTTTCCTTCTTTCCAGGGATGGTATTTAACCTCAGCAGCCTGTGACTGTTGCATCCAGGCCAGAACGCTTTGTAATGTGCAGCTTGGTAACCTCTTCAGCACAGGTGGGGTGAATGCCAACTGTCTTCATCATCTGAGGATACGTAGCACCACATCTACCAAAAACAACAACAACAAAATGATCCACAAAGTCAAATGCTATTCACCTGAAGCAGCTAGAAGGTCCTAAAACATCAAAGTAATTCTGCTCCTGTCCATTTGATCAGGTAGAGGAGTTGCATTTGTTCTTCAAACAATGCTGTTATTTCTCAGGCACTTACACAACACGTAGACGCCCAGCTTCCCAACACTGAGGTAGGAAAGAATTGTCATAAGAGTTGAGACAGAGAGAATGAAGCAATTTACCCTAAGTCACAACTGAGCCTATGGCAAAAACATATGACAAAACTGCAACCTTCAGCTTTTCTTGTACATACACGTGTGTTTCACTAACTCCAGATGGAAAAAAATGCACACATACACACAGAGGAAAAAAAATCTTAATTAGAACTGTTGGAAAGAATCTGCTGAAGGAAATAATACCAGAATATTCTTCCATGAACTTAAAGTCTGTGGTGCTTACACTGAACATATCAATGTTGTAAGTGAGGAAAAAAAGGTCTCTTATTTGAAAAAACAAAACAAACAAGCAAACAAAACCCCCTTGTGCTACAATCCCACTCGCTTAATTCCCTTACTTGTCCAGTAACATTCTTAAGAATTGATGACTTTCTTTTGAACTGCTATTCCTGGCAGGCTGTGCTGTAAGAATAGCTGAAATGGCCCTGAATTTAAGGATTGTGTCAAGCTCTCTATGGAATAATGTTATCTCCCTCTACAAAATACAGGGAAGGAAGCCATAGAGGTGCCTTCTGGTGGTTCCACTTACATCCAAAAAAGCACTGACAAGCAAAAGATCTTTGCTGGCCACAGATGTTACTGGAGTGCTGGGTGGGGAGGGAAGATGAAAACTCATCTTTTGAAGAGGCTGAAGCCAGACCTAATATTTGACAAAGGATAAGAACAGCTTTTGCAGTGGGGGTTCCACATTGAAAGCTCTGGATTTGTGAAATGCAATAGAAACCAATACAGGAATCTGACCTGCTGAAAACCTCGTCCTGTGGCTAAAGTTTTCATTTCCCTCAAGCAAGGCAGAAAAGCACTCTAGTTTCATGTGCTTCCTTTTCAATGGTTATTTTGGATAAAACTTCAAAACAATGACATCCTAAAAAATGTAGTTCTAGAATCTATACCACTTGGCAATTAATGGACTACAAACACATGTTGAAAATGTGTACTGAGGGTACACTGCAATCAGTGATTTCCAAGATATTCCCCACATGATACTTGTGGTCCTGCCTTCTTAATCCTTTCTGCTTTTCATTTATAATAGTCACTCACAACTGCAGGACTAAAACTGCAGTAAAATGGTGATCAAATTTAGGAAAATGAACTGACACCACAACTGGCGATGATTTATGATGTCCCAGACTACTTTCGTTGAAGAGGGAGTTAAAAATTATAATTTTGTAATAAAAATATAGAAATCAACATTTCTGAAGGCGTGAATTACCAATAAGAAGGGGAAAGGAAAAAACAGATAAGAAATAATTGTAGCACACAAAAAGCATAACAAGAATTTTCCATTTAACCAGAGACGACTGAGATTCACTCCTTACTCCTTCAAATGGAGAACTTCTATATTAATATTTGAGCAAAGTCTTAAACAAGATCAGATCACAAAAGATAAGTTTTTTATTGCAATTATCAGATCACTTCAAACAAAAGTATCTTCCCTCTCATATCATCCTATACAAGTTCATTTTTTACTATACTATATTTAGCTTATACCCCAGCAATATAAGAATTCATGCAAACCTTGCTGAACTTTTAAGAAGCCATGGCTGTGCAAATTTAAAGATGAGATTAGGAAAGGAAATGCTTGGCAGGTGTAAAGAAAGGTTTTTCTGAAAAGCACAAATATATTTTTAAAGAAGTAACTTGCAAAACTGTATGGTGGTTTCCTATTCTGTGCACAGAATGCAAAAGAAGCTACACTGAAAAAACTAACATTAGTTAATGCTTAATCCTGTTTTTTGCTTTAACTATATCAAATCAACAATGTATTTTCCTCAGTTGTTCCCTAACTATATCCAGTATTACAGTAACTAAATCCAGTACATCTTAATGAAGAACTGCAGCATTTTTAGTGAAAATATGTGCAATACTCCATAAAAGTAACAAAAAGCATGCATTCTTTATAGTGTTGCCAAAACTAGGCAGCTATCTTTTATAATCTTACAATAACTTAAGAAGCAGGCTTTAGAAGCTAGAGACATTCTTTTGTACTTACTTGATTCCAAGAGCAAATCCTTGAATAACTTCGCCTGCATTTGGTCCAATGAAATGAAGGCCAAGTATTCGTTGCTCCCTCTCTCGTAAGCACACCATCTGAAAACAATACATCACAAAAAGATCTTTCCTTACAACACTTAAAGATAAGGCATGAAGATGAATTAAATGAAACTGGAGTGCCCCAAGATCCTAGTTCAGCTGTTTATTTCCAGTGTGCCAGAAACTTATGCACTTGTTAAAGTCTTACTGACTTCAATAGGTCTTACTCTTAGTGTCCTTAAGCACTTTTCTGAATTGAAGCTTTATTAGTGTATTTCTTTCAGACTTGAGGGAGCCACTGACAACAGTAATTTCTGGTGTTGAATACTTTGTTGTTTGCCATTTGTATGAAATCCTCAAAGTACTTTCTGTAGTCTGGTGACCAGACCAGTGCTCTTTTCCACTGAGTGGCCACCTCAGCACTTCTCCAAGCCTGTGCAGTTGTTTTCATCAGCTGTATTTTTCACAGATGACCACTGCCAGTTCCAGGATATTTTGTGCTTTCGTGACTCAGTCAGTAAATACTTACAGCAGCATGTTTGGTGAGATACATTTACCACATGGGGCACATAACCTAAAAAGGAGTTGAGCCTCAGAAGCAGCCAAAGATGAAGGTTAATAAGTATCTCGGAGAGCCTGAGTCATTGCACATTTAACTTTTATTAGAGAACTTAATGAAAATGTTTTAGTTCCTGTAAGGACACCATCTTTATAATTATGAAAAGAAGGTCAGTCTCTCCCTGCATCCTCCCATCAAGCATTAAATTATCACTAATCTACTAAGTTCTGCTATTCAGTAAAAGCTTAAATTCTTTCATCAGGAATGCCAGGAACAGCAGCAATCCTGAGGTGGGACTTTAAATATTAAGGCGTTATAAAGGAGAAATTCTTGCAATAGAGTTTGAAAGACTCAAGTTAAATGTTTGTTTATATGTTTTGAGAGTTTAGTAAGGACTATATTAAGTATCATCCAACAACTATTATGCTGTTATTACTTCACCCTTAAAGATTTTACTCTAATTGACATAATTCAAAGGGAATATATAAGATGTATTATCATCACCTTTGTTACACTGGTACCTGGGACACTTAAGGCAAGCATTTACATAATTCAGAAGTGACAAAATACAGTCAGAAAAACTGACTGCAATTATTGACAATGGACATTCCTCACATAACAATAACAATATAATATTGTATAATATAATTGATGGACACATTTATGCACCAAAAGACTGTTCCCCAATGATGAGGGGAAAAGGACGAAAAAGAAAACTATGATATATTCTACCAACACTACACTTCATCTTATCTAAGATTCTCTACTGTAGGCAAGAGCATCAAAAACCTTTCCAACACTGAAGCAACTGGATTGCAGAAGGCCCTTTTCAGGTCTGGTACTTTGGTCTAAAACAGGAGCTTTTTTGTTTTCATAAGCAGACATTGAATAGTTACTGTAGTTTTGTAAGCCTTATCCTTAATTTTTGAAGGTATCATACTTTTGGCAAGAGATATCAATATAAATATTACATGTAACCAGTTAAGAACTTTGCTGGGAGAAGCAGAGATTGATCTCTGTAGAATCTGAAATATTTCTTAGGACCTTAAAAGCAGTTCAAAGATGGTATTTATCAGCAGAATGTCAGTTCTGAAAAATGCTAATATCTGTAAAGCAATTTCAAGATGTCTGTCACCAAGAAAATATCCATCCTGAGATGTTTTTTTGCTGAACAGTGCTCTTTAAAGTTGGCTGTACCATATCCTGTTTTAAGTTGGAAGCAAGTTAAAAGCCCACAAAACTCACTTTCATATAGCATTGAGTTGCATCTCTTTCAGCCACTGTAAACTCTAAAGGTTTGTAATATGCATGGTACACCTGGCAGGAAAAACAATAACATTTTGTGTTAGAGAGTACTGTTATGTCAAAACCTGGTATTTATTATTACGACAACTAGTATTACTACATATTTATACCTTTGTATAAAAATTGATTTATTTATAACCTGTTGGTTGTTTTAAAGAAAAATATGGAAAGCATAGTAAGAGTTTAACACAAATCTTTCTCGGAGAATCATTAGATTAAAAACAAAACTGAAAAAGCTCTCACAAATAATGCTACTCAGAGTAATGCATCAAATTAAAAGAAAAAAAATAGCATTTTTAAGCTTCTCCCAAAGGTTCAATGCCTTGTTTACTGAAAATAATGAAAATCAAGAATCTTTTCATATCGATAATAATGCATCCCACGAACTGTAATTTTTGCATTCTGAATAGTAAATTCTTATTTTCTCATTAATGATTTTCCCTGGGGCAAGTAAGAGTTACACAACATATCTTTTCAAGGGTAACTTGTAGAAAGTAACAATACCATTATTTAATGATGCTGTACAATGGCAGCTACTTTAAAGCTGTCACACCCCGTCAGTGATTTTAAGCCCAATAAGTAACAGTTCCTTTTGTGAACTGCTGCAATACTACTGACATTCTGAGCACTTCTGGAGACACCAACTCCCTGTAAACACAGTATTTTGGGGACCAAAAGTTTGACCTGATACAGCAGTGAAAATTCTGCCTTTCCACAGGACAACTCTGACACCAGGTAGAAAATTAAAAATGTTTTCACACCTCAATATTATCTGATCCATGACGTTGCACAGCTGCTTCTTCTGACAGGCCAACACAACCATATTCCAAGGGAGTGAAGACTGTGGTGGGCACCTGCTCAGGAGGAAGCAGAAGGTGTTACTGCTGAACCATGTGCAGCAGCTGCCTGGCAGACACTTGTGCACAACTGAGAGGTGCAGCTTGGGCACACACCTCCACTTTTGGCTGCTGACAAAGCTGGACTCCAGGTGACAAAAGGCAATTCCTTAAAAAATATTTAAAAGGAAAAAGCCAAAGATTGTTCTTAGTGAAAAAAGACATAACAACTCACATTGTCATAGTCCATCAGCTCTGAAGATTGGCCAAAAAGGCGCTGAGCCAGCAGTTTTCCTGCAGCTATTGCTGTGGGTGTTAATTCAGGACGGCCCTAAGAAGAGAGCACAAAGCTTTGTTTGAACTTAAGGAGAAGCAGCATCCAAAGATTTCTCCTGGGACAATGGTCAGAGGAAGGCCAAATTGCTGGAATTCCAGCTTGGTAGCCAGGGCTCCAAATAGAAAAAGCAATAATAAGTTCTGTCCAAACATGCTTTAAAGTCTGAGTTTACTATCTGTCTTCATGGGGGGAAAACGTCACAAATATGTCAAATCTTTATATCTTATCATGTCACCTCTTGAAAAGCAGCACATATTCACATGCTGACTGTCCACTTCACCCCTTCTCTCCAAAGTAAGCCATGAGGAAATTTTTCCAAGTGTCTTTTTAAAGAAAGAAGAGCCTAGTTTAAAGCAACAGTGTTTTTATAATATCAGATCTTTTAAAAAATTTAACTGACACATTTTTACAGAATACAGGCATAAAACCTAGCTATTTGTAGACACTATTACTGACTTCCTCTGTTGGTCCTGGACTGGAAAAGTGGAACACTCTTCTGGTAGCACTGTGACCTAAAGGGTGAGCTGGTCCTGGTCTCAGGCTCTGCTATTAAAGAGGGGCTTGAAAGAGATTGCTATTGGCAAATGCAAACTTCCTGCAAGTGAGAAATGGAATGACAGCAGGATATGACCAGGATGTGCTCCAGCTCAAGCCATGAGTCCTGGCTACTTTTTATGTCCAAACAGGGCTGTATATGTGCCAGAACCCTAACAATCTGAGTCCTGGCACAGCACCACTGGAGCATCAGAACTGCAGAGCTGGTTTTAAAGAACTTGAAAGTCTGTGAAAATTGAAGTAAGGTATTTGCAAGGGAATATTTTCAAGCCCGAGGAAGAACAGTCCGTATACGTTAATCAGACTGAAAAAAAAATCATAAATCAAATAAACCCCATTTGTTAAGAGTTCATCCAAGGCATGTCACCAAAATGCTTGTCTGACATGAGAAAAGAGGTCACAAATTCTGAAGGAATGATGTGGAAACGTAAGAAAACCATAACTGAGAAATACTTTTGTGGCACAACATGGAATGCTTTATAAAATGTGTGAAGTTTTGATTCATACACGTCCCATTTGGATACAACATTTGTCACACTCCTGCAAAGCCCTGCTTGGAGTCATTCAATAAGCTCTCAAAACCAGTTCTCAGAAGAAAGTAAAATAAGGATTCCCCATCATACACAAAGTTTTCCACTTTTTTTCATGATCCTGAATTTTTTTAGTATTTACTGGAATCTATTCTTCTTTACCAGCTTATCTTTTTTTGTGTGTTGGTAGACAGACTCTATACATGGTATTAACTACCATTTTCTTCAGTACACAGACCATATTAATTATCAACATATTAATAGGCATCTAGGCTTTTATCTCTTTTAAAACCATTTAAAAGTTCAATTGCAAAATACCAATCTGAAATATTTTATCTAACCTGATAGCAGAAATGACAAATTTAATTGGTAATGAAGGCTAATCTATTTTTCCTCCACAGTTCAAGGCAAATCACAAAGCTGCAAGTCTATCCCTTTTTCCTTCTAACATTCATCAAGTCACAATTTCTCAAATCCAGCATTTTGATTTTCAAGTCTCTAAATGTGATTTACCAGATGAAATTTGTTTTTTCTTACACACATTTGCCTGAAACAAGCCTGCCAATCATTGCTGTAGCAGGAAATATATGTTGTTTTGGCATTCCAGAAATGAATAGAAGATTGGAACGAGAGATAAAATTGTGAAAGCCCTGCCATGCATTCCATAAAACCCAACTAATTACTAAAACATCCATGCAGATAAAACCCAATTCCTCATAAACAATGACTTAAAGACCTTCCTTGGTAAATATTTGAAATGAACATTCACTTTGCAGTCATGTGTAGAACTACTCTGCTGATAATTATGGATATGAATTGTTCATGAGAATCCTCCAATGGATTATACATTTAACCGAGATGGTCCTAAGAGAATTTAAAAAGCTTTGAAGTAATGTGTATTTGTTCTAACACAACTCTTTCTGGTCTCATTTCTATTCAAAGCAACATACTGTACATTCCACTTTCTCTACACATCTTTGTTGTAACACCCTTTGAAATATGACAGATGTAGAGAGGCCTGACCATGTGATAAACCTCCTTCTGAGAAAATGTCTTTATAGTGTGTGCCATGCTTTTCAACAAGAACACTACTGGAGGAAGGATTTTAACACAGAGAGTTTATATCAGCACTGAAAAAAAGAATTCAAACTAAAATTCCAGCTTGATCTTCCTGATCCTGATTATAGAAGATGAAAATGCTGAAATGCAATTTCACCTGCCAGTTGAAAATAATATTTTGCCAAAACTTGAATAATGTTTTTTGAGGGTACACAAACTGACTGATACCTGGAAGATTTTTTTCCCTTTTTTTGCCAGATGAAATCTTAGGATTCCATTTGTCATACAGGGGTGCAACAAGACACCCATGTACACACAGATTCTCATTTGTACCAGCTGGGTAGGACTCTCAAATGCAAACAGTCATTCTGAGCAATCAGGAAACTCAGCTGCCCCCTCTCTCACTCCCCTTCCAGCCAGGGCACTGAATTCAAACAAAAAGCAGTTGCTTTTTGGTACCAATTCAGTATTTATTCAGTGTGGACTGGTAAAGGAGGGAGGAGGGCTTGGGAACTACTTGCAAAATTTGAGCAAAAGCACTTCATGGTAGCAAAGAAACTCTAACAGGGACAGAGCAGAGCAAAGAGAAATCCTGAGCAGGAACACTGAAGGAAAAAGTAATTTTTATAATGATTCTTAGGGATCATTGATGCTCATTCACAGGAAACAAGATTCCCCTTCCTGTGCTCTTTTGGCCAGTCACACCCAGAAAGTTCCACACCCAAGCTCTGCAGCTCTGTGGTTCTTAGCAGGATGCCCTTGATTCTCATGTGTTACTTTGAGAGACATACCAACAGAAATTTCTTTCAGTGCTGGTTCCCATACCAATGAAATTTATCATCTAAATTAATTCTGCTTAAAAAAAAAGACTAAACTAATTTAAGTATTCAAATAAAATAAACTTCATTGCTTAGCAAGTGGAATTACACAGGTCACATTGTGCTGGAGTCAGATAAGATAGGGCAGTATTTCTCTTATCTCTAAACACTTGAAATTTATGAGTACTATTTGATAATCTCTAATTCCCTGCATTCAGCCAATATGCAGATAAAAGCTAAAGGGAATATTCTACAGAGCACTGACTTAACTTTTTCATATTTTCCCTGAGTTATACATTGGGCACAGCACAGAATTGTGCTGCTGTTTGTAACACTTGCATTTAGAAATGTCTATTGAACCACTCAGGGTCAAAAATCTGGACCAATAAGGACAAAAGCAGGAAAAGGAAATAAAAGTTTTAACAACAAAATGAAAATACAAATAAATGAAGACATGATTTTTTAGATCCAGAGTAGGAAAGAGGAGAGCATCCTGCCTCCAACTTTATACTTCTTATTTAACTAAATCCTCAAAGGGCAAAAGACAAAAAGCATCCAAAAGGAAATACTCAAAATAACACTGCAGATTGGCAGCAAAATAAGCAACAGAATCTAAGCCCTGCCAGCATTGCCTCTAACAACTGCTTCTTGGATGGAATTAAAAGGAAAATTTTGGAAAGCAGGAGGCCAGCCAAGGCATTTTTATCAGTGAAAAGCAGGTGTAGGAGGTGGTTGGGAGCAGAAAGTGGACTTTAGGAAGTATCCAAGAGCAAGAAGTGTCAAGTACAGAGGGAATCTGAAATGAGAAGAAAGGAGAGGAACTCTACAAAATCCCAAAGCTCTGAGTGACTGGACAGGACAACAGGACAGAGAAGTTGTGTAGAGTAAGGGAAAAAAATAAAGCAGAAATATCTGAGAAGGAAAGAGTTTTAACACAATTTAAAAGGAAATGACAAGTCCACATGAAGATGGAGACAGACAGGAAGAAAGACATGTCTACACAGAGGGAAGAGGTCAGGAGTGGTCAGCAGATTTATGAGATTTAAGTGTCTCTGGCAGCTCCAGAGTCCACTCAGAAATTTGCAGGGCTATTCCTAAGACATCATTTAATCTGTTACATCTCTTCAGCAACTAAAAGCACCTGTAAGGTCTATATACTTGAGAATCTTTAAAATATTTTAAACACAGCAGAATGAGAAATCTTTTAAACTTCTCTAAAATTATGCTATATACACTGTTTGGATATTTCTTACAGATTTGTAAGGCAGATGCCTGCACTATATGAAAACCAATCTTGATTGAAAGGTCTCAATTCAATAAAGTTCAGTAACAGGTGAGAGAACTCTGTATCTTGCAATGGCCAGCATTGCTCTGTATTCTACATATTGCCCAAATTTTCCAGGCACATGATGACAACATTCTCCTGTAACTCTACACTTCAGAATCTAGACAAACATTTTTTATGAAATCAACATATTTGAGGATGCCCAATTTACAGCAGATAATCTGAGCTCTTATGTAAAATGAAAATTGGCAGACTGAAAGTATTTAAGTGCACATTTATCATGACAAGACATTCTTGTCATATATGACTATAGAGTATTAGTAGCTCTAGAATAAGACTACAGAATCTGTTTTTACCTCTCTAACAAGTAAATTATTTTGCTTACGTTACAACGTCACAAACAAACAAAAAAACAAAAAAGCCACACTCCTCATGTTTATTTAGCACAATCATTCACAAATCATGACCAAAAGTCAAATGCATTTAGTATTTTAGGCCATTGCTTTTTCTTATTCTAGAGGAAATTACTTCTGTCAGAAGCATTTTTCATCAGGGAGCTGAAAAGCTGTTTTGTGATTAGCCTCAATTAACACCTAAAATACCCAAAATGCACTCACAGAACTTGTCATGGTCATTCCCAGTAAATGTACTCAGCTACAGAAGGTAAGAACTGCTTTCACTCAGCATTCACAGGCTGTATGAAGTCATATGTCAAAAGTGATAAAAACATTATTAGAAAGATAATAGGAGCGATAAAGACATCATTATTAGCCTCTGACCAGTGATGCATTCCTTGATAAACATCAGAAATAATTTCTCATGCTGAGATACTTCACAAGATCCCTGTGAAGGAAATTACTGACCCAGGTGGCTGGCATAAACACGCCAGCCCTGCCAAGTGAAAAAGTGCAAAACACTAAGATATACACTAGAGCATGACTACATCTGGGGACTAGTTATTAGTCAGGAACAAAGTTGGCTTCCTGTTATTGTAAAATAGTTTATGTAGACTCAGTACCTCTGTTATGTCTCCAACTGCATAAATGTGAGGAACAGAAGTAGCTTCACTGGCATCAACAATAATCTTTCCAGTTTCAGAGTTGGTTTTCACTCCAACTGTCTCCAAATTGAGAGTTTTGGTGTCAGGGGCTCGGCCTTAAGGAAAAAAAAAAATTAAGAAATTAAAGTAAAAGCTATTGGAAAACTTTGGCAGAGTTAATCTAAAAAGCTAGCATGCTCCACTGTGGGTCTCCAAGAACTTTGTCCTATTTGACAGTCCAAGCAGAAATATGAAAAATTTATACTGAGAAAGCTGCAAGGGTGGAAAGTATGGATATGACATTCTGTGGGAAAGGAGCTCCATCACTATTGCCTTTGCTCAGACATCAGAGGGTTATCCTTTTTAAATATGGAGGACAATACCCACTGGAAAAATGCAAACCCCACATGATTTCATATTTATTGAACATTCTAAATTCAGTTTCCTAATGAAGCACAAGTATACATATAAAAACTAAGCAAGTTCTACATTGAAAATTTCCAACAAACATAAAACGAATGGTGCTCAATGCCAACAGTGTGTTGTGTATTTTTTAAATAAGAATTATTAATAATGCTGTTCAATGTTAAATATTCCTGAAGTCCTTGTTTCTTGTAATCTGAATACACTTATCATAAAACATTTTAGTTCCCTCAGCTTAGATAAAAAAATTTATGAACTTTGCTCTCAAGTCCTAAATGCTGATTTAGTTATCTCAAACTGTATTTGAGCTATTTCTGTAGAGTTTAGAAACATTTTAAATGTATTTAAAAACAAATAAGGCAAATCCAACCAAGCCCAGATTTTATTACAGCTTTCCATTCCAATCATATCAAATTATCTCATATTTTAAAAATATATCTTTGTAGTGTTTTCTACATTGTTACCACGTAGATCACCAAAATCTTAACAGCATTACACTGAGCTTTCTACAGAGTATCTAAGGAAGCAGAAACTGGAATCTTAAATCCTGTCCAGATTGTTTGAAAGTTAACAAGCACAGTGAAATTATGTGGTAGTCACAAATTCTTTAAGGCTACACAGGATCACATAGAAAAAAAATTACCTGAATATATCCAAATTAAGGAAATTTTTTAACATTGTGTCTGTTTTGGAGGCTTTAAATGAATATTGATATATCTACACATACAGGTCTCATTTGCGTGAGTCATGATTTGCATTTGATCTTAATACAAAGCTATAGCAAAGCAAAAGGGAAACATGTTTTCATTATAAAAACAAGCTCTTTGATGTTAATGTAGGAAATTATTAAACAAAAGTAAAACCTGGCTTGTCAATACAGACCTAATTATACATAAACATATGATTCAGTGCTTTATACATCTGCCATATAGCCAGGCTGCTCAAACAATGTCACATCTGAATGCCTCTGTAAAGACTTCTGTGTATTAATTTCATCTGGTGAAACCAACACTTCCTCTGGGAGCACTGACTGAAGCTGTCGGCACTTGGCTATCTGTCTGTCTTCCCTTCTGTTGTCCTCATGGGATGTTGATCTGCTGTTCCTTCTCTGCCCCCTGCTCCCCAGTCCTGATGCTATCAGGCAACAAAAATAATAAACCTCCAGGACCTTATCTTGGCTCGGATGTGAAACAACTTCCTACCGTTGTATTTCTTTGTGTATTGAGAGTAAAGGCTGGGTATTCTGCAAATGGACAACTAATGGGGTTTTCTAGTTTCCTCTTTTTCCTGCCAGGCAGAGCCAAGAGAAAACTTAGCACGCAAAGGCAGGCACTGAAAGAGGAAAAAAAAAGAAAACCCGTCAATAGAGTCGTTTAAAGACCTGTGACAACAACAGTTGAGTTTATCAAAGCTGCAGGATAACACTTAACCTTTCCATTGCAGTCTATTTTAACATATGTACAGCCTGGTATTAATAGCTAAGATTACAAAAAAATGTGCTGCTTCTCATAGTGAAGTTTCTCTCTCAATTTTACTGCCTAACTATTACTTTTGAAGGCAAAATCAAAATTTTAAACCTGAACTGAAACTTTATTGGCCTTTAGCCCCATGCAGGTTCACCTCCACAAACAAGAATTATACTTACTGATCTTGCTTCATCTCAAATTCAGTAGCTTAGGCTCATGATTATACAATGTGTCTTGGTAGGTTGTAGTGCCAAATTCAGGGAATTCTGATGTTTCCCAACATTCACTTACTATTATAAAATCAGTTCTCACCACTTCTCAGTAGGAGTTTCATGTCATACCCATAACTCCTGATTTTTTCCACATTTTCAACTTCAAGAAAGCATGACTTCACAGTTTATTTCTAAGATCCCAAATCCTACAGGCACACAAACCCACCCTTTGCCTAAAAACAGCACATGTGCTTTTAGTTTGAAGATGTCCTAAAACTGTTAAAAGAACAGGAGTGTGCAATTGTATAGGACACAAGATTAGATTTAGCTTTCATTTAAAACAGCAAGACATTATGCCAGACATCTAGAAGAAAGGTGCAACTCAAATCTGACCCTCAAAAAGGTTACCTGCCTCCTGCACTTCTAACAGCACACCATAATCTCATCTTTCATAGACCCATACACTCACCACACAGCTGTGAAAACCACACAGAGCCCTGCTTTCAGGGCCGGCCCCCATTTGCTTTTAACTTTAAAAGAAAAAAACAGCTTTTTGATCTGTTTTTGTAAAATCTAACGACATGGCTTGCCGCTGCCAGCCAGGGGGCTCCACTGCAGGGAGTGACAGGGTGTGGCTGAAGGTCACATCACAGACACTGGCCAGGCTGGCCGTGTTGTGCTGTGGCACTTGTGTCCCATCACCTGCCTGGGGGCTCTGGTAATCACACCTGAACACAGAACAAGGGGAACAAGTATCAGACTGTGACCTTCAGCTGCAGGACCTTCAACAGTGGAGACTGAAGCAGCTCAACTCAGAAGCAGCCAGAGGAACAGGCATCATCAGGTAAGCAGCAGTGGTAAGTGAGTGATAGCATATTCTTACATCCAGTAAGATTTCCCCAGGTGATAAAGGTGCAGCTGACAGCAGAATTTTATAACGGGTCTTCCAGACATTCTTAACCACAGAAGTTGGAATGTCTGTTTGCCTCCCAACATTTGAAAAATCCAAACTGGAGCCAACCACACATTTTATTGTCCATGGCCACTGTGATGATACTGCTGGGTGACAGGAGAGTTTTTCTGGAACAAAGCTCAAGCCCAGTAGTCTTCTGCACTTCTTCCCTATACATTGGCACATCACCTTATAACTTTATCCAATCTGACTTCAGTCTCACCTTAATCAAAATCTTGCCTGTGTTCCCAGTCTCAATATTCTCTTTGCTCTGAAGCACACTACCTCACATTCTCTGACAAACTAATCCCAGGCTATTTTGCAAATACCTGCTTAGTTTAATCACTGTTGCTCCTCTGCACAGCAGGACTCCACTGGAGAGGGTGTGACTCAGTTATCTTTTCTAAGGATTTTGTGAATAATCAAATTTCAGTTACAGCAGGGATATTTTGTCATCTATTGCAAACTCACGTGGAAATACTACTTACCAATTCCTTTTGTATATCAGCTGTCTGCAACTGCTGCACTCCAGCCACAGGTTTCAGCCCTTCAACAGCTGAAATGAACCCTCCCTGCAGAGCCTTATCTCCTGTAACTTTACCCTGCAGCTCAGCAGGTGCATCTGCTTACAAAAGTGTCAAGCTCTACTCTTCCCTTTGGATGAAGACCCCATGTTTACTCTGAACATGCACCATACATTTACCATTGGAACTCTGGAACTCAGGTAAATTAGGCATCTAACAAACATTTTTCTATGACCTTAAGGGCAGGGAGAATACTATACAGTAGTAAAAGTTTACTGGTTCTACATTAAACAAAAACTCAAAACCTCAAAATCTTATAATTTCAGGAGAATTCTCTAGAAGCCAAAGACAGCACCAGTAGGACAGAAGGACATTCAGAGATGAACTTGAAAAGTGAAATAAAGGTCAAGAACAAGCTCTTGCACTGAGCTGGAATATAACAGTATGTAGTCCCTCAGCAAGATATCACAGGTCCATGACAGTTACCTACAAAACTTTGGATTGAAACTTTTAAATTACATTAAAATGTATCAAAATGAGATTTCCTTTTTTTCCCCCCCCTCAAGTATTTTCACTAGTTCAAAAAAGCTGCTAGAAAAACAGAGAGCATTGTGCCTGCTTTTGCTGGCTTAGCCATACAAGCAGAAAATCACACATTCCAAAAGCAGAACAAAACTCATCATAGAAACACAATCTAATTTTCTTTTGAAAGGGTTGATATAAAGAGATAGCACTGTAGCTTATTAAGCTATGTCCCACTGTCAGTAATTATTTTTAACATTATTCCTAAAATCCTACTAAAATTCCAGGATGCACTGGCAGAAATGATGGAAATATGTACTATAATTTAGGCTACAATTAGTTAACAACAGCAGCTGCTTTTTAACCACCTCTACAAGCTGACTTGCTTCAATCAGTATTGTAACTGGCACATCTGCAGACAGGAAATCCTCCACACCACCAAGTTCCCAGCCTATTATCTGAGACACCTGGTGTGGGTGTGTTGATGCAGAGCAAAACAATGAATCATATGGACTGCACACCAATTAACCAGCTTTAACTGTTAATGTGTTTAATCCTTAAGGGTGGAGTGCCAATTTGAACACTAAAAAAAGTCAACAGAAAATCCTCAAAGTATTCATTTTGCTGTTTCTAAATATGGATTGTAACTCAAATCTATGACAAAAATTATAATATGTGCAGTTCCTCTGTATTGAAATAGTGAGCAGACTCATATTACAACTGAATTGCAACAGTCTATCATGCAACCTTATTCCATTATAATTAACAGCAAACCAAGATTTTTTATTATTCCAAGTTAATAGCTCTTTTTTTCCATCTTAGACAAAAGTAAACAAATTGACTTGAAATTTCACATGTGTGTCTCCAACTTAGTGTACTTTTCATAGAACCACAGAATAGGCTGGGTTTTTTACCAGAAAGCTTAAGAAAAATCAAATGCAGCACTTAGAAACCCACATTTTGGAAACATTTTCATCTCACCTCATGAATATTATTCTACAGTTTTCAGGATTGTTATGTGTGCAGACAGCATGAGCTTTTTTTTTGCTCTTGGCAAGCACTAGTCTGTTTGATTGGTTCTGATGAGAATAATCCATTATTACAGGCTGTTTCCACAATTTGTAGAGCCCAAGGCACTTCTAAGAGAGTAGTAGTTACAGTAAGGAAAAGAAAACATTTGTCACAATGCACAACCTGCTCTCTCTCTGGGGTATTAGGAAGATATAAAGCTGACTTAACCAGGGAATTGGAACAACTGGACAGCAGATTAAGTCCACTGGGGAAAATACAAAATGCTGTAAATGATCTGTTTCTGATCCTGTAATGGATCTATGCTACAGCCACAAAAATTTAAATTTATGTTATAAACAAATGAAAGAGTAATGCATCCCTACTATTCTAGAACAGTAGTGTCAGATAAAAAGAATATAAAGCAGTCAAGGGGATTGCTAAAGCTGCTAGTAAAACCGATTATTTGTCTGCATCAAAACAGATTTCCTGGGCAGCACGTTTAAGCCTATTTGCTTTGTTTGCCAGATATCATCTGCCTACCACTACTACCTTTAGGCATGCATTATTGATCTAGAATTCCAGATATTCACAAAGCTTTATAAGCTTTATAAGCACAAAAGACAAGAGGTCTCCTACTCTGGTGGGCTTACAGCCCATCTGAACCAATACAGGAACTGAGGACAGACTTGTAACAGCGACAAATGAGCAGCTTAGGGAGGCAACACTGAAGGAGTATTTTCATTCCTGTGGGCTGGAGCCTTGTACCATATATCATTAAGTGTGTTAGTCCTTGCAGGAAGTAGTATTTGTCTCAAAGGAGGCAAACCCCAGATCTGAGTCCCATTTCTGGTGATCATGCTCACAGACATTTGTCACAGCCTTCTTTTAAATTGATTTACTCCTAGTCATCGTATGTCAGTTCCAAGGGGTCTGAGATATGTGAAAGCCCCTAACCAGATCTCAAAAAGCTACACAGTTTCAAGGTTCCCTGGAATGAGCTTGGGTTTTTAGAGACAGTTACTTCTCTTTCTCTAAACTGGATGATGGCTGCAGGAACAAACTTAAGCAGCAGTTTAGAACAAATCCTAGAAGAAATGGTAACCTCTAAAACAGGATAAATATGCACTTATAGTGAACAGCTTCATGAGTCTATCAAGAGTATGCACTTAGAGAACATTACCTGCAAACCAGAGTTTGCTGAAATTCATGTTCTTACTCTAGTAAAACTGAGGAAGACTAGATGGTTTCCCATTTATTGCAGCTCATGCAAAAACAGTTACCACAGACTTCTTCCATTCACTGTAACTTTAATGATTTTTTTAGACTGTAAATTAACAAGTCAGGCACGCAAGAAAAGAATTAAACAAGTATCAGTGTTTAAGTCACTAAACATTTGATTGGGGGGTGGGGGGCAGGGTGAGGTTTGACCCCATGATGAAGTGACTTCACTTTCAGAATGGAAAGCATTGCAAAGAAATGTTAAGATAATCATATTTACCTACTGCCCACATAACGGTGTCAAAAGAATCAGTTTCTTCTGTGTCCAGGTCAGCATTTTTCCAAGTGACTTGCAATCTGTTGCTCTTCAATTTTTCAACTTTAGTTGGGAAACATCTCTTTAAAAATTTTGTGCCATAAGATTCCATGTGCTCAGTTACCAAAGAAGCCATTTGCTGTTGAGTAGTGAAACAAATTTGTTTTTCCTTAGATATATGATCTCCTTAATGTAAACCCCTCCTTCAGCTGGGTTCAGGAAACCCCAGTAAACACCTTGTGCATTTCAAACATTCTTTGTCACTTAGTTACTATTCACTGCTAACACACGATAATTTAGGGAGCCACTATGACCTGCAACTCCATTCCAAGAGGCACCTACAGCTGAATACTCAAATTCTTCTCAAAAAAATAAAACAGCATATTAATAAAATGGTTGCTTTAAAAGCATTTGTTGCTTACACAACCTAGAGCATATTCAATTTACCACTACCATAATTACAATTTTCTAGTTGATGAAAATTAAATACCTTCATAAAACAATAGGAGAAAGATATTTCCTTTTGCCATAACACCTGACATTTCTCTGCAATGATTATGAATCACTAAAGTTTCATGGAAAGTTCTAATTAAAAAAAAAATTAAAAAAAATAATACTTTTGTCCTAAGAGCCTGTTTGAAATAATGCCACACCACGCTGTAGAAGTAAAATGTGGCATCAACAGGTTTATCTAAAGACATCAGTGCTCTTGACTGCAGGAACTCAGGTTGCACTTTGCCAGAGTATGTTTATTATTTAAAGGATATTATTGCAAAACCACTCACATAGAACAACTCCACACAAGCTCTCTCAGCTTACAAAACTTTATTTTCCAAGTTGATATTAACTAATATGAAGGCAACAGCAGGGTTATGTCTCTTCAGAAACATGAGAGCTCACTAATCAGTTTCCATCAGACTCAGTGTGGCTGCAGACTGAACATAATTATTTTATCTCCATTAATACTTTATTAACTTTGGTATGGCCATTGTGCTCTTGCTGCCTACAGAGGATCAAGTTCTCAGAGCAAGCCCTACTGTAAGTGTTTGACCAAGTGCCACACACTATTATTCCCTGCTGGCTCAGACCTCGTGCTGTTACAGGTGTCAATTTCTTCAATAAGGAGTGCAAATCCCAAGAATTATTCTTATACAATGTTTGGCAAACTCATGCCACCAGTTTTAAGGCATACAAGCTGCTAGTTTTAAGGAAGCCACTCCTTAAAGTGAGAGAGGGTGACATGCAACCAGAAACTGTCACTAGTGTCACTACCACAAGTGGTGTTTGTCACTGCCACTTAAACAATATCCCCACCTCAAAAACTGTGCACATACTAGGAAATGTTTGGAGATGCAAACAACTATTTTTTTAGGAGATAAACTATTTTTTAAGAGATAAAAAGAATCAAATCTCTCTTTTAATTTATTTGCTAGATAAGGAGATGTAAGATAATCTGTACTTGCCTGATCAAACCCACGAAGTGGGACACTTCTCATCATGACTGTAGTGTCCAGTCCAATGCCTGTTAGAAAACCAGCACACTCAAGGGAAACATCTGGTGACCCACCAGTTAAGCAAATGTAAACAACAATTTCAATAAACACAATATATAAGTAGTGTACAAGTGGGCTTTTTACTTGGAGATACCAAGTTCTCCTCACACAGACATCTTCAGCTTGCTTTTGTACATAGAATAAAACTTAGAAGTCTTACAGTTAACATAGTTGATACTAGATATAAGATCCTGAGAATTTATCCTCAGCTGATCTTAATTTCCACGATGCCACTGCATAGAAAACTATTATGATTTTCTTATCAAGTCAACTATATGACATGAGAAAAGTAATTCTGAAAACTGAATTTTCATAGGAAAGACAGCTATAGATCATCACAGGCTTTTCAAAGGATACAGCTGGCTCCAACAACCAACCTGTTACAGAAAAGGAAGAAAAGAAGACAGCAGTGAAATGAGCTTGTGCATATTTCTGCACAGCCAGAAAAAACCAATTCTGATGTGGGCATCACATTTGCCAACTTCCAGCCAGCTGGGACCCCCCAGATAGCCAGGACTGCTGGTAAATGATGGAGGGTGGCTCAGCCAGCTCTTCCATCAGCTCCCTCAGCACCCTGGGGTGGATCCCCTCCGGCCTCTTGGGTTTGTGCATGTCCAAGTGCTGTAGCAGGTTTCTAACCAAGTTCTCATGATTTTTGGGGCTTCATTCTTTTCCCTGTCCCCACCTTTCAGCTCAGGGGCTGGGTACCCTGTTCTTACTATTAAGGACTGAAGCAAAGAAGGCATTAACTAACTCAGCCTTATCCTTATTACTGTGCTTCTCCCCCCACCACATCCAATAAAGGATGGGGATTCTCCTGAGCCCTCCTTTTGTTGCTACTGTATTTATAGAAACATTTTTATTGCCTTTTACAGCAGTAGCCAGATTAAGTTCTAATTGGGTTTTGGCTCCTCTAATTTTCTCCCTGCACAACCTCATGGCATCCTCATAGTTCTCCCTCTTCTCTCAGGGGCATAATCATTCCTTTTTATCCTGAGTTCCAGCCAAAAGTCTCTATTCAGCCAGGCCAATCTTCTTCCCTGATAGCTCATCTTTCACCACATGGGGATGGTCTAACAATTAGATTATGTCTTCCTATCAAGTAGATTACAGCTCCCAATGCAAGATTTTATTCATTGCTAAATTTCATTTTGATTTATAATCTGCTTTTTAATTGTTGTGTTTTTCCAAATGCCAAATATTTGCCCTTCCTGTCTTCAAACATTTGTGTAGGTTATTACAGAAAATGGGTTTAATAGATTTACTTAGACTTGTATTTACCAAATAGATCCAGTTCAGTTTTTTCTTTATAAAGAACATAAAACTCCAGCTCCCACCTCTCCCAATATTTCACACCCTTTCAATCAAGAGTATCATTGAAATTGTCCATCAACACTTGCAGTTTATGAGGTGCTTCAGCTCTCCAGCACAGCAATTTCCATCTCTGTCCCCAGTTGCTCCCTACACTGCAGCAGTTCCTCTCTCTCCTGACCACATCTTCAGTTCCCTACATTTGGTGAGTACAAAAGGCAGAATGCTCAGTCCCTGCTCTGCAGGTAAAAGCAGCTCCAGCCAGGCAGCCATTAACACTCAGCTGCTGGACAGGCTGCACTTGCACTCCTGTGCTGTTTAGGTCTTATACAGACTTGTTAAAATCTCAGTTTGGAGATGCATCCCACACAGTATTTCCACTGGCAACAAAGTATTTTGTTAGGTTTTTGAACGGGCTTGTGGCCTATGCCTTATACCCTGAACCAATCTGCAGCACCTCCTAGCTCTAACAGCAAGGCTTTCAAACTTCTGAGGAGTGCAGACATGGAGGCTGCAGCTCTGTAAGCCCCAGGGACTGCACAGTCAGTGCAACACATGTTTTCTCACAAAAGGCTCCAGATAACATCTCTCTATCCTACAATAAAAACATACAACTTCTGAAGGTGTACAGAGAATAGGTTGAGTAAAAGCGATTAAAATCTGCTAGTCTGGGGTTTGTGTTTGACAAACAATTTAACATAATGGGAAATAATTTTTCCAGCATTAGGGCATCTGATTCATCTGTGAATGGATGATCACTCCCTCATTAGCATGCAACTCCTGAGAAGTGCTGCAAAAAGCCCCATAGTGCCCATAAAGAAATATCTACTGGAGATTCACAGGGAAAAGAATGAGAATTTCTGTAATTTGGGCATATGTTTGCTCTTCTTTTTCATTAGATAGAAAATACATGTAAGCTGGCACTTATTCACAGCATCAGCCCCACGTTATTCACACCTTCTTGTACAAAACAGGGGGTTCCTGGGCATTGTCAGTGTCTAAAAGAAAAGTTCAGAAAGCAGAACCTAATCTTTTTCACACCTGCTCAATCTCTCACTCATTCTCAACACATTTCAAGGCATCTTTTCTAATTCACTCTGCCAAAACCCTTCATCTCAGTAGTGAGTTTCTTCTCCATGTTTGTATATCTAAGGGACTTCTAAGCTGGTTAATGGTTTACCTTTTTAAAAAAAAAAATATGAATAACTGCAGGACTGACAGTTCTGTAACCTCCAGGCATGTAATTTGTAGCTGAGCTATGTACACTTGGAGAGGGAGAAAAGAAAGAATAACTACAACACAGCGCAGACTAAAAACAAAAGGTGTTAAACTGAACCTTGGGAATATTTATAACAGAAACAAATCCGACAGAAACAAACCTTTAACAACTCCCTCCTTCGTTTGCTAAGACACAGCCTGATAAAGCACAGAAATGCTACTGTAGCCCCTGCAGGCTTATTTTGACTAAATCTCAGGAATGCACCACATAAACACTAGACTCCCACATTACACTGTTACAACTTGCATTGGCAGCAACTGGACAAGAGCCACATTTTCACAGAAACATCTCACAAGGATAAATTTTATATTTTGGTTTGGGGTTTTTTTTGAGGGGTGTGGGTGCTGCTTTTCTTAAAAACAATTTCCTCGCATAAATCATGCTTTCAGAATTCAAGAGGTGACTGATACACTACAAATGACAGCAAATTTACTTTCTTTTTAAAATTGTACCAAGAAGCCTCATTTACCTATTTGAAGTTTAGCTTCACACAGTGCATTTTTTATAGCAGAAAGTCACTCCCATGAATGGCAACTGTTTCTTTGCAAAAGCACCAGTATTACAGTTCGAAGATTCTCTTGCTTTTTCTAGTATTGCTCAATAGAGAAGACAAAAAGATGGCATTATGTGACTTTCAGGCTAGCAAATCTGCATAGCCTATCACAACTATCTTCATCAGGGAATTGCTCTGTAGTGCAATGTTGACTCAGAATCTTACTGTGCTATATGCTGTAAAAAACAACTATGGCATTTTAGTATTTCCATTAAAACCACTGTTTTAATATTTCAGTTAAACAACAGCTTCCAAAGCAAAAGTAAACCAAATGCCTCACTATGTTTTCTTGTGTTGTGAGAAGTGCCACAACTTAGGAGAACGCGGAATTCTGGTGGAGTTTCTCCCCTAACCGAGGAACCAGCACTGAGCCGTCCCCGGTGAGTTCATGCTGCCCTCTTGTGACTTGGGGTGGAATCGCTACAGCACAACCGAACACCCTGGAAAGGTGAATTTCATTTGATTTTAGAAGGGAATTTCCAAAGAGCAGGAGGAGGAAGATCTATCAGTTACTAATGAAATTTGGTAGTATGATATTGATGCATCGCAAAGCACATTTCCAGAAGGAAAACAGAAGAAAATTTGGTGTACAAAAGGCACTTTTGAACTTTTTCCCCTTGCCATATAGAACAGGTAGGAATGCCAGCATCTATTACAGCCATGGTGAGGTAACTTACGTTTTTCCAGGAGATTCCTTTAACCAGAACAGATCATCACTTGTGATTCCATACTCCAGTGCACCTGCAACCTATGATCACACAGGTGAATCCACAGTGCAAATCCTGTCAGCAATAAAAGCTAATAGCAATTTAGGCTGTGTTGGCTGAAGTACAGACCAAGGGGAATATATCTGGGGCTGCTGACTTCCAACCTGAATTGTCCTACAGCTCTAAGCAACACCAATATACTAAACCAGAGCAAACTGTTGTCTATGGAAATATTTTTCTAGAAAGCCACCATTTATATAAAGACAATTTTTTGTGTGACACAAGTACAAAAATCTCTCATATGTTGCTTTATTTTTACATTCATTATCCTCCTTCACTGTGTTCTGCATCTCAAACAGCAAAGCACTGGAGCTGTCAAATGGAAGGGTAACTTACGTTCATAGGGTATTTTGGTCTTCCTCCAGTAGCAATGACAATATTATCTGCAGTAACAACAGTCTACAAACAAAACCAAAAAATTAAAAATCAAAACCAATCATTTGTAATCCTTTTATCTGTGTTTGGATTTCATCTACATACAAATGAGTGATCAATGGGAAACCTGGCACTACTACCTGCTATTTACGTGACATAATAATCAGCAATGCATTAAAAAAAGGATGGAGATAAACTAGTACGTGCAGAATTTCTCCTACCCATTCCCAACTAGTTTTTGTTTTAATGTTAACTGTGCAATTGTTCTTACACCTTACACTGAGCAAGATTCTGATGACTACTTGGAAGCAATAGTTATGCACAAATGACACCGTTTTAAAATCAATTTCTTGTCAGGATAAAACACACAGCAGTAAATCGTATCTCAGGCCTGGAGTTAAGCTACCTCAAAAGAAGAATGTTTCCAGAAAATCCTGGGCACCTACCCCCAAAGACCTGATATTCAAGATATTAATCAGTAACATTAAACAATTACCCTCAAACAGGTGTTAAAAAGGCACGTTCAGGCCTTGTTAAATAGGCAGCAAAGGCCACCACTCCGTTATGTGACCCAGCTGTGCATTCACACTAATTGCCTCCCACACACAATTTGGTAGTACCAAGTTAATCACCCCTACAAATCACCTGAAAGAGGGAAACAGCTCAGAGTAACCCAATTCTCAGAACTTATATTTCTGTAAGCATCAGCATGACTGACCATATCAAACAAAAATCTTTTGCCTCAGCATTTCCACCTGCAGAAAAAAACATCCAACAGGCCAGGCCAGGGACTCAGCAGACACCAGTCAAGTTCATAAACAATTTCTCTAAGTGGAAAATGCAAATCTCACTCACCAAAACAATACTGAATACCTCAAGCAATTTGCAAAAGGACAATCTAGCTCCCAAATGACCTGAAATGTTTGAAGTGAACAACACTGCTGAAATCAGCACAGGAGCTTACCTCTTTACCTGCTTTTGTTAAACCACGGACTGTATGGGGATCAGAAAAACTTCCTTTTATGTTGAAGTATTTCACCTTCCTGTTTAGAAGAAAACAGCATCAGCAATGCAGGTTTAACAAGAAATAGGTATGAAATAGAATCAGCTATTTTTTCTGGCTTTAAGTGCTAAAAAAAATACCAAACAGGCACAGAGCAGTAAAAGGAAGGAATCTCATTTCATAGGACTGTTTGAAGCTCTATCATAATTTGTCACTTATTTCCTGTGTCACATTTAACTCTATACAGGAAAGTAACTAACCTTGTAACAAACTTTGGGATCAGCTTATTGACCTCTCCAAAAAGGACATTTTCTGTTAGCCATAGCATTACTAGTACTATCTATAGTCTTTCTGATACCATGCTCATTTGAGAACACACCAAAGTGACTCAGCAGGAGTAACAAGACTAGAATCTGTTAAATTTTCTATTAATACAATTTCTCTATAAAAGGAACTGCACGCTGAAAAACTTGCAACCATTTCTGCACTGAAAGGAAGAAAAAAAATCTGCTGCTCTAGCATAACGTTAGCTGTGGGTTTGTGTGGCATAGAAATTTTGGGAGATGAGATCCAAAGTTTCTTAAGAAACCTTGACTGCTTTATATTAATGCAAAACCTCTCCAGACTAAAGAGAGCATCACTACACTGCTAAAAAGCTTTTGTGTATGGTCAGTGTCAACCACTGTTTCACCAAAAAGGAAAATGGGAGGGGAAGAGACCACTTATATTGACAAGGGCACTTACAGACCCCAGCAGAAAGGGCTTAAAGACTCAAAATACTAGCTCTAGATAGAAACTTCAAAGGCAATTTTGCAATTTCACAAGGGCAAGAGAACCTCCTAGGCTGTGGGAAGAAAGATGAACTTCAAAGTCATAATTACTTTTCTTGTAGTTGCACTCTGTGTCCCCAGTTCAAGGATTTCACATAATTCTGAACACCTTGTGCCATCACAGACCTGTCATAAAACAAGAAATTGAACATGAAGTCATCATTACAAATTCAGGTTATGCAACACAATGATATAGGAAGTTGCTGAAAATGAGGAATGAACCACAGGTTTTTTTGTTGTAAATGCAAATTATCAAGTCCAAATCAACATAATTTCTGTTCCAAGAAACCAGTAATTAGTTCTGCTTTTTAAACAAGTACCAGGCTAAAATTTCACATGCAAAATTCATTTCCCTAACTGTCTCATAATAAACATCAGCTGGGAAAAAGTTATTGCTATACATTTGCAGCACATAGGAGTGGAGATAGGCAACAGTCTTTACCAGGTATGATGAACAGGTTGGGATATATTCCAGCCATAGTGTTGGGCATCTTTAAGGGCACTCCCTAAAAGGGCTGCTTGATGCATAAGCTTTTTAGGAATGCAGCCAACATTCACACAAGTTCCACCAAGTCCCCACGTGGTTCCTTGGGAAAAAAGAAAGAAAGAAAAAAAAAGTAAATGCATCAGATTAGTGTAACAATGCAGTTGGGTACATGAGAGGTAAAAAGTTTTGTAAAAACACAGTTTACTGTCTCCTATAGATCAGTTTCTAACTTTGTGCTTGTTTGTTTGATAAAAACCATCTCTGTATATTTTACTTCTAAAATTCAAACCACCTAAAGATTTTTCTCAGAGCTCAGAAGATTCAGTAAGTAAACATTCATGTTTGCACATCTCATTTTATGCAATGCACACAAAGAGCCTCAACATGATATAATTTGTAATTTTTAGAAATTGTAAATAACATTTTGACAGAGTGAATACTCTCACTTGTTAAAGTCCAAAGTCTTCTATAAATGGTAGCATCAAGCACTGCTAACAGGATTCATGTGCAGGGGAGCAGGCACAGCTGGTTCATCTTGGAGAGAACGAGCTGTGGCACAAGCTGGGCTTAAAGACTTTTACTCCAAGCAAAGCAGACAGTGTGGCCTTGGTCACTACTCTCTGGAGCAACCTGCTCATCTCAGCAACTGAATTATATACACATTTCCAATTATTACCCTGGTATTTCTCTTCCATACCTTGTGGGGAAGGTTCAACATAATCCACAACAGCCACTTTTCTTCCAAACTGAGCAGCTTTAAACAAAGAAGCAAGGTAAGGTATTTAGAGGAAGCAGAAATACACAAACATAAACATTTTTAGTAGCACAGATACAGATAAAATCCAGGAGATGAGAGCTGGTGTTTTTTCCTGTCTAACACAAGATACCAGACCAGAGACCCAACCTGCCTATGTAGTCAGCAAATTCTCTGTAAGACATTTAATAACCCAGACTGGGGCCTCCAGCTTCCACTGACCCTAAAACTGCAATTTGACCTCAAATGAGATGTTTAACAACACTGTGGGTTGTCAAACATGTTACCCTGAGATACAAACGGGTAAGGTTCTATACAGCAGTTAGTGCTTGGATATAGTCTGAAGGGATTGTTGTTTTAACACATAAATGAGAAATGGTATTAAAAAATACAGTATCTGTGGAGGTACTCTGAACTCTTTTACAACAGTGAAATAAAAGCCTATTAGTTTTTCCCATGACAAAATAAGAAATATTTTTTAAAAGGTTAAGAGGAGAGCCAAACAAAATCACACTGTCTGAGGGTGTGAATCAATTTGCAGATTAACCATATGGAGCTAAGTTAATGATTAATGTGCAGGCACTGGAGCATGCTATGCTTCTTAAAAAGCTCTACGATTAGATCAGTAACACCTCCTTTAGTTTCCTTACACCTCACTGAAGTTAAACCAAAACTTCCGTTAGTTTTTCTGCATACAAACCTTCTTTTGCACAAGCAAGGCCTCCAGACCCTCCGCCAATGACCAGAAGATCATACTCATTCTTTCCTGTGAAGAGGACGTGAAAAAACAGAAGGAATAGAAACAGACCAGGAAGATGGGAGAGGTATGTAAGGACAGTATCTGAGTACACCTATTTTTACAACTGGTTATTGCTGATTTGGGTTTTCCTCACTTTACTCTAGTGCTGTAGTTTGTTCATTAAGCTATCTACTCTGGTTTTGTGAATGAAACACAGAAAATAAAGAACTTCAAACGAAGTGAGAAAATAGATTAAATTTTTGCACAACGTCTCAAGAGGCTCATAATTAATGCAACGGAGATTCAGTACAGGTCTCTGTCTCGGCGTTACTGCAGCAAGTTCTACACAGATATTTTTCCGGGGGGCCACATTATCGGACTCAAAGCTTTATATGCCGTGTGTGCCTTGCCGGGGCGCGGGGTGCGGTCAGAGGGAAGCTGGCCCCTGCTGCCACCTCGGCATCGGCACAGACCGGCCTCGGTACGAACCAGCCCCGGCTCCCGGCGCGGCTGAGGCGGGGGGAGCAGCCGCAGGTGAGCCATGACTCCTTCTAGAGAGGGCACAGGGTCGGTGCTGCTTTCGGAGCCGTCACGGGCAGGGCGGGCACCGAGCCCCCGCAGCATCCGAGCCCGGGCTGGGGGGGCTTCCCCTGGCAGCGCCGAGCGGGCTGGGAGGGCCGCTACCCTTTGGCGCTAATTCCGCAGGAGAGGTTTGGCTGCCTCTGGGACAGACCGAGCCCCACTGCGGAGCCGCTACCCCGCTACCCCCTCCCCTGAACATGGGGCTCCCTCAGCGCCCAGGGTCCGAGGGACAGGCCCCGCAGGAGCCCCAGGCGCGGCGGTGGCTGCCAGAGCCCTCATGGGTGGAGGCGGCCTCCGCCCGCCCCGCCTCAGGCTAGAGCGGAGAGGCGGCCCGGTCCCCATAACAGCCGCTCGAGTCCGGCATCGGTGGGTGGTGGGAAAGGCACGGGGGACCTTCTCCGGGAGCTTTGGGCGTCGGAAGGCGCGGGCAGCCGCTTCCCGCGGCGAGCGGCAAAGGCGCGGCTGCTGCAGGGCCCGAGCCTCGCGGATACCGCGTACCTGAGAGCGCTCGGAGCGTACGGCACAGCCCCGACACTGCTGGGGGACGCGGCCGCCGCCACAGCGCCGCCATGCTGTACGGCATAGGGCCCCACGCCCGCCAGGAC
>JANPWX010000126.1:1585066-1747560 GCA_024734555.1 Trochalopteron elliotii | reverse complement strand
TGTGATCTCCCCGGCGGGGTGCCCGCCCTGCCCGTGAGCGGAGGGCGGCGGGGCCCGGCGGGGATCCCGCGCGGGAGCCGCCTGAGGGGAGCGCTCCGCCCGGAGCCCTCACGGGGCGGGAGAAGGCGGGCACAGGCTCTGGTGAATCACACGCACCGGCACAGAATCGTTAGCGCTGGAAATGACCTCTTGGAGATCACACAGTCCAACCCCCCGTACAATGCAGGGCCACCTGAAACAGGTGGAATGGTGATCTGGAAAGTCTCCAGAGAGGAAGACAGCACGACCTCCCTGGGCAGCTGTTCCAGTGCTCTGCCACCACCAACATACAGTTCTTCCTCATGCTGAGGTAAAACCTCGTGTGTTTTAGTTTATGGCCATTGCTCCTCATCCTGTCATGTCATTAATGAGATTCCCTTTCAGTCTTCTGTTCAGAGTAAACAGCCCCAGCTCCCACAGTCTCTCCTCGTAAGAGATGATCCAGCCCCCTCATCATCTTCATGACCTCTGCTGGACACTCTTCAATAGCTCCTTGTCTTTGAACTGGGCACAGTATTCCAGTTCATGGCTCCTCAGTTAAAATCAGTTAAAATTAGACATTTGGAAGGAAAAAAATCCCACAGTTTTCTTGACTGGCTTCCCCCCAGATCCTGCTGTAGAAAGGGTTCAGGGAAGGCCTTCTAGGAAAGACAGGGATCATGATGACTACCCAAAATCTTCACTTGATACCCAGCACCTGTCCTTTCCCCTTTGAACCAGCCATCCCTCTGTAGCAGGTGTGGTGATAGGAGCTGCCACAGCCCCTCCTCAGGTGCAGGGCACTGGCTGACAGTCAGAAACCTCTGAGGTTTGAGCAAAGCACCTTCCATGAGGTGTTAGAGGCAACATGTGGCGTTGCTCCGTGTTCCTGTGACTATGATACATTCAGGATTGTGAGCAGGGCTCGGGTCTGGAGAAGGGGGTTCCTCTGCTGGAATGCTGGAGTGGGGCCCAAGTGATGTGGGTCAGTGACCTCGACCTGCACCCACAGCTTTCACACGTGGCTGGGCTGTGGTGGGACAGATATCTGCTCAGGGCACCCCCAATGCCTCAGCCTGCACCAGCATTCCCTATCCCACATGCCTGCTATTGATTAAACCAGGGTGATGCTGCTGCCCTATCCTGAACGGGAGCTGTGAGAGTTAATAATGCCTGTGATGTGTTCTGACAGCCTGAGGTAAAAGGCCTCAAAGTTGGCATTGATCAAAACAAATCAAGGCAATGAGTTTTCCTCGTTACGAAGCTCTGGCTTACCCTTTACTGAAGCTCTGCCTGCTGCTATAGATAGTGGGTCATATGTATTAAATACCACCACAGCCAAACCAGAGTTTGGGACAAGAGAATCAGATGCTTTTTCTACAGAAAAAAGGTTTTAGGCAGTCGTGGTTCAGGCTTAGGAGCAGGGGCCCCGCTCACAAGGGGGCAGCACACAACCATTTTGTTTCAGAAAACATCAATCCTCTGGTCCACAGAGGAGGAGAAATGGCAGAAAATTAAAATACTCCAAAGAAAGTGGTGTAGAATTCACTTCACCTCCAGTGCAGTCTCATTATTTTTGTTCACCCCGTTAATGTTTGAAAATACATGAAACAGGAATTATTATCACTTTAGTAAGTGGATTGATGACTTTTTTTCCAGCATAATTTCTATTAACCCCCCCCCAAAAAAAAAAGATACAAGAAAACCAAAGGCAATCCCCTTGTTACCACTAGAAACACTATTACCCACTGCAACAACAGTAGAAATAAATAACTAGAGCATACTGAGAGGCCTTTGAATTAAAGAAACCTCAAGCATATTCCGATATAATCTTTTATGCTTTTCAAGGTACATGCATGCAAAGTTGTTTCAGCTTTTCATGTTAGTCACTATTCTGAGTTGAATCAGGCAGTGTTGAGCATATGCTCTTCACACAGATTTAGTTCAGATTTGAAGGATCAAGGGTAGAATTAACTCTCCCCAAACACAAAACAAGTTTATGTGAGATGTCCCAGCAGCATTATGGTGTTCTGCTAATGAAGAAAGGCCTTAAATGTGGCAAAGCAAAGAGAAACTAAACTGAACCAAATGAAAGGAAGGTGGGGGTCCGTTTCTCAAGTGAAAGGATGAGAGGAAATGACCTTAAAATGCTAAGGGAGGTTAAGATTCGAAAACACAGCTGGTGCTGTGCCAGTGTGTGACCGTGTGATGCTGGGATGTCCCCAGCCCTGTGGCTGTCCCACAGCTCAGGATAAAGCACAGTGCAGTTCCACAGGCTTTTCCATCAGGACCACCAGCTTCAGAAGAAAGTCCAAAGTCTGTGCTGTGTCATTCCACTTGTTCTTGCTCATTCTCAAAGGCTTGATCCTTAAGAGTGATAGAGACAAAGAGCAGCAACGAGGAGTGGGTTGTGCTGATGGTGACAGTATCAGTAAGAGCAGCAGCCCCTGGTATTTCCTTCTGTCAGCACTGAGCAGGTGTGTCTGTGCTGCACTTCAAAACTCCTTTTTCAGGGGCTGGAGCCAGATACTGGTTAGCAAATGTGGTTTCTACTGTATCTTTGGCTCAGCTCATATGGCTTTCTACTCTGATTTTAATTCTTTTGTGGTTAGCATTATGTTGATTAGATAATTAGTGATACACACTTTTATATATATCTATATACATCTATCTCCTAATTTCTATTAAGAAAACAAGTATTGAGTCTTTTAGCAGCAAATACATTCTATTATCAGGAATCATTTACATAAAGCCTTGTGTTTCTGCAGTGAAAGCATATACATTCAAAACTGAGATTAAAAAAACTTCTTCCAAGATAGCTATCAGACTTAACATCATATTTCCACTGAATTTTGTCAGTTGTAGCAAGTCATATTTAAAGTCATAAATTAACTTATACACTAGTTGTGGTTTGGTTTATTTCCAGGGGGAGATGTTTATTCAATATACTTTAAACAGTGTGGTATTAAAAGGGTAAAGGAGACACCCTCTATCAGAAATGTACATAAATCCATTCAACAAAAAAAGGCGCTTTGTAAGTCGTGAATTGGTTTCATTAGCAGGCAAAATTTCTCCTTTTGAATTTATTGTAAAGACAGCTTGCAATTCTGTATGTTGCTTCCTTCGTAGGAAATGCATTTTATTACATTTATCAATGGCTTACTTAAATTCTCCCTCATGAAGATGACCGTGAACAAACACTTTTTCCACCAAACCTTTTAGAAATGTTGACTTTCCAAGCACATCTTCTTGTCTTTCCTGTTTTTCTGGCATAGTTTCCTTCAGGACTTACATTCCCAGATCAACAACCAGGGAGGGTGGGGGGAAGAAAAGTGTCAGGTAGATCCTGTCTTTGGAAGTCATTACTTTGTGTCCTTTTTAGTGGGTGGGGTGGGAAATCAATTCTCTCAGCGGCTGCATTTTGTGGCGTGACCTAATGAATAATTTACAGAAGTGTCAGTGAACTCTACTGATCACTGGTCCAGTGATCTAAGCTGTCTCCGCACGAGGTAGGACCATTTGGTTTCTTACCATCTCTTTCTCTTAAAGATTATTTAAGATTTATTTTCAGAAATTTGTCTCAGAGTAGGACTCGTTCAGAATTTTAATCTGTGCCTTTTTATTCCTTCCTTCCTTAACATAGATAGATCTTCTGGTCATGATTTGTCCTGAACAAGTAATTGATTGCAAGTAAAGGAAAAAAACCAGCAGAAACAGATGAAGCTTCAAGTAACACAAGTTCTTGGCTTCATTCAAATGCTTCAGCACATATTGCCAAAAAACGTGAGGGTAGAAAAGAGAGAAATGTGGTATACTTAACTGTTTCAAAGTTTTTGTCAGGAGTTATAAAGTCTTTGAAAGCAGAAAGGTTTTTTCAATCTGCCTCATAACCTTTTAAGAGGTACTGTAAACACAAAATAGTCTAACTGCTTCTATTATCTGTTCTAATTTAGAGTACAACTTTGCTGGCCACCTTTCTCCTCTTTTAGATGTTTCCTCTTTTAGATAATGCCAGCAGTTTCCTGATTCAGATGTGAGTGGTGCTTCCTTTCCTTAAAATTCCCCTTTTGCGTGTTTCGCAGCAAGGGGGACTAATTTGACTGTGGAAAACAGCAAATTCCCACAAAAGAAAATCCCTCCTGCTATTCTGAAAATGCAAGCTCAAAAGAATTTTTTTTCCCACTCAGTGTTTCACATGATCTGTGGGGTTTATGATAATGTGCTAGCTCTCCTGTCTCCCTTTGTTTCGGCTTTTAAAAACCAGTCTTTGTCCAGGATTATTAGAAGAAGGGAACGCCGTTTGTTGTTATGCCAGGCATGGATTTAGGGGGAAAAGCTCCAGCTCCGTGCTATGCACAGCAAGTGGGAATGGCCCTGCCACGCTGCAGCATGTGATTGCAGCTGGGAGCTCTGTCTGGGAGCAAGTCTGCTCAAGTTTGTGCAGCCAGATCAGAGCCAAAGTGGCGACTGTCAGGGTGAGTCAGCCTGAACCAGCCAGTTATCCTGAGCTGCTGCCATTCATGTGATGTTGCTCCCAGGCTAATGCCTCCTGGTTCTACACCTTCCCATACATGTGCCCTGTGAATCCAGTACCTGGTAGATATTCTGAAGTACCAAACCCATCTTTTAAGATCTTGGCCCTACATAAAAATTGTATTACTTCAATCATTTGTAGATCTCCACAGTTCTCTAACCTGGATGTATTACTATCAGGGCAGATTTTTACTGTCTAGACAAGGAAAAGTTATATGGATAGTATATAAATTTATATACTGTGGAGTTTGTAGCATTGTTAGTACATTAGTAAAAACTTGCAAAAATATCCATACTTATGTAGACCATGTGTTGGGCTAAATTAGAGAGAGGCATAAATCAATGTCTATCAGTGTAGCAAAGAAACTTCTCTTGGGGAAGAAAATACCCCATGAGATAGTACAAGATTTCAATTTTCTATTAACTTGGAAGCAATTTATGGACATTATTACACAGTTTGGGTGGCTTAACCAACTGAACCTCCAGCTTTATCTAATTTGCAGTTATTGCCATTCACCATTTTTACTTATGTAATGGAATATGTAGACAACAGCAAGGGTTACTGGAAAGCGTCGCTTTTATCACACAAGTAAACAGCTGTGGGCAGGCAGAAGCAAGTTTGCTCCTCCCATGCTTCGAGCCTGAAGAATATAATTCAGCTCCAAGTTAGAAGACTTTTAGAAGTGTTGTCATGGGATGTTGCTCAATCGGGGAAGTCTTGGCACTAAATTCTGCTGCTAAGCAGAAGCTGGGCTGACACCACCCACTACTAGCTGTAGTTAACTGCAAGGACTTCTCCAAAGAGCAGCTGTATACTTACACAAGGTCAGTGCTTAGAGTAAATGTTACTGTTTTAAACTATTTTCTTCACAGCCCAGCAGTAAAAAAATTTCTCTGCTAATTTAAAGTGTGGGAGGCATCAGGGATAGTGCAGACACAACCAGCTTTTGACCAGACAGGAAATGAGTGTCAGTGAAGCTGGACTGCAGTATTGCTTGCTTTATTCTTTGTTGTGCTTGATGTCTTGATTATAAGAAAATATTTGTAGAGCTAAAGCTCTGTTATACATGGAAGGGGTAGTTCAGAGTTACTCTATATTGACACTGGGGACTGTGCTGTATTGCAGGGTCTTAGTTATGTTTTGTTTAGAGCTACTAGAAACACTTTAATCTTCACCCACCTATTTTTCTCCACAATTCTTTATTCAATTAATCTGCTTAGAATTATTTGGTTTTCTCTTGTTATGCTCTCAGGTGGTCCTTAATTCTTTTGAGGACCTCCCCTATCACTTGACAAGGCCTGAAGTTCTCAGAACTTCAGCTCCTGTTTCTCCCACACTTGGTACAAACACATTCCTTCAGTCTTTAAAAAGTTTCTAAGCTTGGGCTTCAAACACTTGCTGACTAGGTCTAAATTTTGCAGTGACAATACAGGAGAGAACGATTACCATATTGTGTTTGGGTTTTTTGCTTTTCTTCTGATTTTATTTGATGATGCAATATAATTGCAGCTGGATTATATTGTTCCCACCTTGTATGAAACAGTATAGACAGACAACCCAAGAACAAGGTTTGTTAGAATAAGCCTCCTATTTTATCTTAGACCTGTTTGTAGCAGATTTTTCCAGCTAGAAGCCACAGAAATTCAAATGTTCTATTTATAATGTATTGATTGCAGCTCCTCCTGTAGTTGCTATTAAGCCATTTGCTATACATACCCTGCCTGCCTCCAGCAGCACTCTATATTTAACCCACATGCCTAGGTCTTGTTCCTACCAATTCTGCTCTGGCTGTAGCATGCCATGTCTGAGCTGAAAAAAGAACTAAATCCCTTGGGCCAAATTCATTCCTGAAGTTGCTTGATTGAACACATTGCATTTACACTGAGCACAGATTTGGCTCATACCTGACTTTGTCAGCATTCACTGTGCTGTAACTAAGTAACAAGAGCACTGTCGTTAGGGGACAGATGAATAGCTTTCTCTACGGTTATTAGAGCACCGAGCACCTTTAAGGAACGCAGGATGTGTGAAAGGAGGAGTTGGGGAAAAGGACACTGCTCCTTTTAGAGTCTGTGTAACAGAACTGATCAGCTATTCCTGTGATGTGATCGAAAGTGACTGAATACTGCAGGCTCTTGGACTCTTATTCTGTAAAATCCACAGGAGAGCAGCACAGGAAAAGATCGGAGGGAACAGCTTCTGCTATACTAAGAAAGGTACATATTTATATTTTCTTATTTGTCAGGCTTGACATGATGTGTTATCTTAGATAATGTCACTGTTTTAAACAGTGGTGCTTGTGAAAGAAGTGGTGTTTTCCACATTCTGACTGGCACTCATTGTCAGGAAGCCAGTCCGTGGGCAGCGACAGCTTTCACAGAGAAAGAGTAGGACATATTTGTGTGTAATGCATTTGTACTGTATTGTAAATCTTGACAGCTGAAAGAAGTGAGATGAGATAACCCTGACTAAATTGAAAATTTAATTTATGGCTAAAAGTATGCTGGAATTTGGTATTCATTTGTATTCACGAAGAAGCTGAATGCAAGTCAAGCGTCAGTTCAGTCACATTTGGCTGAATGGCTGCTTTTATAAGTGTTTTGCTGCAGATGTATTTTATGGAGGTTTTCATTCTCAAGAGGGAGTTCTGCTACTGCAAAATATCTCTGAAGAAGAGACAAAAAGCGAGTACTTTTGCTTGCTAGCCCTGCTGGTGCTTATAGAGTATCCTTCTAGTGCCCATAATAGATATTGTTTACCTTCTGTCCTTAACAAATTCATATTTACCAATACTATCGACTAGGTCATACTGATGAACTCCATGAACAACCTTAAACAACCTTTACTTTTTCCCTGCACTTCTGCTTACTCAGTCATGGACTTCTCCAACAAAGCCCTCAGGTTCAGAACCACATGCATTTACACAGCTTTGCAGTATTGAAATACGAAAGAAAAACTTCCTGATTTACAGCTTTAGTTTGCATTAATGAGAAAAGAGTTTGATCACATTAACACTGCAAGCGACTTACTTGCCACCCAAGTTTAGCAATATTTCTCAGCAGTCTGGCACCCAGTTTACATCTGCCAGTCTCATACTGTTGTCTTTCAGCATTCCTTCAGGATCACCGGAATTAAAAGTGACTGGGAATTTTTTGAAAAAACATAATTTTGGCAGCAGTCCTTGAGAACAGATCTTAATGTGTGAGGCCATTCTAAAGCTCTCTCAGAAAGCAATTTCTAGCCAGAGACCCTCTATACCCACTCCAGACACTTTTCTGGGGAGAGCTTTCACTCAGGATTTGAAACCAATCCCTACCTCGCTCTATCTCAGGCTCCCTCTTCCCACACAGTGTTTGGTTACCTGCTGTGCTGTGGTGAATCCCACCTTGCTTGGCGTGTTAGAGTTGTTAATTTTCATAGAAATAAGTCATCATTTCAGCAGAGATTTCCTTCCTAATCCTTCAGATCCCTCAGTGGGTGTCCTCACTACCAAGTTTCAGCACTCCCCCCAGCCTGTGGACAGCAGAAAGCTGTGCTGGGAGAGAGACAGATTTACAGTAGATTAGCTGGTAGCCTTGGAAGCAGGGCAGGAGGATGCAGTGGGGATTTGGGACACCAAGGATTCAGCCCTGTGATAAAGGGAAGAGACTGTGAAATAGGTCTGTCTTGAGGACAATTAGCTATTATGGTCTTTCCTCTTCTCTTTCTCCCTGCCTCCATTTGGGGCAAAATTATTCAATAAGAGCTTGATTTTACCCCCTGGGGAACATGAAAATCTCAGCTAGGAAAACTTTTCACAGACCAGCTCCTAGTGTGCTGTCAGGGCAGAGCACTTTCTACTTTTGTCAGTCCACTGGCCTTCCAGGTAGGATTTGTACAGTTCTGCTGAGCCACCCTGGTCTTAAACACTGGTACAAATAGTACAGACACATCTGGAGGGCTCCAGTAGGAATAAGGACTATCAGAAACAAACACTTCCTAGGGGTACCTGAAAGGGCCTTATTCCTAAAAAGCTGCCTTTGCTTAAGGCCCAGTAAAGTGCATTTCTTATCCTTGAAGAATTCTCTCATCCCAGACTCTGGCTTTAATCATGCAGTGTGTTCACTAGGTCAGTCTGGCTTAGATTGCTACAGATTCCTGTGGACTTGCTTGTTGGATGGAGATGAGGCCTCTCTGTGTGGCCAGTTCATTCTAAACACTGCACTTCTTTATGGGGCACATCACCATTGTATAAACCTCTTGCTTTGGGTAACAGCACTGAATACCATCCAGACAATGGCTACTGCGAAGGGAGTTTTAAGTGGGTAGCAATTATCCTAATTGAAATCTATGTAGGCAGAATGGATTTAAACACCCTTATGAAGCTTATTTGATGGGGCTCCCAAGTAGGCAATAGGCACTTTTCTGTTCTTTTCCTTTCATTCAGTAAGAAGAAACTTGCATTTGTTTCCTTTCAACCTGAGAAGAGGGAAGAAGACAAGACAAAAGGCTATGCAGGCAGAAAAAAATCATCAGAACTTTGCTTTTATAGAAGACAGACATTTTTGTAGTCATGGCAGTGAAGCTAAATTATAGTAATTTGAAAAAAAAAAACTGAGAGAAGAATCTAGATTTCAGGCAAGAAATAGTGAAAAATTATAGAAAGTCTGTTCAGATTGTTTTCATGATGTCAGTGGAAAATCTGAATGTCAAACTCGCAGACTAAGTTTCCATTGAAATACAAGCTATTCACTTTTGGCAATATGATTATTCTTCACAGAACAGTTGCACTCACTTGAAAATACATAAACAGTAATGAAAAAATAGAAGGTAAAAAGATATTTTTTGACCTTTAAATGTACTAAATTATGAAGCTGTTGAATTGTGTTGCCTACAGCAACAGGATACAATATGTTTGGCAGAAGTTAGTTTAGGCTTTCTGACCAAAATACTTTGCCTTTCTTGTTCTGGGAAAACATGAAGAAAAACAAAATGCCACAAAAGAGAGATTGCCTCATTCAAGACAGCATAAGACTTATAGTCAGAAACTCCAGTCCCAGCAGAGCACAGATCTCCTCTGGCCTAGTGCAGGACATTGTTAAAATATGTGTAGAAATGTGCTGACTCTTCTGCATTGTTTTCACAATGTTTCATAAACAGCTAATATATCCTCAGTAGTGTGCAAATCCTCTGCATACTTCAGTGCATCAGTGTCTAAAGGCATAATTTCAGCAGAAGCTGAAAAAGGCTGAATGATATAAACTTATCAAGTGCTCCCCACTCACCAGGTTATGTGAGTTAATAAAGTCAAAATTAGATTCTAAACCCTTTAGCACCAGAATGCTTAAAGTACTGTCTGGATGCATGGAGACTCGTAATGAACTCTTAAACAACCAACCAGTACTTGGCAGTTAGATTAAATGCATGAAAGATTATAGCAAGACTGGATGTACCTCAAAAACTGGATCTTTCCTCAAAGGCCTGAATTGTCAGCTGGCTGAAAGCCCTTTACGAAAGCATTTGAAGCACTGCTTGTCTCCACATTTTCCCAGTTGTTCATAAACTCGAGAATAATAATGTCACATAGACATTTGCTGTGCAGACAAAACTTTGCCTTTCCTCAGGTGTTATTGATATATTCATAGCAGGGAATTTTCTGAAAAAGATTAATCCAGCTTTACAATGCCTTGAAAGTTTACACATGCAGCAGTAACTTTAACTCTTGTGGCAACACAGAGGAAGATAAGACAGCTCATCCAAGGCCAGATCAGAAAAACATTGCCAAAATGAGACTCACAGCTAAGTCCCCTGGCTCAGGGTCACAAAGTTTATTCTCATTCCAGCCCTGGAGAATAGCAGGTTTGTTAGAATATTAGTAATAAATAATTAGAATAGTCTAATTTATGTGCTGTCTTTGTACAAGAGCGTGTTTGTTTTTGTTTTTGGTTTTTTTTGTGATAATGTTTAGGACTTAATTTTCAGTAGCAAACAAAGCAATATCAGTTTATACAAGCTAAAACTGTAATGAGAAGCTCTGTAATTATGCCTAGAAGGATTCACCTTGATTAGAAAAATGTTCTATCCAGCAGTTTTCCACCTCACAAGTGTTTCAATATCTGTCATCTCTTATTTTTGCATTGGTAGGAAATTACATCTCATCGTTAATTACTCATAATGTAGTGAACTAAGCTTCAGAATAGTTAAATAGTGAAATTTGATGCTTCTGTAATCCACTGAGTGTGAATCTCACTAGGGTATGTGCTTTTATTAAAACTTAGACCATTTAAAGGTGCTTACTTTCACATGCTTATTTTTCTTCTCAATAAACATCAGTTTTTAGCAGAGGGATGTTGGTTTGGAATCAGAGAAGCAGCTGCAATCAGTAGTTTACATCACATTTCCATACACCTTCCTCTAACAGTGTTATGAAAACTTTGTATAGTTTTTATGAAACACTGAAAAAGATCTCAGTTCAATCTGGTTACTCGGACTTACCTTAGAAATTGATGTTACCAATTGTTCTAATCCTTATTTTTTCACATCGGGGAATTCTAAGAGCAATTATTTTTTAGCAGAGGTTAGAAAAATATACCAGATGGATTGATAAATAGCATTACTGAAAGATCCTTATTTTAACCTTTGGTGAAATGGCTGGAGTCAGCTGCATGAGAATAAAGAACAGAATGTATTGGTTTGGGCTCCATCACATGGACATTTTCATGATTTTAGAAAAACTGAAGATCATATGATAGTAAGGGGATACTGAATCCCCTAACTTAGCATCTCTTGGCATAAATGCAGATCCCTAAGTCTACAAGCCAGTATCTTGATGTTTTTTTAATAGCCATTGGAATGACTTAGGTGTTTCATCTCCACAGGCAGGTAGGTTGGGGCAGCAGATTCCCACATTTTATGTCTGCTTCTCTCTTTGAAAATATCTTTTTAAATCTCTGTAAGCTGAAACAGAGGTACTCCCATTCAAATGCTGATTGTTTGATTGTGGTGTGTACCAGGGGAAAACTGCTGAGCTGCATTATCAAGTTATGATTTGGTTTTATGAAACCTGCCAAAATGAGTAAGATTAGATGCATAAGAAAATAACTCAGTGCTTTAGAAAGACTCATCGGTAGTTTGACAGGCTTGGGCATGAAATTTTAATATGTTTTCTTTTAAACTCTGTCTTCTCAAAAACAGATGTACTGATACATGTTATTCATTCTTTCCCATAATGTTGTCCCTCCAGTTTTTCTGTTTATTCCATCGCTGAATTTTTCATTTGCCTACTATTTTCCACTTCAAATTTCAGCTTTCAAAGAGAAGGCTCCTTTTATTATGGTGTTTCTAAAGCACAGAAGAGGTTGCAGTGCTAACCTGTGTATTTGGAACCTCAGTATAAGCATTAAATAATAAGAGTGGCTGCCTTGTAATAAGTGGTTATGGGAAACTTGACTGTATGCAAGTTCAGTTTTATTGCATACTTAATGAATCTCATGAATCCACATTAAAGCTAAAATTATTGTTGCATTTTCTAAAGCTGTCATAACATGACTGTCTCCTAGGCAGTGGTAGTTTTAAATTGGTTGAATTACACACTTAATTTTCATATCAAATATTTTCCAGCTAAGAATATGAAAGCAATTACCTATTTTGGTACAGATCTTTTTTCCCTCTGGGTGCATGACCATCACCAATGCTGCTTGCTCTTGGCAAACTGCCTTTACAGCCTACTGCTGTCACTAAATTTATTTTCACACCCTAGAAGACAGAAATTAAGAGGGAAAAACTTTGAAAAAAACTGGGAAGGGAAGGGAAGGGAAGGGAAGGGAAGGGAAGGGAAGGGAAGGGAAGGGAAGGGAAGGGAAGGGAAGGGAAGGGAAGGGAAGGGAAGGGAAGGGAAGGGAAGGGAAGGGAAGGGAAGGGAAGGGAAGGGAAGGGAAGGGAAGGGAAGGGAAGGGAAGGGAAGGAAACCAAGATGTGTCAGTTTCTCTCTTTTTAGAAGGTACTTTGTCTGGAAAGTGGTTTTCAGGATAATTGCCTCCTGAAGGAGTTCTGCTAAGAACAACCCATGCTGCCAGTTTATGAAGGTGCTGGGGTGTTATACAGAAATATTAATAAAAAAAACCCAGTAGTTGAAAAACATTCCTTGATACCTCAAAAATAAGTGAATTCATCTGGGAATGGAAAAATCAGCCATGTACTCTGTAGAGTGGTTCTACCTGTGAGGAACCTATGGGGAGGCAGGTGGGCTCTGCTCTTATGTGTGGTAGCATTCATGTGGGATTCAAGTACAAAGGTCTGAGGCACTGTAAAAAGTGGATCCCTCTGAGTACTCGATTCAGACAGTCAGTCTGAAGAATTCTCAGCATTCCTGCATAACAGGGAGCAGGGTTGAGTCAGCCTACAGAGGCTTCTCTCCCTGTTTGGAGAAATCTCATTAAATGGTCTCATATCAATGCTAAAGAATAAAGGAGGAAAGCTGTTCCCCCAAAATACACTACCTAGTTCATCCTGCTGCTCCCATCCACTCTTGCTGTCTGACAGATCTCTGAAGGGCAGCTCCAAACATGCTGGCAGGATCTCATAGTGCTGAAACAACAGCCTGTGGCAAAGTCTGCTCAGAGAATGCCCAAATATCCATTGTAAGCAGAGGATTATGTCTGGCAGTGGTCTGCAGTAATTCTGAATGGCAGCACTCTTCAGTCCTAGAGGCACCTGACTGGAGCTGGAGTGCCACCAAGTGAGTCACGGCTGTGCAGGAAGGTTAGAGACCTGCTGGCCTCAGGAAGTGATTTCTGGGCTCCATCCATTCCCTGCAGTTCAGAATAATTCTCTCTCACGTGTGTCAGTAATCCCAATCCATCAACAATGACCGTACAGTCAACTAAGCCATCAAAGTCAAGTAAAGACCAGTCAAGTGAAGCTAGAGAGACATTTTATGTTAAACTAATTATCTTTTCACAGCCCTATCCAAGTTCTCAGTGGACAGGTAATGTCAAACATTTTCATGTAGAAAAACTAAAAAGCTGAAATCCCATCTGAAAGGTGCAGGACAATTGGGTTTGGTCAGTAGAACTACTACTGTACAGAGGGAAAGAAGAAAAATTGACATCCAGGCCTTCATAATCCTGCTGAAGTAATGAAGCAGGCTCCTATTAGCTAGGAAAAAATATTCAGAAGGTCCAAGAAGCAAGATTTTCATGTGCTAATGATGCTGGCAGGCTCTGAAAGGAAACATCTCAGGTCAGACTTTGCAAGAAAAGCATTGAGGGTAACTGTGAACATTGGTGACTGCTTAAAAGCAAAAGAAATAGACTTTTGACAGCTCCAAACAAATCATACTCGCTCTGCAACTAAGATAAGAGGATAGGTGAACAAAATCAGCTGTACTGTGTCCTGAGCATATCTCCATGGAAACTCAGTCATCTTCTGAAGTCAAAATGTGTTCTGCATGATGATTCAAAATTTAAATAGTGGGATAGATTTCCCCCATGTGTTTATGCCAAACCCCACTACAGAATGGAGATCAGACCATCCATAAAAATTAGGATTTTTCTGGGACAATATTTGAGGAAACAAAAGAGAGAAGCAAGAAGAAGTAGGAAGAGATTTGGAACAATCTTGTTGTCTCCTAGAATGAGATAATCCCTTTGTCATTTGGGTAACTTAGGCAAAATTTTTGAGGATGCTGTAGCTCCTGTTGGAGCTAGAACAGATTTAATGCTGGAAACTCCCCGTGCAGTGGCATGCTTGGAGCCAGGACTGAGCAGCTGTGTGGGGGAAGGGACTAGAGCATTAAATAAAGCTACTTGTTGACGGCCTGTAAAATTGGCTTCTAAAGGAAGTGCTACAGAGCACCATCCATTACCAAGTGACAGAGAGCTTTTTACAGCTACTCTAGACACAATCATAATTAAACTCTCTGTGTTCCTGTTCAGAACGGTATGTTGTGGGTAATTTTGCTCAATATTTACAAAAAGGACAGCCCTCTCCTGTGCCACCTTAACCCTGGACTGTTTTTCTCTTTTCTTCCAGATGCTGGAGAGCTCTTCAGTCCCTTTGTTCATTGTCTTCCTCCTGCTTTTCGTTTTGCTGCTCGTTGTGTTGCTCGTCAGGAAAAACGGCACTGCTGCCCTTATCTGGAATGAAATAATCCGGGAGAAAATAACCAATTTCGTCATGAACCAGAGCAAAGAACAGAGGATTTTAAATTTTGTGCTGCAGAATGCAGTCCGAGGAGACCCCTGTAGTGTGGTGGACACTATAGATAAATACTGCTCCCAGAAAGAGTGGGCCATGAATGTGGGTGATGAGAAAGGTAATTGCAGCAGGGGTCAGCATCTGAAAAGATCCTTCAAGACTAGCACAGTACAGGACATCTGATTGTATTCACATGGCAACTTCCATCTGCTGCTGCTGCAAAATCCCCAGCCCACACAGCCTTGTGGTCAGCAGAGTGGTTCTGTCAACAGTGGGACCTGCTCGTGCAGATGTTTTTGAGGAGAGGGATCCAGTGACTCATCCAGAAAGTCACAGCACCAGATTTCTGGGTTGTGCACGTTGCAAGCGTGTAAGCAGAGAGTGACAACTGATGGGAAAAATCTAGGGTTGCATTATACCTCACTTTATACACAGGGTGCCTTTAAGGCATAATTCATTATGTTAAATACTTTCAGATCCTTAACAAGAAGACAGCGCATTGAAAAAAAAAACCCCAAAATTATGTTTAACTATATGAATTTTGTGAATGCAAGCATAAATTAGAAGTTTCTGTTGAAGGGAGAAATCCTATCCATGTCATACAGTGTCAGACATTGTTGCTATTTAGTAAGTAAATCATCTTGTTCTTGTCTCCTAAAGAAAAATATGGGAACAGAAACTTTTTTTCCATAGCTGCAGGAAAGCAGCAATCTTTTCAAAAAACTATAATGGCAAAATGTTAATATGTTCCCTTATGAATTAGAAACATAAGTACCTCTTGCTGGGAACTTTCTGGGGAAATTTGCTTAGTCTAGGATTAACATAGCTAATGAAATACAACTGTAAGCATTGTAATAAAAATGCTTTTCTGACATGGGTACAGTTTTTGAAACTGACTCCTCAGCTTACCTGGCTGGGGTGCTTAGGGCAGCAGAACACTGGGGTCATGGCTGAGTAGGAATACTTACAGCTCTAAACTTTGAACATTTGTGATTAAATCCTTAATAATTTCGCTCTAGTTTTGCTCTGATGGCCTTTGCTCAGGTAAGAGCCATCAAAGCTAGTGCATCTTTAGTCTCTGAGATTTCAAGAGTGATGACATGGCCTTAAGATGCCTCATCCTCATCATCAAACTCCTAAACAACACCCAGAAGAATATCCCTTAATGACCATGGCTTAGAGTAAAATCCCTTTCACTACTTTTTGAGTTTAGCTATCCAGTTTCTAGCCATACAAGTAAGATGAAATTTCTCACAAATAAATCTCATAAATAAATCCTTTTCTTCATACGGGCTGAATATAATGCACTGTCACTTCTTTTTGGGAACATTTTCTGTTATTAACAATTGACTAATGTTTCCCACGCCACAAATTCATGCAGTGAAAACAAGTATTTTGCAACTTTGTAACTCGACTTTTCTTTTTTCCTTTAAAGATGAGTATTTAGAATAAGAAATTTTATATCAGACTACAGCATGTAACATTAGCAACAAACATGAGCACTGAAAATCCAGGAGTTACATATTTCACAATTATGGCCAGTTTCTGCAGTAAGTTTTTGGAAAAAATTACTGCATTTCCCCCTTCTAACACTATAAATTGGTTAATTCAGAGAATTACACAAGTTATATTGAGGGACTGTAAGTTAATTTAGGGAATTCCTTATTCAGAAATTTGTATATTGTGAAACTAAGATTTCTTTTAGTTGAAAGTTTGCACTTTGAAACTTAAAATATCCATGATTAACTTGATCACAAGCCAGTTTGTAAAGGATACAGTATATAATTTAACATCAACTCTTAATTTTTGAATGTCTTGAGCAACTGAGTACATGGATTTTTTAAGTTTCTTGCGACTACCTTGCTCTTCTGTATATGAACCAGTTTGATTTTGTCAAAAGGTCATCTTTTCCCATTTTAATCAGGTAAAGTTCTAGACAAGATAGTGGAAGAGGCCAATCCCTCAGTTGCCCTGGAGCTGGGGACGTACTGTGGCTACTCAGCAGTGAGGATTTCTCGGCTGCTGAAGGCAGGAGCTCGTCTGCTCACTGTGGAGTTCAACCCAGAATTTGCTGCTATAGCTAAACAGATGATTGAGTTTGCTGGAGTACAAGATAAGGTAAATACCATTTTGTCTGTAACAACTACAGCAAAACTAGTTAGGTTTTCTTTTTTTCTTGTACCCATGGGCCTTATAAATTTAACCAGCTCCATGCTTAGTTACAGTGCCTGACCTCTTACAGCAGGACTTAACTACATTGCCTTCTAAAAGCCAGAATAATATGGGGTTTCTCAATATAAACTACAAGGTTCAAACTGGTGTCAAGACTGACTACAAAAAACTGAACCATAGTCCAATATGTTACAAAAGCTCACAGGAATCAGTTGTATTATGTGCAGTGGACTTCAAATGAGAAGTATTTACCCAAATCTAGCTGGTCACAGTACCTATACCTAAGTTTTGTGCAGTCAGAGGTGTCTTGACTCTATAGCTGGTTGAGATGCAGATGTTTCCAGTCTATATCCCCTCCCTGGTTGGGGGATTCATGCCTGAGAAGTGCCTGTCTATTCAGCAGACAACTCACTTCAATGGAGCTGGAAACACTGGAGGAAATAAGTCTCACCAAGGGACCTTCTAATGTGTTTCTGAACTTCTTGAAGAGAACCTGAAGTACTAGTGACATCTAAAACTGCATTTCCCCATCTGATTTAATCTCCTGATCAGCTCTGAGTCATAAACCAGACATTTCCTTACCACCTTCTTCCTCTTCTCATGGTATATGGTGCTTGCCTAACTAAAATCCACGTGCAGCAGCTGCTTTCAGTTTAACAGCAGTAACTCCAATAAACCTGTGAGGAAGATGTAACAGCCTCTCTCCTGTCTCTTCCCTCTCCTGGCCACATCAATTTTACATACTGTAGCCTCCATCCTTATTCTGACCTAACCTGTTCTCTGCATTTTTTGCTTCCCTTGGACTACAAGACTCAACTGAAATGTAACAAAAAAGAAGTCATTAAAAGCACTGTTTTCAACAGAACATATCCATGTTTCCAGTAAAGACACACATTACACAACAAAAACAACAGGTCACTTTTTCTGCTTTTAATTTTAAAACCAACAAAATCTGAAACACCCAAATTCATGTTTTCGAACATAACTGAGTAGTTTGTCAAAAATGAAAAAGTACATTTGACCTAACTCTACCAAATAATTCAACTGACATAATATTGAGCTATAAACGTGATCCTTGATGTCTGGCTACAGTTTAAAATGAGCTGGGAGCATGTGATTTTTCTTAATGGTTCGCAGTTCATCAGATGGATTTGTATTTCAGGTCAAACTCCTAGAAGGCCCTTCAGAGGAAATTATCCCCCAGCTGAAAAAGAAATATGAAGTGGATACTCTGGATTTTGTCTTCCTGGACCACTGGAAAGATAGATACACACCAGACACCAAACTGCTTCAGGTCAGTTTGCACAATTTCAGTCTTAAAAGTAAGGTAGCAAATATCTTCATGTCTGTGAGGCCTCTATTCTTTATGAGGGACCTCATCTTTTTATGAAGACTGGCATCCAAAATAGCAGCCTTACAAGAAAAAGGTCCTGAAGGACAGGACCCTGAACTTTTGTTAAGGACCTCTTCCAACATCACACAGCTCAGGACTCAGTGAGTAGTGCTGAACCATTCTGTTTCCTGAACCTACAGGTGTGCAGTAGAAATCCTACCTGGAGGAATGCATGGCCTGAGTCTTACGCTCCCTAGGAGTGCCTGCATGGTGACCAACCAGAACACTTGACCCAAAGCCCATCCTGGTCCTGGGAGTGGGTGAGACTTGGGACCTGCATATCCCAGCTCCACCTCTTTAATTTCCTCAGTACCCTTTTTTTCCCCTGGGTCTGTGGTGCCAGCAGAGCCTCTTGATGAAATACCATTTTCCATATATACTGTAGCATGGCTACAGCAGCACAGACTCTGATTTGTCTTGGAGGCTTTACACTCCACATAATTAACTGGCTGCAAAGCAATGTTAAGAAGAGTGCAGACTGCCCCAGCCAGGCACTTCTAGGGAAATGCTGTCCAACCCTACGTCCAGCCCCAAATGTGGAAAAATTATGCTTATTTCTTCCCAAATTGCCTTAATCATTCCTGTGGGTATTACAAAATAAGTTGGCTGTAACAGCAGTAGGCAGTGGCACAGGAGTTCTGGATAAGAAGGTATTTTCAGGTTTAAATAACTGATAACAGACTGATAATATCTGTACCTATCAACACAGCACATACAGATACTCTCCTAACTGATAAAATGTTCTACAACTGCCTGTTTTTATGGAAGTGCCATTTTTCAATTATTTTCTTCACAAATAAATCCACGTTTTTGAGCCTGCCTCTTAAATTGAGAACCTGCCAAATACTTCCTGACCCCTGCTTGAGGACTACAACACTATTTTCTGACCCAGGCCCCCTGGTTTTTTAGTTTGAAGCCTTGTCCTCCAGAAAGCTGTTTGAAAAGGAAATTTGTTTGGGGTTATGAACAGCTAGTATTGAATTTACACAGCAGTAGCTGAAGAAAATGTTCCCTCCCTACAGTTATTTTGTACTCAGAGAATGCTTTCTTTTAAAGTGCCTGTGTAAGGATGACTGAGCTCTTTCCACAGTGCATCCTTATCAGAACTCAGCCTTCACAACACAGCCAAAACAAACACACAGTTTCATTCCATGGTCAGTCTGATGCAACTGTGATACCAAGTTGCAAAAAACTCCCAAGATATTAAGAAGAGAAAGACAAAGAAAAAAATCCTCAGATTTTCTCAGATGTCACAAACTTTCTAAAACGTATTTTTGGCAGGTATTGAAGTATGAATATATTCAGATGAAATATGTATATACTGGAAGTGGTCCAGAGAAAAAATCCAGACACAAAGAGCATCTGAAATTCTGATGACCAGTGGAAAATCCAGTATGTTGTCTCTTGCAGGCTTCTGTAAGCTGTGCAATAGAAACAGACTGGAGGGTATTTGCCATGGCTCTAAAATCACTTCTGCTGTGCTGACTGATGTTCAGGCCCCAGAGGCAAGAGCAATAAGCTCAATGGCTTCTGCAGGACACTCATCAGCAGAACTGCTCTCATGGACTGGGAGTGCCAAAAAACACCCCATGCTTCAGCTACAGCTACAGCCTGTAACCACAGGATAGCCACCAAGCTGATTTGGCTACAGACTTTGTTTTAAAACAGCTGGTAAGCCCAGATAAGCAACTTCTTCTAGATCAAAAATACCAGTAAAAATTACGTTTTTAGGTTTACTGAGGATAAACATTGCATTGAAGTGACTGTTACAGTTATGGAAATCTGTCAGAGGGATCTTCATTTTGCAAAAACCTTGCTTCATGCCCAGATCCCAAACAAAATGGCAGAAGTTGCTTAAGATGAAAGGAAAACAAGTGCAGAAAATTCTTCATTCTTTTAGCAGTTTTGGAGTCTGACTGAGACTGGCCAAAGCAGTACATGCTACTCTCAGGTGACCTAAAGAGCTACTACTACAGTTCAGTGCCATATTAAAAAAGTTTTTAAACATGAGGCAAAACAAAGCCACCTTTCTCATCATATAGACACAGCTGGAAACATGCTGAGGAGCAAACCACACACTTCCACTTGATTTGCTATTTCAGAATCAGCATCTCTAATGTTCTACTAATAAACAGAAAAAGTCAGCAAATGACCACAAAGGATCTGGGAGTTACTCAGCTTCTCTCATGTCTCTTCCATCTCCCAGACCTCTACCACAATGGGTGTTTCAGTGCAGGCACTCAGGTATACCTGGTTAACATGAAAGTACATTACATTCAAACCACTGTCTGCTTAACAGCCACTATGAAGCCATTTCTCTTCTTTCTAGGAATGCAACTTGCTGAGGAAGGGCTCAGTTCTTCTGGCTGACAATGTAATTTTCCCAGGAGCTCCAGATTTCCTTAACTATGTCCGCAAGAGCCCCCATTTCCAATGCACTAACTACCCATCTCATCTGGAATATATGCAAGTGGAAGATGCTATGGAGAAGGCTGTGTTTTTGGGATAAAGAGAGTCATTAATAATCAACTTTTGTTTCAAATGATGTAAATGCAACTGCACGGGTTAACTTGTCCATACTTTACAGTTTTTTAAATTTTTTATTAATTTTTTATTTTGGAGCCTGTAATTAAACAAGCCCTAGTGATCTTTTTAGGTGAGGTAGAACCCAAAATATGGAGTAAGTCAGACCTGTGCAATCATTCCACATTAACTCGGCAGACCCAAGGCGATGCACATTGCCTTGCCTTCACCAACACATCATCAAACAACAGTCTGTTATTGTGAGCTCAATCTGAGCTACCACAGTTTGGGTTTAGGGTGAAGTGGAGAAATACACTGAAACTTCTGAAGACTTGTATCCCCAAGCTAAACTCATTAATCATTAGCAAGAGTGAAAAAAAAATCCACGTTGCAAGAGAAGACCATTTCATGTGCCCTGTTTTTGCCAAATTACTAGCATGCCTCTTGATGAAGTGAAGGCTCCTATTGTGAGATCAGATACTTCTTTGCACATTTACTGCAAAAGTTAATCATCTCTATGTGAGAGAGAAGAGCACATACTGAAAGAAGGCAGACCCACGCAGTGATGAGAAAAACAAAACAGAATTTTGGAAACACAAACAAATAAAATTATTAATCTGCCCACGCAGAGGCAGGGAAAACTGAAGTAGTAAACAGATGAAAATAAACACAGTAACAGACAGGTAACAAAAGGAGCAGATTCTTTCCCCAAAAATACAAAACTACATAATTTTTGACCTTGAGAAAATGCTGTTTATCCCCTCATTATACTGTACATACATAGTACATGCTTTTTTGGGGCAGGGCAAGCTGCTTACTCTGAAGTGCTGGGTATGTTTAAGATGCTGTACAGAAATAAAGTCCAGAGAGAATGGGTTTTAGCAGGTGGATCCTGCACACCCTGGTTAACCTCAGTGCTGTTACACCATGTGAATAGTGTGGGTTGTCACTGAGAAGATTCAAAGCCGAATACAAAGTGTCTAACTCATCTGAACGATGCAGAAATCTAGTGGCATTTCCTAGCATGTCCTGCTGTGATTATACAAGGCAGCAACAGTCACATTTATAAATAAAAAATAAAAATCAACACAGCAGGGGAATGACTTTCATTTTTTCCAATGAATTCTCTACTGCACGTGAGGCTTCCAGACTTGAAAACAGCCACAGAAAGATGCAACAGTTGAAAATGAGAGTGAAAAATCAAGGATAACCATTCTTGTCTTTCCCAGTATGAATTCTTTCAAGCCTGTTATGAGTTTCTTCCTTGTATAGCCCACCTTACTGCAGTGGTCCCTCCCCTTGCCTGTGTGCTGCAGAAAATCCACCTCCAGGACACTAGTAAGGAGCAGAGGATCACCAAAAGAAAACTAGAACAGGCTAAGGTGACAGAGTCAGTTTAAAAATGGACCAAGCAAACCATGGTGATCCAGCCAGCTTGTAAAGCGTGCATTTCACAGGGATAAAAGAAGGCAACACTGTCAGAGCTTTCCTGACAAGTGAACTCTGTCATACAGAGAAAGACACAGGATTTCCTGTACTGGGTTAGATTATGCAGAAGCAGCCTCAGTCAACTGTTGTACTGTTCTGTGTAGAGCCAACACTGAGTTCTAACACCTCCATCTCATACTGTAAGTCAGTGATTTGTTCTGTAACACTGCTCAGCAGCATGTCCTCTTGGTATTCAGCTCAACTCCAAGTCATTGGACCAAAGTCCTTCAGGTGGTTGGAAGCAATTTTTGCAAAATTTGCAATGCCAAATAATCTTCAAGCACATTTACTGGAGTATAGAAGTTTCTAGAGAAAACTGGAAAATCTGGATATATATGGTGGACCAGAAACTTGTTCTGTACATCTGAAGCCTTGACTCCAAAGACTTCTCGCTTGTGTTTAGCCCCAAACTTCTTTGCACCCAACAGACACTCCTGTCACAGCAGGGAACATCACACAGGCTGATGAGCAAACCAGTCTCAGAAGGATGAGGAAGAGTGAACCTGTAGAGTGGATATTTCAAAAGGTGCAGTAGTGAATTATGTATTTGTAATACGTGTGGCAAATATAACAGCCACCTTTTAGTATAAAAAGGTATTTTAATTCACTAGAAAGCATGTCCTACATGGCAAATTGTAACAATAAGCACAGCGTACGTACTATCAGAACATTTGCAGAATTCCATATGTAAGAAAAAATTTTCCACTTCACTACATTTTTGAAATCCTCTTAATTATTGGTGGCAAGGGATGAAAAGAAAAAGCCTGACTCTGTTTGCATGACTGACAATTAGAAAAAAGGCTTTTGGTCAGTTGAGCAAATATGATCTGGAGTCACTGACACATAAACGAGAAATCTCCCAGGGAGAAAAGGCACTTTTCAAAATAAAGTCACGCTTTGAATTCTGGGAGAACCAAAAGGCAGACAGTGGATCTTCTAATTCAAACATATTCTAAAAACCTACTGAGTGTTACTGCAACATCAGCCTATTACAGCTAGAAGACACAACCTATTCTTGCACAAACTGTGTATGGAATGGTGCATGTGGAGCATGTGTTTGAGTGCCCATGAGAGTGTACCACTGACAGTTCCCAAGGGGAAGAACTCCCCTAAAACAGCACACAGCTCTCTGCAAACTCTCACAGCTCACATCAGAAATGGATGATCTCACCCAATACTGGTAACTTACATCTATTCTCCAGATGACAGTTACTGTCTAGGTTGTCTTTGTGATTCAGGCAGTACATGAGAGTGAGGTCTGGTTTCTGCCAGAGCCCCTCTTTGTTACCTCAAAGGGACGTGATACCTTCAAAATACTGAACCAATTTGGTGTACAAGAAAGGAGGAAGATTTAAGAGGAAGTCAAACCTAGCACTACTGCCTTTTACATAACAGCACCCATGGAAGCAGTCCTTCCATCACAATTTACTTGTCTGAGTACAGAGCAGGCAGCACATGTTTGTACAGGAGCCACTGCCTCCCACTGGCATGAGGAAGTGAAAAGCAGCTCACTGGAGAATTCTGAGCAACGAGTCAAACACTAAATGCAGTGAAGGAGACAAAGAAACCTCTATGAGAGCAACAAGAAGAGAGAGACCACTGAGGTCCCAACTATCCCACCCAAGGTGACACCAGCAGGGCAGTGATGTGTCCTTACTTGGCTGAGCAATCAATCAGGAATCATTTATAAGGTACCTTACAAATAACAGCTACGATTGCTGTGTGCACACACACACACACTGAACAGAGTACCAGAGTTTCAGTCTTTGTCTCTGTCTCTACAGCTCAGTTAATGGCATTATAAAGCACCTTCCCATTTCAAAAGATCCCCCAGCAGCTTGTACCAGAACAAGAGCCTGTCACTGTTGTGCTTCAGAGACTTTCAAAGTAAGACACTAGGGAAGAGACCCTTGAGGACAGAATATTACCCCAAGACACTGCTGAAACCTGAAACAGATGAAGGCTGTGTTATTTCTTGCCCACTGTTACCAGATTAACCTTTCATCTGCAGGACTCACCGCTTCCATTTGCCCAACCTGCGATAAGCTGGAAATGAAATCATTTTGACAGCTATAAAATGTCAGTTGTAAAAACAACATATTTGTTTTAGTTCAGTACCTTACCTACAGCATCTGCTATTCACTGCCATATTAGTGCACCCACAAAGGGAAAATCAGATTCCTCCCTGCAGTGGAAGAATGATGACACCAAGATGCAGGATGCTAAGCCCAGGAGTCCACATCTTATCACAGCACTTGTGAAACTGTGTCCCTCCAGCTGCAAGAACAGAGCCAGAGATGATTTTACAGAACACCCAGGGATGCGTTTAAGACATCTGAAATAAGGAGGGAGGGTAAACTGGAGATGACGTTCCAAGTGCTGTTTGCAAACATTTGCATGTAAATGAAACCTTATAGTGCTGTGAATGGTACAATCAAGAATTCATATATGGCAACTTCTGTTACTGACACTGATTCATCAACTTCTCACTCACAAAAAACCTGACCTTCTCTAAGACCTTGAAGAACATCCTGTTGAGATTTATCAGGTTTTGTCAGATTTCACAAAGGCATGGTGGTGAATATGGTGTGTTTAGGTGTGCCAGTCACTGATCTCACACAGATGAGGCAGTCCTCAAGAGAATGAGTACCTGTTGGTAACTGGCTGTTACCTTAAATACATGGGTGACTCTTCATTATCAGCATTTCCTTCCATTCCATAGTACCAAATGTAAATTATTTGGCACATCCTCAAAGTAACAATTTCTCATGTCAACCAAACCTCATACATTGCTACAATTTGTTTTTCTACACACATTTCAGAAATGTGCAATCTTTGTAAAGTTACACGGATTTTATGACTTACTTGGGAAAGGTTATTAACTTCCCAAATGGAAAAGCTATCAGCAAGTTCTGTGCTCAGAGATATGCTGGCCCTTGAACAGTGGTGTTGATGTCTTTCCCACAGAAATATGCTTGTATATTATAAAAGAAAAAAGAAAAAAAAAAAGGCATGCTCTACAGTCCAGGGTCATGCTACAACTCCAGCATATGGCAATGAGTCAAAAATGTTCAGCTTTACTCATTTATAGGACATTTCGATTGCCCCTCATTACCACTGACCTTTTGCTAGCACAGAACATTGACCTGAGCTAGGGTTGAGTGATCCCTTGCCACAGAAAACTGCTGCTGCAAAAGCCAAAGAATATTTGAGATACCTGATGTAACAAAAAGATAACCAATGGCACATGTATTCTTTCCAGGCATGGTTTATTGAAAACACACCAAACTGTTATCCTACATACCTGGTTTCTAACAAGCATTCTACTTGTCTGCATTATGGAAAGATCCTATCATAATAATAATACATTCCGTCACGGTAACATTTGTTCTATGAAAAGCATAATCCACCTTTTTTTTCCTCTCCATACTTGTAAAATCAAACCATTCTAAGTGTTTCAGTTTATAGTACAGTGTAAATACAATGCAAAATCCCACCAGTCTAAACTACAGAGAGAATGTTGAGCAGTATTACAGAAAACACATTGTTGATTTTTTTTTAATTCTCCTACCATGAAAATTTTAAGGCACGTGATAGTTACAAACACATTAGCTACTAATTACCAGTAAGCTTCTTAGTCTAGTTATTTTGTTTTTTTCTGAACAGTAAGAACCAGATTGGCAGGCCTTGTAGTATCTGCACTATCTTCCTCCTCACCTTGGACTTCAGATCATTCTACCCTGATGTCAAACTTAAGACAGAAAACAAAGGCTCATAGTATCTTCCCCTTAAATGCACTAAATTAGTTACTTAATCAGTAAATCAGAGAATTTCTCTGTCAAGGACAAGGAAACATCAGATTTTAGGGGCATCATAACAAAGAAATTTTGCAAGAAACTACACCTATATAAACACCTTCAAAAACTCCACCCCAACAGCACAAACCTGCTGGCTGAAGGTATTGGCACACTGTAGATTTCACTGAGCCAGCAGTTGCTCAGCAGAGAAGTCTACACCACTCTTATGTGCCCATTTGGCTTCTGAAACTTTGCTTACTCGAGGGTTTGACGTGCACCTCTCTCACAGGTAGCTGAGCCTATGCTCAACCTTAAGGCAGGTGACAGAAGGTAACTCACCACCTTCAGTCTCATGGAACTGCTCTAGGAGTGAAAACTGCTTTGCCTAGCACAAGGCTTTCCTGCTAGAAAGCATTACTGAAACTGCTCCTCAGAGCTGGCACCAACTTAGGAAACTGCTGTAACAGACATGCCACCCCTGGCTTTCTCCATGTGTCGCTGACAGGAAGTCAGTTCCTAGTCCTCAGGTTAGTCCTTTTTGGGGCATCTTGGCAACAGAGATCAGATTTGCTTCCCTGGTAGGAGCACATTCAGAACCAGAAGGTCTGAGCATGTGGAAGCAGATCTGGGGTAGGCAGCAGTTATGCCAGAACAGAAGACACTGAAGATCAGGACCTATGGCTGCCCAAGCTGTTCCCTAGGGAACATTTCAAGCTGACAACACACCTTGAGTTGCATTTATGGCTATATTGCTACTTAAATCCACAACAGAACCAAAATGTCCTACAGCCTTGCCTTTTTGCTCTCCTTGGATTCTGCAGACACACTGACTGACCTGGGGAGCACAACTGCTCGCACATTCACTTGATGCTTCTCCAGGGGAGTTGGCACAAAGTATTTTTTCAACGTGCAGCGCTCAGCGAAAGTGCTTGGGAGATATGTGAGCCACCTTGCCAGCAAGCAGGTTCTACAGTAATCACATGCTGAAAGAAGTCTCCCTTTCCCCTGTGTTATCTCAGCCCTGACTGGGCCATCAAATTTCCTCCTCCGCTTTAGCAGGAGTCTTGCAACACCATCACTTCCTTCCACAACCATCCCTCCCACTACAATTTCTGCAGGTAGAAATCTTTTCTACCCCAGCTCCTTACAGGCAGATTCCCTCCTGTTTTCACAGTGGAATCAACAGGAAAAGAGGAGGTCACAAACCTGAGCCCTAAAAAGCACTGCCTGCCTTTTAGCAGGAGACTCTAAACCCTACTGCAGCATTAGTCACACACACTGCCGCTTTCCCTTCTTTACATACAGTCCCTGCTGCCAAAATACAACAATTACGGGTTCATCCACCCACATCCCAGAACAGCTCAAACAGCCAGTCACACTTGTGCCAACAAGGGGAGAGGTGAAGGCAGGGGTGGGCACACATCCCACCAGTGAGCTTCTGGCCATAGACAAAAAGGACATTAAATCACCAGACCTGGTTCAAAGTACCCTGCTTTGGACCTCAGCAGGTGGGCTGATAATACAAGGTGATAGTCTCACATACAAGTCATCCCCCAACCTGTTTTATTTCCTCACCATCCAAACAACAGTTTGTTGAGAAGAAAAAACCCCACAATAATGTTGAGGATGGGTTATTGCTACATACTTGGGAATTAGTTGTCAATGTAAGGCATGGGAAGGGTGGGGGTTTGATGTGTGATTCCCAGGGGAAGCCTTGGCCCATCAACTTGGTATCCAACATCCTGACACACCATCCTCTGATTTTCTGCAGCAATAAACCATGTTGTCAGCTCACAACTCTGCTGGCTGCTGTAACACCCCCAGGAAAACAAAGAACAGTTTGCTACGATGACCTGGGCAGCCACTGGCATCTAACCTGACAGGGACAGTTCAGGGTGCAGTGTAAATACCAAAAGACTTGTGGGAGAAATGAGATTGGGTCTGAATCTGCTTCTCAAATACCCTTAAGTGTTTTTAGCCCGTTAATGATAGAGATCAAAGTAGACTCCAACCCAGATTCTGAGTGTCTCAGCAGTGTCTCACTAAAAGCCATGGGATATCTAGGATTGGAAGTCATGACTATAATAGGCCCCAGTCACTTCACTTGCCCCTCCCTGCAGTTTTCTCTGTTAATTTCTCGCTGGCTTTGAAATATCTGCACAGTAACTAAACCACAAAGTCTTAGCAGAGACTCCTTTCAACAGTCAGGTCTTTATTTTAAGTGAACTTTTTCTCAGACTCCTTTGGTAAATATATGGTTTGAAGTAGATCAGGGACAGACTGACAGCACGGCCCTTCTCTTACACTGTTCTAGTCAGCTACAAAGCAGGTTCCATTGCTAATTACTGAACGTTTTTAAAAAAATCCTTTCATATACAAAAAGAATACACCAAGTACATAACCAAAAGTGATATAAAACTCTTCTGTGTAGCTTGGTTAAAAGGGTCTCCGCGTATTGGCAGAACAAGTATGAAAAGAGCACCATTGATATAATATACAGTCAACGATGTATCTGGTTTCATTGCCACACTTTATGTCTACACAGAGAGACACTGCCCCGACACAGATAGTCACAGGTGCCTCTCTTTGCTTCCCTTGATCCGCTGAGCATCTTTGGCCCAATAGGACTCTCATGCAGGTGAAAAAACAAATCTTTGCTATGTTGATTTGCTCCAAGCAACTTCACCTTCCCCAGGATCCAGAATGACACTGCAACGTATGTGGAAGATGAGGGTCAAAAAGGGAGGGTGCGAAGCAGCACACGTATCATCCAAATCACTGACAGCTTCTGGCATCAGTCATTTTCCCTGAATCAACAAATGCTTCCCTCTCCTGCAAACTACTTTACACGGTTTTGTTAACCTATTCTCTGCACAACAATATATATATATATAGATATATAGACTTTTTATTTATTTATATATATGTATTCATGTCAAATTTTTAATATACTCAAGAAGATACAAAGCTCTTGGTACTTGCTTTTTTTAAAATTTTTTAAAGTTTTTTTTTACAAAAAATGTAATGGTTACTATTACAGTAATATTTTGGGGGAGGTGAGATCGTTGGATACTTCCCCTTTTTAGTTACAAAAGGAACGGCAGGCACTGAAAACCGCAAATGATGTTTGCTAGACTCAAAAATGTGCTTTCCAGTCACACCGTTTTTAGGAGCTTGTTTAAAACTAAATGTGGCAATCAAAGAACAGTGGCAACCAAGTAAAATCAGCAAAAGTCCTCTCATGCTGCAACTGAGACATTTGCTTCCTATTCTGATCTGCTGCCCTCCCTTGACCAATGCCTGGAGAAAATCAGTGATCTGAAATCAATTAGTTCCCGGCATTTCCCGATACCACACTTGCAGAGTATGTTCTCTTGAGGTAAACATTCCCCTACAGAAGGCAGGCCTTGGCATCCTGGAGGAGAGCTGCTGCACACGGGTGGTTTTCATGCCAAAGGAAATATGCAATCTCAAAACAAAAAGCAAAGGAACACAGAAACCATGACAATGATTTTAAAATGCCAAACCAGTTCCCTTTGTGGCATTTTTCATCAGGATGTACAGCCCAAAGTAAACATGGATCCAACATTGAAAAATTTACCATCAAATGTAAGTGACAGACCCATCTCAAATTTATAGTGTGTTCAAAATAAGACATCCTACAAAAAAGCTCCTATTTCCTTCAATGGCTTAACAGCTATGGCAAAAGTAGTTTATCATCATCAATGCAACAATGATACATTTAACATGTAAAAGCTCCTTATTGCAGTCTTTGAGAACATGAAAATAAAAAGCCAGCCAACTCTGTTTCCCAGCACAGATTTTTGAACCAGGGACACTGAAACCTTCCATAAACTGCTTTTCAATATGTGGAAATAAAAACAGAGACATTACAGAATTCAAAAGGCAGAAGTATTGTACACCAGATTATAATGATAATATAGCACTGTGATTGATATAGCTTACTCTAAAAGCAGATTATACAGCTTGCATCAATTCTGTCATCCACTCTCCAGTTCATTTAACTAGCATTTAATAGTTTTTGTTCTGCATTTTCTCCCTTCATTGAAATCCAATAAACCCACTCAACATTCCTGCACTTTCTGAGGGAATAATAAAGAAAACCTAACCATTTTTCAGAAAGCCTTCAAAAAACGTTAAGAGTCCCAGTTCAAAAGAAATCCCCCCAAACAAAAACCAAAACAATGAGCCCCAAACCAGAAAAGCGCTATTCTCCTCGTGGCTACACCTACGGTATCATTTCAAACATCCCGCAGTTCCTCTCTTGCTGTGAAGCTGCCGCATGACCTGCACTTCTCCAGCTTGGCACCGTCCACATGTAAGAGTCACCTAAGAATGCAGCCAGCTACATGGAAGCTTGGATTCTCTTTTCTTGTTTTTCTTCTTGCAGGAGTGGGAGGGAGGGAGGGGGAGGCGGTGGCTGTTTCTGGTGGGAATGTCAGGGAGTTAAGCAGCAGAGTGTCTCGCTGTAAGGCATCGTGCTCCGCTCGGCGATGGCACTCGGGTGGGTTTGCTCCCCACGCCCTCCTGGGACCTGCAGCCCTCCCAGTCTGAATGGCAGTGGTGACTGATGAGATCCTCTGGGTCGATTCAATGTTTGTTTCTCCCCCTCAATTAAAAAAAATGTGGTTGGACTTTAGCCCTGTAAAAGAAAGTCAGAACTGATTAATACCAGTCATTAGCATGGCCTTGGTGATCTCCATCACCTCGTGGTAGGACAGTGAATGGAAATGCCAACCTATGCCAACACATGTGTTCCTTGAAGGGCATGTCTGGGAGAAAACAAGCACAGACTTAATTTTTCAAAGTCAGGACCCCACCTGAAGGGCTTCACTGCTCAGAGCAGAGGGCAGGAGTGAAGCAGACACCACAGGCACATGGATCCCTGTGCCTGAGCCACCACGGCTGACCACGCAGCACTGAGCAGCCAAGGGAGGCCAGCGGTGCCAGGACCTGCTCCATGACAGCACCTCACAATGCTGAGAACCTCCTCTGGGCAGGTGCTTCCAACCAGGAACAGAAACAATCTGCTAACACTTCGCATTTCTACTAGACTGAAAGAAAGGAGAGGAAAAAATATCCAACACCACCACCCAAAAACACACAGGAGTTTTCTCTCCATTAATGCAAGGCATTTCCATGTAGAATTATGGGGGTTGATGACAGTTCACGGTTTGGAATTTGGGCCTTTAAAGTCTCTTGCCCACTCTGATGGGGAAGTTTTTCAGTGCCTTCATGACAGTCACAAGAATTTTCCTTTAGTCATAGCCGGGGGCACAACACCTGCTGTTCCAAACATAGCATCCTCTGACAGAGTGCCAGAAGGTATCACTGGGGTAACTCGAGCAAGACAGCAGGACACAGATTAGCAGTGGCAGGAGCAAAGAAAGACTGGTGACATTACTGAGGAACTTGGCACGTGGCAAAGGCAGACAACTAGAACACAACGAAAAGGCACCTTTCTTTAGTGACACACAATTAAAAAAAAAAAAAAAGAAAATGCAAAGTGGGAGTTGTGGGTCACTGTTTCTTGTGTAACCAATATCATCTCTCCTTGCAAAGTAACTTGTGTACAGTCAGCAGCTTTCCTGCTGTAATTCGTGGGAACCTTAGGGGACATCCAAAAATAGTCAAGGATATGTTTTTTAAGTCTCAGGCTAATCCTTATAATGAGCATTGAGGGAGAAAAATGGTTGGAAGCAGGAACACACTACTCAAATTCATTCCCATGGCCTAACAGCAGAAATATTTCACATTTCAGCTGACAACTAATCATTCACAATATTAATTTTCTGCCTGGTTATTTGACAGGCTATTTTTAATCAAACAGTGGTGTTTGATTGCATTTCATTGAAGATACACTGAAAAATATAAACACCACTTTTTTCCTTCCAAATGCACTTTCATATATCTGTAAGTTAGCAGTTAGACTTGAAGAGATTCCACAGCTATACAGACCATGCACAAGAGAAAGTTATTCACTAGCCCCAATTACCATTAAAAGGACCTACCATGCATGCAAATTAGACCCAGGAGTCAACAGGCTGGGGTTTAATGTCACGGGCATCCACCAGATTCACCGAAGCCCTGTTACTCCTGTTAATGTTTTTCCTATTTGTGTCATTCTGCAGCACAGGGTGAGGAGTTAAAGCAAAACAGAGCGGATTAATCAAACAAAACCACCAAACAAGTCAGCTTAAAGTAGCACAAGGGAAAATTAGTCGTAGAGAAAGAAACAAGATCAGCAAAGGCACGATACTGACAAAAGCATCTGCAACAGTCAAAAGGTCACACTTCTCTGGATTCCCAGCCTCCCTTGAGCTTTCACACAGCTCACCAGCCAGAACACCCACAGCCACATTTCTGTTTGCCACCACAGGGAGGAAAAGCAGCAGCTGCTCAGCTCTGCCCAGGTGAGGGCAGGGCTGTGCACACCTTTGCTGTGTACAACAGCCTGGATTCAGGCTTGGTGCTCAGAATCAAGAGGCAGCACAGCCTATGGGTCACACACTGTTGAGGTGAAATGCTTTTAATTCTCTTTCTCATGAAAGCAAAGCAGCCACTTGCTGAACTCTGGTTTTGCTTCACTTCAGTCATACACTGGAGTTAGGGGCTGCTTGATGTGATTTTGAGGGCTGCATTGGACCACTTTAATGAATTTCGAGTGGGAAAAGTAACAAGTACTTGTTAATTTTCCTACTTTATTCCATTTTCCTTAAAAAGAATTTTCTTGCCAAGCTCCTAATGATCAACATTTTTATGTAACTTACTGCATCCATTCCTGCTGCATCTTGCAAAATGTGCTAGAACTGTGATGAGGGAACTAGGAAGTTTATTTGATTGATATTGGCTCAAGCAGGACCATCTCTTGCCAACTGGAGAAGGGGGACATGTTGTAGGACTTCACTAATCAGCTTTAAAAAAATTCAGACAGACTGAAGCCACTCTCCAGGGTGTTCCTTCATGGAAAGGCAGAACACAGCAGGAAATGCCTGACTAAGCAAGTTAAAACAGGCAGGCTGGTGCAGTAGGACAACTTCCTAGTTTACCATCTATGGAAGTATTTTTCTCCAATTCCCATTTTTTTATTTCCCTGTTCAATTATGGGTTTCTCTTTCAATTGACTGAAGTTTAACTGTTTCCAGTCAACATGGATCACCTGGATTTTCTGGTACTATCAGCAATGTGCTGAAGGTTATGAAGGGCAGCCTTCTGCAGACTATCAATAGTGTCTTTTACCACTGACTCTTATTTCAATGAATCCTCATTTTCCTTCTCGAAACTACTCCCCCAGGAGAAAACCCAATCTTGTTTTCAGGCCAGGGAGAACTGGTGACCACAGCATTTAGAGACTTTTTACTCTGAAAAAGTACAGAAGTGCAACAGAAATTACCCAGAGCCTACTGAGTCACATTTGCACACAGCCCATAATACAAAAAGCCTTGTAAAGTAATAATTGTTTTTAATTATGAAGTAGTCTAAATTTGTATTTAGAAGGCACACACATAACTGTGCATGTCTCTTCTTCCCTCTCCATCTCCCTGGCCCATGGCCACGGTCCACCATCGGGACTGTGAATGAGTGTTGCAGAAATGAGAACTATTCACCACACTGCTGGACATGGACACACAAGATCACACCCATTTCTCGTGGTGAAGACAGTAAAGCAGCATGACAATCTGAAGAGACTTGTCAGAACAAAGTCTGAGCACAGTTACACAGCTCAGGGCCAGGGAATGCTGCCTGGACAAAGGTGACAGAACAAACACTTTCTATTTTTACAACTTCATCCATTTACAAGAGCACAGCAACTACCTGCATTTGCTCCTGCACTGGAAAACAACATTTTGTTTTTATTTCTAGTTAGCCAAGTGCTAAATTACAAAATAACGCCTTTAATGTGAAATAAAAAAAGGCCCTTTAGAGCCCCCTGGTGAGTGACTACCCTGTGTTTCTGGCTGAGGACACTCAATTCCTTTCTTCCCAAGCACTAACTGGCACTCAGCAGTAAGAGGGAGCTCACTTTTAAAGGTTCCTTCTCGGAGGCATCTCCTGCGTTATCACTGGTCTTGTACTTGCGCTCCTTGTCCCGGTGGTCGATGGTGGAATATCCATCTGAGGAGAAAACACAACAGGCATGAGGCACAAACAGGAGCAGAAACAGAGCTGATGCAAGCAGAATTCTTTAGCAAAGGAAAAGGAAAACGAACCACCCCCAAGCCAAAGATGCTGGCAGCCTGCTTTCTCACGTGCTCCAGCTCTGAAATTTCATTTTTACCAGCTAAAAACAAACAGAGAAGACTTCTTTTTATAGCACTGCCAGATGCTGGCACTCATTAGCAAGCAGCACTGTTTTCATCCCAGCCTGCTGCACTTTTCAGTGTGCCCAAGGAAAGCAGCAAGTTGTCATCTCATGCCCTGTGGCTAATGAGCTCCAAATTCAGCCCAAATCCCGTGTTCCTTGCTTAGCAGCCTGATTAATTGGCTGTGTTCATTCTCTGAGTGCTCTGCAGCCTGTTCCCACTTTTCCCGAGCCTAACTCCTAGCAGGACATGACAATAATTTGGAAGAGTCCCCATCAAAGCACTGAGAAAAAGGGCTTGTTGAGTTGGAAGAAATCTCAATGCAGACCCTGCTGTGCTTGGGCTGTCTTTCATTATAAAGAAGGACCTGTTGGTATCTTTTCTCCTGACAACTAAGGAAGAGCATGAAAGCATGATTGAACACAAGGAAGAAAACAGAGAGTGTTTTATAAAGAAATGGCTGTAATTATTTCAGAACCTTTGCTTTCAATCGTTGTCAGACAATGCAAAACTTAATTTATTTTCGTGATGCATCAGATCTCCCTCGTTATCAGTGACAAATAGATCCTTGCCTGCTCTGCTTTGACAGCATTGTAATCTGGAGTAAATGACACCCGAATTTATACCTCCTTGTAGGCTTTTGTTTTCCCATATGTAACTGAGAAATCATTAATATTTTCTTGTCCTGACAAACTGCCTTTTTAGAAGAATACAAAAAAGTTTACATGAACTATCAAAATGCCCCTCTCTCTGTTTATTACTGGCCTGTAACAGGCCATTAAGGAAAAATGAGTGATGTATTTGTGGGCTTCTTGTGTCACTGTTTGCCCACATGACAACTGCACAAAGACCAGGTCAGACTGAGAAAGTTGCAATGTTCTGTGTGCCTCAAACCCAAGTTCACACAGACCTGCAAACAAGCACCTGAGGCAGGATCTATTTTTGACATCAATGGCAATAAGAGATGATTTAACCACGCTGACCAAAAATAACTGAAGAATTCTGGAATTATACATGTAGTTCACAGACCATAAAGCATGATTTGCTACACAGCACTTAACTTAAAATTACTTTTTGGTAATCAAGATGCCTGACATTCTTAGCTATTCCTTTTGAACAAAAGAAAAAAACCAGCTGCACCCAGCACTTGTGGAGAGCACACGACTGATAATTCTCTCTCAAATGACAGGCATGAACACTGCTAGCAGGCTATACCCTTATCTACAGATTCATCATTCATTTAGGACAAAAATATGTATTAAGTGATGGAAAACCAGAAAATCAAACTTGCAGCAACTGGATGTTAGCTTTCTACAATCTCACGGTAACTGTACAAGGATGTAATGGATCACTTGGCATTTTTGTAGTGCCACCATGGGTGATTCACAAACACTTTTAAAAGGAATTGCCAAGACACAATGGGAACCTTTAAACTACCCCCAGAAAGCAACAGCCACGAAGTGAAGGATGGCAGCTGTGATATTTCCCAGGGAACAAGCTCATTAGTAGACTGTAATCATAAAAAATAAAAAACCAAAACAGATCTTTAATACTATGAAGAAATTAAAACCCCCGTACTTAGCCAGGACACATCAGCAAGAGGAAAATCCCATTTTTGCACTGGCAGTAATGTGAACACAAAGAACACTCAAGAACTTTGCTCTTTGTATCTAAATTCCAACACATTTTGCATTTCATCCTGCAGGCCCCTGGCCTGCACACAGACCAGCACTGGCAGGTCACGTGTCCAAAACCCACACACTGTGCTATGCCTCTGTCAAGATAAGCAGCAGGAGAGATAGGAAGTTTATGATTTGATCAAATGAAATGAGAAATATCTTAAAAGAGGCTGCATCAGAGAATACCTCACTGCCTCGAGAACCATGGCTCTGCAAGGAAGTCAGAAATACTGCTTCTCCCATGTTTCAGATTAATTTGAAGAAGCCATCAAAATTAATTGCTTCTGTGGCATAAAGATCTATACATATCTTGCTGCTCCAGGGTATAAGTACATCATTTTGACTTAATACAATCCCTTGCACAGACAAAGTTACATTGGTCAATAGAGGAATGTCCCATCCTTGGCTTGTTTACTTCTCTCTCTCAGGTTCCTGCTTGTTGCTGTCTCTACCACTCCTCTATCTCCCACTCACTCTACAGCAACATTTTTATGTCATCACAAAGTACAGGACCAAATACATGCCAGTCAGTGTCGTCCATCTCTGCCCTCACACAGCTCTCAGCTTAAAAAAGATCAAACCTCTAGCCCCATCAAAGAGGAGGAGAAAGGAAAAGTCATGCCTGAAGATGGGCATGGAGGACAGTGGCATCTGAACTCTGTGTCTCTGGTCTGAACAATTTCACCTCCCAAGTGCTGCTGTCTGAGTGACTGCAGGTTAACTGAGGCACTGCCAGAGTTCTGGAAGACTTGGCACAGACTGGAGATCACTGTTCTGCTGGGGGCAGGGCCCCAGGCACACAGTGAGCACAGCACTGCTGCTCTCCAGCCTGCCTGGAGCTGGGAATGCCTGACAGACCTGAGCATCCCATGGGAATTCAGAACACGGCTTTTCTACCTCCCAGCACAGCCACACCCTACCAGGCTGCTCCACTGCCCCAGACAGCAGGGATCTGACTGCTCTAATACTGCCAGCTGATGGGCAATCTATCCTTCTGCCTCCCTAACCACTGAGAGCAAAGTGATTTCCTCTGTTGAGAAGATGATCCCCACAGCATTAGCAAAGAAGCTGAGACAGCACCAGCAATTTTCGTTTTGTGATCTTGAAGCCAACGTGGCTTAACAGGAAAGGCCCAGGCACCAGGACAGCCTGAACACTGGTGAGAAGAGCCCACAGAGAAGGGGCAGACAGGTGGGGATGTTCTGGAACCATCAGTCCTGCATATACTCTGCAGGGGATGAACACTGGGCTGGAAGGTACAGCTCATTCCAGAGTGGAAAAAGAACAAAAACTCCAAAACACAATAGCCCACAATGAAGTTAGAATCAGAAAATATAGTCTAGAGCAGCCTGCTCATGTTAGGATGCCCTGAAGACAAAAACCATGCAGCATTTGGAAGAACCTGAAGGAAAGAGATGAAATGTTGTTATTCCAGCTCCCTTCAATTAAGGAGAGTAAACTGAATAAATTAAGTTAGTCTCTTTTCAGCTGACCTCTGATATAGCACAAAGATATAGCCATATTGGAAGTAAAAGGCACTCAAGAGCTGGGATCAGGAAAACTTGACAGATCTCATCTTCTAAAGCTGATAAAAAGACTGGAGAACAGCATGGCCCAGAGAATCTGCCTGGTGCTGTAAATTTGCATTTTGTTTTGTACTCAGGGCTGTACCAGTAATTCCTGAGAGCATAAGGCAGCAATTAATACTGAGACTATAAACAATCAGCACTGCCCATTCCACAGCACCTGCCAGCACACAGCTATTCCTGCCAGGCAATCCTCTCTGAAGAGATTTTCTTCCATTGTGAGAACAAATGTTTCAGTGCTCCCTAAGGCAAAATACACATGGACAGTTCATTCATGGCAGGTGGCATCTCATTTTTCCAAGAATACAAAAGGTAATATATAGCTGTTATTTTACTTTTTGAATATTCCTGGCTTTTTCTTGGCTCTAACTTGCTATTTTATTCAGCCACAATCACTAATAGCAGTGTACCAAACTGTTTAATCTGGAGGCATTCATATAAGTGCCTTTAAATAAAAAACATCAATTGGAAGAGGTAAAGCAAATTCTCAAGAGACCACATAGCACCTTTATCTACCTTGGTAAAGAAAAAACCCTCTAGAAGTTTAACACTACAGAGCTTATGAGTCTCAAAGCACATCAGTGACAGTGACTCTTCTCAGTCTACAGGAAGAGTCTCAGGCTTGTTCAGATGCAGGTAAATGGACAGCAGAGCCATGAATATCACATACACTAACCTATTTTTGATTTTACCTACAAAACTAAAGGCAGAACAGATTTAAACACAAGCAATACACTGAAGGAAATTTTCAACTCTTTTTTTTTTTTTCTTTCTGAATCCCAGAGACTTCCAGACCTGTAACAGGGAATGCAGCTGCCTCAGGGACCAAAGAGCAGAATGAAAGCTGGGTCTCTGTAACTCCAATATATGCATGAAGTAGTGAAGAAATTGGTGTGTACACTCTACACGTATACAAAGAAAAAAAAAAGATGACAATGAATCTTTTGTGAGGTAATGCTCTGTTTTTAAATGTCAGCTTTATCCATCTGAAATAATATCTCCTGGAGAAATAGTTGAACTTTCCTGTGAGTGACAGTGTGCTCTACTGGAACAGACAGAGTTTGATCTATAACTGAATTTACCTGGGCCAAGTTCATCCATAGGTATCATATCACGACTCCCAGACTTCTCATTATCTAGAAAACAGAAGCATTGAAACAACTTGAGGTACATTTGCTTTTCTCAAAACCTGGTAGTTTTGAATTAGTCACAGAACCAGAGAGGTCCATAAAGTACTGGATGCAGAGATCATAGTTAAAAAAACTCCCAAACTACTCAACTGTTATCTATTCAGAAAGGTAAGTCTGAGTCAAATTCTCCAGAGAGCACATATAATCTATGTATTTTCTGCTTTGGCACTGTTACACTGTAGGGCTTTCTCTCTCCAACAGAAACTACAGTTCTTCTGCTTTGGACTACCTACCACAATTAACAAGCTTCTCTTTGGTCTCTTCAGAATAAAAGAGAAAGAAAATAAGTAAGGGTGCAGCTTCTCATGGCACACAAGCCAATCCAGCAGCCTGCTGAGCCAACAGAAAACTAATCCACAAAGAAAATAAGTTTCTTGTCACGTCAGCAAGCTGACCCAAATCATCCTCTGTGTGCATAATGTGCCAGGTCTGATCAAAGACAGGGAAGGTGGAAACAGGCAGGGCAGTGTGGGGCTGTTGTTTCTGCAGTAACCTGCAGCTAAAGCAGAGAAAGTGCACAAGGCAAATCCTGCTCTTAGCAACCAGAGCCAGGCTCAGAGACACAGGAATCATGGTGAAATCAAACCTGGTGCTATGGGTATGGCTGTGCATCATGAAAAAGCACAGACAGAATTAGCTGGAGCTTGAATAAACTCATCTCCAGTAAAAAAAAAAACCCGCAAGGTAGAGGAAGAGGCTGTGCCAAAATGGGCACATTTATTTAAAAAAAGGCAAGACTCCAATACAGAGTGTAGGGGTAAGGTCAACCCCACCTGCAGGAAGATTTAATTGGTAACACTACAGTTAAGTTGAGAAAACTGTATCAGTAGTGTATACTTTGTAAGGGAAGAAATTCTGTCCATCTCCAGGTAATAGGGACTGATTATTTTGAGACTGTGGGGTAAAACTCACACATAAATAATGTCTTTTTACCCCCTTGTGCTGTAACACAGTCAGAGCAAATCCAGAAAACCAGTAAAGCACTATATGACAAGTGATAAAGAGCAGAACCAACCTTGACTTTTATCCACCAGAGGCAAAGTGCTGTCATCGTAGCCAGACCTGCCAGCAGTACCTTTGGAGCCCTTTGGAGCTGCAGAAACAGACTGCAAAAACCACACAAATACCAAACTGCTGCTCATGGAAACTGAACAATAAAAATAAACCAACCAACAGCATGGAGAGAGATTATGAAATGCTCTTAAGCCCTCCATCTGTTGATAACATGCAACTGGAGTATTTTTTATTTTCACATAGATTTGGCGGAGGTGTTTTCTCCCTGTTTTCTCAATGGCAACACTGTTGCCCTGTAAAGGGAGCAAAATCCTTCCACAAGAAAAGATGAGGAGGCTGCTTGTCAAACAGAGGTGGCTGCCCCAGGCTGCTGCACAGAATGTTTTAAATGAGACAAAACTAAGACAAGACATGCTAATTCTTCCACCAGTGAATTGGGGCATTTGGGCTGTACAGGACAGCAAACTCTCCAAACTTAAAGAGCTACATTTCACAGACCACAGCAAAGCACAACCAGCAACTTGCAAGATTAGCCTAAGTAAGGACATCTCCACTCAGGTGTTTCCAGAACTAGTTTAACATCTTTACCTGAAAGTGTGTCTTGTTCCACCCATCCTTCTGAAGGGCATTTCGTAGCTCTTTATAGCTCCAGATCATCTGAAGAATGTGAGATGCAGCTTTTGTTTCTCTGGGAGACTGGCTGATTTGCAAGATAAAATTACAGTTTAAGTATCAAGCAATATCTGACTATTTGTATGTTAATACCTAATACTCCACACAGCTAGTGTTTGAACACAGAAGTAATGGGATATATATGAAATCATTCAGTGACTTCTTCGTATCTATAGGTATTTGCTGACAAAACCAGAAATCAAAATGTTATGAATTTTGAACAGCTCTGTGTTTTCACATGTATTGCTGGACAAGCACGGAGGCCATGGTGACCCTTTTGTCTTGTGGGTGTCATTAACAAAGTCATTAACAAAGAACAGACAGATTCCATCCTGTCTGGATTTATTCAGGAAAAAGAAACCCAAACCAAAAAATGTTCTAAGCCACTTTTCAAACCTTCACCCCAATGTACATTTATTCCTCACAATTCAGTGAAGTTGCTCCATAGTTTAGACTACCTTACACAGTAATTTTGGTCAGCAAAAAAAATAAGCTGTTTTTAAATGGAAAACGAAATTTTATCCATTCCTTACTACGTCAGTACACAGATACCTTTTATAATATCAAACAGGCCTAGATTTTTGGGGGCTCTCATATTTTGAAACAATACAACCCAAGAAGGTTACTTCAGCCACTCTCCCAGAAGTCTGCAGCAAACACACCTACAGTGTCTAATGGGCTGAACTACACATAACAAAGTTTCCTCTACAGCAGTCAGAACGTGGTTCTTAAATGGAAGAAAATTTGTCACTTCAAATTACCACCACCAGCCCTTTGGCCAGAACAATTACTGCACATCATTAACCATTTCACTTGAAAGAAACAGAGTTCATCACTGGCATGGCAGGAGTGGAGCACTGCCACAGAAAAAAGGCCTAACCTAAAACCAAAGATCATGGTTTTACTGCAAACGCTGCCTGGTAATTGTATACATGGTGCTAAGATGTCTCTGACAAGGAGAGCATGTTTTAACATGACTGAAGTGACTCATCAGTTAACCTTTTTCATCAAGTAAACCTTTTAAAGGTGCTGGCTGTTTTTACCTTGTTTATATTAACTGCTGAAATTAAGAGCTCTGAAAGGTTGGGACGCTCCAACACACTCAGAAAGCAAAAGCTGCTGTTCATAGTGACATTGTCATGTTTGCAAGGAGTTCTTATGCACTTTGCTTTAAACTGTCACTTACCTTGACTTGCTGATAGCTACCAGCTTCTGAATGCCCTGTGTCTGGATCAGAGACCTTGCATTTTCTGAGCTGTCAGTAATGATTTCATGGATGGTATTCAACACTGCAACCACTGTATCCTCTTCCAGGTTCTTTGCAGATCTCTGCTGCCTACTGGGCAAATTTCTTACCAGCTCACCCATGGCATAACTACCTAGATAAGGGGAAAAGATACCATTAGGCAGCCCTAATAATCATTCCAGCTTCCCATCCTGAATGACAGAAGTCAACGGTGTTTGCTATGTCAAAAAAACCCTTATAATGCATGTGTTTTTAAACCACAGGACTGTAACTTGACTGGATATTTATCATTCATTATTTCAAGGTGACTGACAGCTGATAAAGCTAAGATAAAGTCTTTCATCATGGATTCTGAAAGGTATTGAGGGCAGAAAAAAGCCATTTTTACTGAGAATTTTACAGCCAACATCTATCATATTTTGCAAAGCCTGAGGCAAAAAAAAAGCATCCAGTAGCTGCTAATGCCATGTATTCATGCTAATACACGCACATGGCTTACTCAACTTAGCCTTGTAATAGGCCTTCTGGGGCAAGGTGTGCAGCCATGCATTTATTAACCTTCCCCAACAAAGGTAAGAGTGTTTCCTCCTGGGTGCAGTTAGCCTTCTCCATGTATAGCACTGAAGATAAACCAGGGAATCTGGACTTTATCATTCCCAGGTATCCATCTCCACCTTTTGCCTGGCTACACCTCCTGAACTATTAAAATGAAAACCTGACATATTCACATAGAATCCCACCTTGCTATCTGCCTCTATCAGCTTCAACAATGGCTAAACATGTCACCAGTATTACCTGGCCTGGCAAGGTTACAGTTTAAAGAAATACCTTAGTTAAACACAGAAGTCATCTAGTGGAAAAATCATCTCAGCTGAATCTTTCAAGATTCCTGCTTATGGGCAGGTAAATGTTATTTACCACTTTGGATAGGAGCTAGAGCAGTGCTGAACACCAACTTAACACTTGTTTAGTGTCCAGCTTCCACAAGTACCCACCAGGCAAAAGGATGTGAAAGGATGGAGGAAGCAAAAACCACAAAGATACAACTTTAGAGCTCCCTGCACTTGCCCAGGTTAGCTCAGCTAAAGGCCAAAGGCCAGACTCCCACTCCAACTGGAATAGCTGGCAGGCCTAAGGAGCAACATCTGTGATGTGTGACTATGAGCACAACTCCCATACCAGCCAGGGCTAAGGAAAAGACAAGAAACCTCTTAACCCATCCCGCCCTCTGCACATCTTCACACACTCCTGTCCTGCAAAAATCTACACCTAATGTTACTTCCAGGTTAGAGATTTCCCTCAAGCCACAGCTTGTTTGAGTGGGCTGGAAATGCTTTCTGAGCTGACAGCTCCCCACACTTGGCAGCTACAGCCCAATCCCAGATTAGCACTGATGGAAACTGCAGAGAGAACAAATCCTCAGCACAAGGGACAGAAAACGTGAGGTCTCTCAAGGGTCTCCAAGATGCCAAGCTGGTTAGAGAAGTTCAGCAGATACCTATGAGATCTTTATTGCGACGATCCATGGAAAGGTTTCTCAGGGCAATGGACACAGCCCTCACAACCTTGTCTGAGTCGGACTGGAGCAGCTCCACGAGCACCGGCAGCCCCCGCTCCTTCCGCACCGTCGCACGGATGTACGTGGACCACTGAACGGGACACATGAGGGAAAACAAACAACACCAACAATTGTGAGTTCATGTACCTGCTCCTTCCTTGCCCCTGGCATTTCTTTCAGTGCTGTAACCCGTTTTGTTTTCTCTGCAAAGACCAGTTAGGTTGTGAGTGCTGATTTATCCCATTGCCTTCACCCTTCATTCAACTTCACCAAGCACCAAGGAAGCTGTATGAGCTCATCCTACAGCTAAGCCAGCCTCTGGACAAAGAGGGCAAGAACAGAAGGAAGGAGCATCATCTGCCAGCACCTGTTCTGTACACACCCTGGTGTGAAAACACATCCCTCTGGATTAGGAAAAAGAGGCCACTTGGAAGAAACAGTAAAGCATCTAAACCATTTATTATCTTCCTCCTCCTCCAATTTCATGCTTTTATTCTGTTTCATGATTGTTTTTAAAGCAAGCCTGTATTATTAAAAATAAGCTGTACTCATGGCAGCTGTGAAACACCACCCTGCCAACCCTCAGGCTGCTATCAGTCCCACTTTGCTGAGCTGTTCTAGAAGTGATCAGGCAAATCTTTGAGAGAATTGCCTGATTAGAGCTGGGGATGCTTCAGAGAGGTTATTAGGGGATACTCTGGAGTGCAGTTTCCTCAGCAAACTGTCAATCCAACAAATTAAGTATTCAGAACACCTAACTATCTAATACAGGCTTTTCTGAATGGACAAAGCAATGGTTAAAGTGGTGAAAGTTGATCATGGTTAAATTGTCATGAGCTCAGTGCCACTTCCACTGCATAAACATCACCAGTCCAGAAGATGCAGAACATTTTCAATAAGCAAACTGTTGACATTTCCACCTCCTTCCTTTTCAAATGAGATACAAATGTACAAAGTAACAGTGCACTTACAATGAGACATCCCCTTGTTCTTTACTTACACGAAGGAAACAAAAGAAGACTGAAGAGAACACTGCACTCACCGTCCAGTTACCAGCACTAAGGTTCTGCAAAGCTCCTGCTGCAGCTTCCAGAGTGTTGAAGTTCTGACTCTCGGTGAGGATGGAGAGGTACAATCGGACCACATCTGGCTGGTACAATAATTCAAAGCCTGCAGGTGGGGCAAGAGGAGAACAGAAGCAAGAGAAGCAGAGAAGACAATGTTTAAACAAACACATACGCTTATTTAATAACATAGAGAACAGCCAAGGGAAAGAAGAGCTTCTGCCATGTCCAGGATATTCTACCCACAGTTGTTGGAAATAGTGGAGACAGCAACTCATGCAGAGAATTGTTCACCTGGACTGCAGGTCTCTTTGCTTTTCTTAATGTTGACAATTCTTTCTGGAATCTGTGCTATGCTATAAACTGTGCAGTATGCAGGTAATGACAAAGTGACGAGACAATTTTTGCCTGCACAATTATGACTTTGCATCTCTAGACTGGGCTGCAAATTCACCTTGCACTCCTGTCCTTGTTCAAATCTCTCTCAATACTTTCAGAGGCACAAAGAGGAAGGCCAAATAGAGTAAGCTACACCATCCTGTCAGCCACACCCTGCACGCAGCCAGGGGACACAAGGAAGAAGCAGGATGTCAAATTGACCAGAACCCCCAAGTCTGAGGGGCAAGGAGGAACACTGACTCCAGTTGAAATATTCAGCACAGAAATACGCCAGCACTGTCCCACACTGTGAAGACTGTGACAGCCACATCTGTTCACTGCAGATCCCCAGAGTCACCCTATCAGCTGTGCAGTTTAAGCATGACAGGAACGAGAGCTATTCCCAGTTCTGCCAAGGATTTCCTTTTGTGATGCTGACTAACTGACAGTACCATCGTGCCCTGAATTCCTCATCCATAGGATTAGGATTTATGCATCTACACACATTAAAAAGAGGGTCTTAAATAAGAACTCCATCACTCCAAATTGCTGAACAATTTGAAGCAATTTTTATCTATCTTCCTTCACGAAGTGTAGCATGACACACTGCATCAATGAAGGCAGAGTATGCCAAGCATCTATGTAAAGGACTGGCCAGACAAACCACCTCAAAGTTCAGGTTATGTGAACAAAAAACTAAAGCCCTAAATTGTCTTGGTGGGTGCAGGATGGCACAAGCATCCTCTGGTCAATGTGACTCATCTGCAGTCACTGTAACTGGTCTGGTGGCCTTTGGGATGTAAGCAGTAAGTAAGCATTAGGTAATGCAGCAAGCATTACCTAGGAGAGGATTTCTAGAAAAACATGACATCAAAGGAAGCAAAAAGGTGTGAAGAAGCCTGGGCAAAGAGGGAATTTCAAGCTTGCTTTGAGCAAATAGTTTTTATTACTTGTACACACAAAAAGAATATTCTTCACGTAACAAGATGTTGTCCTAGAACTGTAGCCCTGTGCCTGGCACTGGGCTTCTGCCCACTAAAATTCTGAACGGATCAGGATTTCTCCCAGATCCAAGTTGCCACAAGTTGGAACCCTGGCTGCCCTTGGAGTGCCAAACACCTCCTACAAACTGACATCAGGAACCTGAGGGTAGCATAATTTAAAGCAAGTTTTCCACTAGTAAGACAGGAAACCTCCAAACACAAATCACTTTCTTCAGCACTTTCTCTTTAACATCACCCATCTCTCATACACACATTGCAGATTATCATATTTTAGACATCTTGGAGCAATGCTGTCCTATCCAATGGATATTCTATCTTTCTTTTTTAAAATTTCCCTGTTGCTAAAGGCTTTCTGAAATAAAAGCCTTGATTTTAAGTATATGTATTTCTCCACATCCTTCATACCAGTTATGGCTGTATGGCTCTGTGAGTCACAAACTTGGACCTCAGCCCTCTAAACCCTGTATAACACTACCTGTGAACACAGGCTGTGTTAACCCCCTGGCTGTACAGGGGGTACTGATCCCACTGAAAGCAAGCAAACACAATCAGCCAAGGTTTGTTCCATACCAAAAATCCGATCTCTGAGTGAAGATCCATGTGCTGGCTCATACTTTCCATGCTCAGCCTCTCATGTGCATCCCAGCACGCCTGGATCCTTCTCCAGTGACCAGATACTTAACCTGCTCCACGTCCCTGCCTCGTTTTAATGCCACCACTTGCCTGCTACACATGACACCCTGCAGATATGTGCAAGATGCAACAGATGGCAACCCCCAAAGGCATCCTGCCAATCCATACCACTGACTTTCCTCTTCTCCAATGTCCTCTCCTTGCACTGGGATCATTGCCCTCTATATTAAACGCTGAGGAAAAACTATCGTTACTTAATCCATGAAGCATGAGAAGTTGTACAGCTTTTCTCCATTCCTTGAATAAGTCTGTGATTATCTGACTCCAACACGACCTTCATATCACCCTTTTCCCCTGCCACTTCACAAGGTGAATTGGCAACCTAAGAACTTCTCAAGAAAAAACACTGCTGATAAGCGCCTGGTGTTCCTTTCCTGAACACTAATACTTAAAAATCTCTTAGGACAGCCTACTAGAATTTTGACACTGTTATCTTCTATGGAAGCTTTGCTGAAATGTAAATCAGATCAGCAAAAGAGATGAAGGTAGGTTCATTAACAGATAATACTCATACAGAACATTTTCTGCTTCTGTATCTGAGCTCAGACTTGCCTGTGGTTCAACAGGATGCAACTGTTCAGCCAGTCTTCAGTTCAGAAGTAACCAGATGTAATTTTGGCACACTTGGAAACAGCCCCACACTGTTACTTTGTCCTGTTATTTAAATGCAGTCTGTGATGTGCCCTTTCTGTCAGTCTGTACATTCCTTTTTGGCTGGACGCAGCTCCTTCTGCAGCACCTTGCTGTGTGTGGATACTGAGATGCTCCAACCCCCTCACCTCTGCCTGTGGCCACAGCTGCATTCCAGTCACGCACCTCTCACCCGCTCTCTGTCATTACCTCTCTCCATGCATGAAAGCCTCTCCTTTTTCCTACTTACTAATGTAAGAGCATCTCAAAAATGCCTTCAACCTTCTCTCTTCAATAATGCACAGCATTTTCTCTACCAACCACCAGTACCTTCCTGCTTTGGGGCATAACTCCTCAGCAGGTGGTGGATGATTCTCACCTCACTCTAACCCCCCCCTTTCCAACCACATTTATGCCTCTGCCCTATTGGCATCTGTCTTAAACAGAGTCAGTGAGTACTACACACCACACACAGCTCTGTCCTCCCTCCTGCCTCCCGTGCTCCTCTCCCAGCACTGCAGCTCTTGTGGCTCAGCCTGGGTGTACCAGGGAAAGGCAGCAGCAGTTGCTAAAGCCAAGTACCAAGAACGCCCCTCATGGGGGCTGCTCATTAGCAGAGATGAAAAACCAATAGCAAGAAAGTTGCTGCTGCACTGGAGGGTTTTCCCTCTGTGACAGCAAGCTGACACTTTTCATAAGCATTATAGTGCCTTAAAAAGAAACAAACAAGTTTTATATTTTCTCCATCTGTCTCCTGTCCTAATGAATCCAGCTCTGCTATTTATAGGATGCAATTTGTCTGAATTATTATAAATTTCCTTCCAGTGCTGCATGAAGGCCTTGCACATTTTTCCATGAAGCGCTTCAAGCACGTTCCTGGGAAGCACAGCTGGTCACACCTCCATTAAGCACCTGCTTCTTTTCAAAACCGATTTCCTTAATTTCCAGATCATCTTAATTATTTTTTTCAGGTGATGCTACTTTTATGCAATATACAGCTAACTCCTTACACCCATTTAAAAATGGATAGAAGCAATGAGAGAAGAGGGTCATTAGTGATAGAGAATACATCAAACAAGAAAAACATCCACTGTTTTTCTTTTTTCTTTAAAAAGCTGTTTTAATTATAGCCCAGATTCAGCACTGCCCTTAAAAAGATAATCTTCCTGGAATAAATGAGATTTTTTCATTGGTTATGGATTTGTGCTGAGTTGCAATTTACACAGTTTCCTCCTGGAAAAGCATGGAGATAAGTAATTTATTGCTTCTTTCATTGCAGAAAGCAAAGTAAACAAGTTCACTGTATTAGCTTTTGGCTTTCAGAGAAACAGAAATGCCTTGGACACTCATGCCACTGTGAGCATCAGACCTTTTTCCGTGTGTAAGCACTGCCCCAGCTAATAACAGCAAGAATGTGTCACAGAGGAGTATATTCCATATTAGAGTCATCTCCAACACGCTGCAGTCTCATCTTTCTGAGAAACAGGAATATGAGCTTTTTTGCAGCAGAGTTGCTCAAAATTGGCAAATGGGACTAGTTCTGCATGAAGTTCACATTACCAGGATGTGGCAAGTAGATTATTTGCCCAGAGAACAGTGACAGCACAGACAGCAATTTGAATCCGGAATGGAAAACACCTGAGGAATTAGCTGGGGCTGATTAGCCATCTCCACCCCTTCAGCCCTCAGTCCCTGTGCTGAGAATGATGCAGCAGCTCCTGGATTATCTCCTCCACAAAACTATTTGCTTTCATCTTGGCAATGCTGATCCTGTGCCTATACTTAGCTACATTCTGGCAATAACGTAAGATACTGCACCAGGTGCCCATCTCTGATACGCTCGCTTAATCCCAAATTCAGACAACTCTTTCTGGAACAAGGCTGCCAAACCTATTTCCCTTCACTACCCATTTCATTTAGGATTTATTTCCCCACCACAGGCATGGGAAATTACACACATGTGGATGCTGCACAGACGAGAGATCTGCTGCTGCTGCAGCAGAAATATACTGCTTAATTTTCTACCCACACAAAACCTCTGGACTGATGCTTAAAACAACTGTCAAATTTCATAGGAAGCTGGAAGGATGCTGGCAACACCATAGAAAAAACCTAAGCAACTCCTAAGCTGGGGTGTGTGCGTGTGTCTGTGGACTCACTGAAGTGAACTCTGATAGCTACTCACTCTTGCAGTGTGCAGAGGCAATTCCCGCTTACTGCACTTTGGTTTCCGACGGAAAATGCAGCAGCACCTGGACTCCTCTTGGGCTGCCACTACAAGCAGGAGGTGCATTCCCAGCCCACAGCCCCGAAGGGCGGCCGGCACTGGGCTCTGGGGCCGCTGTGCTCGCCCTGAGCTGCACCTGCAGCGCCGGCAGATGGAGCGAGAGGAGCCCGGACCGCACCTTCTCCGCAAGGTCACCCGAAAACAGACTTTGCACAGTGAAAAAGCATCTCCCTCAGCAACCAGACAACTATCAGCCAAAAGCCAAAACCAAAAGAAAAAAAAAAAAAAAAGAAGAGAGTAAAAAATCGTAACAGTAAAAGAAATGAACACTCAGAATCTGCACGACAGAAGAGCTCCGCAGCCCTTGGACTCCTGCCCTCTGCTGACAGCCGGCCGGTACCTTCACCACAGCCTGTGCAGCTCATTGTCTGCAAGGTCTAAACCAGGGCTCAGGAGTGTTTGCTACAGAAATGTTTTCAGAACACTTCAGCAGCAGATCAGTCCTGCGGTTCAACTCTCCCCTTCCAGGAACCCCTCACCCTGCAGCGTGGTTTTACAGCAGACTACATGAAAAGCCCCACAGAAGGCTGGCAGAGGCAGCTGGTTACTTTTATAAAAACAGGAATCAGATCCCTAAAAAACCCAATCCATCAGCTCCATTCCATCTGTACACTGTGCTTCAGCACCCAGTGCACAGAGCAGCGTGAATGCCAACATAAACTTGCAAGGTTCTTCTAATTGAAAGGCTTAACAGCAGTGAGAACACAGCCAGCTCCGAGAGAGCCAAACGCTTGGCATAACTGCCCGAGAATGCAGCTCGATGCAGATACATGCAGAATACTGAGTGTCACACAGCAGACAGACAGCAAAGTCTGCAATGAATGAAGATGAAATAATAGGTGGAAAGTTCTGAACAGTCCCTCTGGCTTTCACTTCAAGGTACAGCACAAGTCAGGACAGGTATGGAGCATACTGCAGAGATTCAATCACGAAGGCAGCATCCACCACTGAGCAGCAGCTCTGAAGACAGACAGAACAGGCTTTGAAAAGTATTAAAAAGAACCACCAGAATAACGTGGGACACATGAGACTCGAATCAGGCTTGAGGGAATGTTTAAGAAGAGTTTTTCTATTTAGGAAATGAACAGCACAATGTGTGACCTTTCCAACTAATCTACTAAGTCATACACAAGTTCTAAAATGATGTAAACTCTTCCCAGCTTATCATGTACTCCCACTATGACAGCAGCACCGGCAGGCTACTCAAAACAGGGAAGTAAATAAACTCCCAGCCCAAAGGATGTAAGAGGAATGCTACCAGCACTACCAAGACTGAGGTATGCAAAAAACAACACAGGGAGCTAGGGTGACTGCAGGGAAGACAGAAAGGCAGCAAGGGAAGGAAATGGGAGGGAAAGGCAGTGCAGGAGAAAGAAAGGATGCCTGGGAAAACAAACTGTCTTTTGCTATTTCTATTATTCTTTACATTTCCCAAGCTCCACAAGCTGTCATCAAAGTACCTTCTTACAGAGTGTGATTTGTACAAGGTTGGTTACAGCCCACTTCATATCCAAAGAATATGCAATTCAACAAAGAGGTGGCTCAATCAAACACAACCCATTTTGACCTTGTGGGAGTTCCAGCACTTCTGTTTTCTGTGATCACACATTTTAGAGCTAATACAATCTTGTCCTTCCAAAGGACCTGCAAGCAGCATTTTTCCCAACAGCGTTTGACACACTGCCCAATAACAAAGTCTTTTTCCAAACATGCAGCTAAGTCTCCTGGCAACTGGAGATGTTCCATTAACAACCTTTTCTCCTCACTAATCAGTAGCAAAGGCTCTGGAGGACCAATACTTAATAAGAATCTCAAAGCTGCTGCAGACAACTGGAGCACTACCCAAGCTACTGGTTCAAAAGGGGAATGCTCTGTCCCGCAGGGCTGTCACTAAAGCACAGGGAATCCCCAGCAGCCCGGCTGATGCAGGGATGGGAGAGCTACTAAAGGTCTGCACCCGCAGGGAGAGGAGACACGTGGGTGAACTGCAGCACATTTAAGCATTTCTAGGTCACCTTTGGCAATGCTTTTTGTTTGCTTTTGAGAAACACCATTGTTACAAGCAACAATGCTTTGGCTTGGAGTTAAGCCCTTTGGCTGCATGATTAAAATGGAGAGTTCATGTAAATAGCTTCCTTTACCCCAGTCCCAGAAGACTTGCCTCTGACCTTGGAGACTCTCAGCACGGTACATGAAATGTTAACACTCGCTCTCTCACCAGCTTCTCTAATCCAAAGTTATTTTTATTTACTTCACAGTGATAACTGAATGCATTTTCTTTTAAAGGGAACAGGACAATCATATTACTCCAAAAGCAAATCTGCTTTGAAATGCAGTTTATATCTAAAAATCAAACATTAAATAAAATTTTCTCCCTCTCTCTTGCACACAGAACACACACTGGAGTCTCTGGGCTGTGAGCTACATATCAAATGCAAACTGTTTGGAAGGACAGGCTTCTCTTTTCCCACCACCAGCTTACCATTTGCAAGCTCCCAGGATACAGCCCAGGGCCCTGCAGCACCACTGCAACATCTCAAAGTGGGACTTGGATCAAAATCCTGGCTCACATACGTAAATGAGTACGAAACTAATTTGCATCGAAGGTCTGCCAGCTCTGCAGGGTTTCACAGTGTGACACTGCCAGCCTGCCGGGGAACAGAATTTCTGGCAACTCAGGCACACCCGGGACTCTAATCTAGGGATAAACACTCTCTGGCCTGGAGAAAGGCTGTGTCTAGGGCAGTCTCTCTTACTGACTGCCCCTTACTCCTGCCTCAAACCTACAGTGTTTTAAGACAAAAGACAGAAGATTATGCTTATCAGGCTGGCGATCTCACTGACAGCAAATCAGTATGCCAAGGGAGCAGCAATGCTCCTAGATGTGAGCAATCCTGCCTGCTCCCTTCAGGGAATCTCCTTCCTGAAGCTTCCTGGCGGGGCTCACACCTCTAACAGCTGATACCAAAAGGAGCTGGGCACAGTGATGATGTGCATTGCACTGGGGACTTCTTACACAGACAGCAGCGCAGCCCATGCATACCAGATCAATATCAAGCGTGTCATTGATCATGTTATGTTTCCCTGAAAGGGAAAACCTGAATTTCCAGATGCTGTCTGCTACATCACAGGAGTATTTGAACAACACTGACAAGGTCAAACATCCATGCCTATTCTTTCAGATCTCAGTGCTGCTGCTGCTATTGGCCATGGGTGCTTCTGACATGCCTGCCCCTGTCTCTGCGAGGGTCCAGAATTACATGACTGACTGGTTTCCTTCCTCCTCTCTGAGAGGACCCAGATGGCAGTGCTTGGTGACCGCTCTCATGCCCCGAGGACTGTCTCCTTGTGTGTGTCACCAAACAGCTCTATTTTGTCACTCCTCCTTTTCAGCCAGACAAAGCAAATCCAAGGACTGTACAATCCTCTCTGGAAAGGAGAATGCTGCCCAGCCCGCCTGGCTTACCTGGCTCCTGGTGCCTGGGCCAGTGACACCAGTAGAAAATGTGGAGAGGCTCAAGGACTGTCACCTTACTGACCTCAGAGCTGCAAACTCCAGCCAAGAATATGTGGGGATGCCACAATAACCCAAATTCATAGTGTTACCAGAGATCACTTCCTAAATGCAGCTCTGGAAAGAGGCAGTAAGGAGGTGACACTACAGAATGCCTCATCTGGGTACAAGCAGGTGGGAAGTGGCCCTTTCTTCCTAATGGGGAAAGGCTGTAAAGGAAGGGACCTCTAGGCCTGAACATGCTTACTCTCTGCCTCGGTAGGGCTTGAATCCACTGCTTTTTGGAGCATACTGCAAGCCTTTTCCATTTAGCTAAGCTTTCCCAAAGGAAAAAAAGAAACAAAAAGATGGCTGGCAAAGCTAATGAGGATTGGGAACACGAGGAAAATTTTTACTTTCTAAACAAATGTTTTTTCAACTGCGCATTCATGTATTCATGCCAGAACATGTGTCTTCTCCTTGAACTGAAACAACCAAATGCAGGCAAAACCGTTTTCCTTACAACACTCACCTACAGCTCCGTGAAGCACAACACAGCTTTCTGATCATAGCTGCCATGTGCTGCAGCTAAAGAGACCTGAGAGTCTTGTCACTGCCATTACTACTGCAGATGCCTAACTGTCCAGCCCAACCATCAGCAGGTTTGAGCTTGGTGTATAAAATGTGTTTATTAAAGAGAGAGATACTGAGTGATTCCCTGAAGGAAAGTCCATAAAAAAAATTAAATTTACACCACAGCTATGTCCAGTAGTAAAATACAATGTGCTGCTGTTAGTATCTTATCAACAAGTCCAAGAGCCTCATAACACAAAAATGTCTCAGAACTAGAGTCATCACTGAAAATCAACAGCACTGTTAAGGGACTCCTTCCTTTAACTTGTGGCTGCCTGAGCCTACCATTTTCTCTCCTCTGGTCTTCAGTGGGTGTTTAACCAAGGATCATGTGTTCCAAATTGCCCTTTTTTGGCCTCAAGCCCCTGTAAAACTCAGCTTTGCAGTTCCAGATGCCAATCAGCTGCTCTTACTCCAGGAAGCTAACGAGCTTTTAGCTTCCTCCCAGCTCAGTAGAAACCTGTCTGCAGAGAAAAACTTACTGCAAAAGCAATCGTGTTTTAGTCCTTGGCTCCACATGCCACATAAGCCTATTTATTTCATTTAAAAGATTCTGACTTTATTTAGAACTGTTGAGATACTGAACAGCTTAATAAACTCTCTGTCATAAAATGCCAGCAAGTAGAGAAGCACAGCAAAGGGAAGAAACACTCCAACAGACAGCTGCATCACAAAATAAAAAAACCCTACATGGTCACGCATTTAGTTGAAATATCCACACACCCTCAGACATTAAATACTGAGGTATGCAAGAAAGGTAGAAAAACCACAGAAAATGCTTTCTTACCTATGCAGACCTCCTAAGTATCTTCTTTCCTGTCTCCAAGACGGTGTATGAAACATGCTGGCTCATGAGGCCAGGCATGGTCCCACCAAGTGCCCTCCCCTCCCATATGAGAGACTAGTGACAGACTCCCAGCAGACCAAAGCTTGTGAGGGGCTGTGGAGTGGAGGAGAGGCTGCAGTGCTCTCCAGGGCAAAGCAGTGGGCTCCAGCACCAGGCAGTGCAGAGGTGTGGGGCAGTTTCAGAGCTGGTAGCCGAGGGAAGGAGCGGCCCCATCTGGAGCCAGGCTGGGCTCAGGGTGGCTGCAGCAGTAACCAGAGCTTTGCCTGGACACAGCAGCCACACTCTTCCAGACGTCCACAGATACTGTTTCCACCAGGTCTGTGGGGAGCTGAGGTGTGGGAAGACCCACAGCACCTTCTGTGGTCAGCCCTTCTGTGCTGCTACGCTCTGGGGTGCTGGCACTAAAACCAACCAGCAAGGCAAACCCAAATGCTCCATCACTTAGGAATTTACAGAAACAGGATTACTTTGTCAGGTGTGGGACTTATGGGGGTTCCCACTGACTGTGTATCAAAACATTCCTGCTGCTGAGGGACCTCCTGCTCGGGTTTGAAAGCCCACACGGTCCTGACAAGCGCTGGGGTGGATCAGAGCCGGAGCTGCGACAGACAAGGATCGACTGACAGCATTTCCACTCGGGCTGGCACCTGTCAGGTTCTCCCCTTCGCAGCACATTTGGGTTTCATCTTCAGTGCCAAGGGAAAAACAACATCAAGAAAAAACTCCAAGTCCTCCGGAGCTCATGCACACTGAAATATGTTTAGAAGCCAAACCGAAAGCCTCTTTCTGGGTTACTCATGCTTCACCGAGGCTTCTCATACTTGCACTGCTCATCATGATTTTTATATAAAGTCTCATAAATGGTCATAAGCCATTACACAGGTATTTGGTTATTCATATCAATTCAGCTGCTTGTTAGAGGCCTGTCTGCTTAAGGCAGTGAAGGGCTGCAGAACTTCACAGCATGAATTCCTCAAATAAGAAGGCAGAATAAATTTTTCTATTCTCCAGTGGATATACCCTCACAGAAACATCAAACATCTCAAAATACATCCCAGTAAGAAGAAAATATTTGGATATAAACAACTAATCTTTTTTGGGGGAAGCTTATCAGAATCCAAGCTGAGCAGAAGCTACCAGGTCCAGTCTCAGCCTGCAGAAATGAAAGGTCAGCGGCTCCTAATCACTGGGACTGAAGCCTGTTTGGTTCATTACATGCAAAGTCCTGCAATCTTGCCTTTACAAGCATTTTATAAAAGCAACTGCCATATGGAAAGACTCCCACAGGTTAATAAATAATTTATTATACGCCAACCCAAACACTTCCTCCAATCCTGTTTGTGTCCTGAAATTGCTAATTAGTTCCTGCTCCAGCTTCCAAAGTCAAAAGTGTGTTTCAATTCCTCTCTCCGTTTCATGAAAGCTGCCTCACGCACCCAAAGGCAGCCCAGTGCCTCTAATCTGTCTCAATTACAGTCACTGTGCTGCTGTCAAGCCAAGTATCTCCCAAGCATCCAAGAAAAAGAATTTGATGTTTTCAATGTCAAATGAATGTCAGGCCAGAGTGGAAGCAGCACAGGAGGTTTTCCTTAACTTCTCTAATAAAAAAATGGACCTTGCAGCCCAGCTTTTTAAGGGTACCATATTTGGGTACTTAATTCTCATGGATTTCAGTGTGAGCTAGAAACATTAATGCCTCCAAGAACAGACTCTGCACTCATCCTCAAAGCACCATATCCAGGCACAGATTACAGATGAGAGACAAGAGTTGCTGCTCCTCCCTCATTTAAACTGGGACACACTGGAACATACCACATCAAAGTGCTGAGTGAACAGGTACTCTCCCTCTTCCTGCCAACCAATCTCTGCAGCTTTCCTGAGAGCCAGGGAAGTTTCTATTAAATGTAAACCCACCTGCTGTTCAGTGCCCTGCCTGAATATTGGATAATCACAGGCAGAGCTGACACAAAACCAGCTCTGCCTATAGAATAATAGATTTCCTGGAAACACAGATCTTGCTGTAAAACTTGAAGGTGGACTAAAATGTGAGGTAAGACAACATGATCTGGAGAGAAGTAGCTCCCTGAAGCCTTAGCTGGCTAAACACACACACAAAATACAACCACAAATAAATCTATTTTCAAGTTAAAAAGAAAGAAGAGATTGGGGCCCCAGTGCGTAGCAATGAATGAGATACTTGCAATGAATAGAGGGAGCACAGAGCCATTTTCCAAGAGGCAAAAGGGAACATTACACAGCATCCAACTGCAGCCTGCCCCATCTTCACCACCCTACAGCAATGTACTGCATTCATAAAGCAGCAGAAAATCATATGAGAAATTCTAGAACAAAGCCATAGGAGCCACTACCTCAAAGCAACTCTGACAGCTTCTCTGAAATCACATCATCGCCTTTAAAGCAGTGAAAAGATCCCCAACCCAACAGCCACTTTGTCTAGGTGAGTTTTCAATTTCCATGCAGCTTTCTTATGGTAATATTATGCAATTAAAATTGAGCTTAAAATTACCCATGTAAAAGATTCTAAGCAGAAGCTGACATTTACTGTGGAGGTTGTTCATGCCTATAGAAGACACTGAAAAGGTCAGTGTAAATGTAAATAAGGTGAGATACTTCCTCAGGAGTATAGAAATTTCCATCATGTTAGGGCCTATACCCATTTCTACATGCAAGGCAATGTTATGAATGCCCTGATGGCTACACATGGACCATGTGAGTCCAGAGCTTGATGTAGAAATAGGTCTCCAGACTTGAGTAAAACAGCTGGTACCAAATTTTCAGTGTTTTAGGGAAAGTAGGATCCAGCCACCCAGAAAACTGCCAATACAGTTTACTGTCCATGGGTTTAATCTCAACAGTGTTTTCAGCAAGCAGGGATGTTGGATTTGGAAGGGATATGCTTGTTAGAATTTAACTATTAAGCAAAACCTTGCAGAACTGCCCAAACCCAAGTCACACGTGCATTTCCCAAGTCTTGTGTTTTGGACACTATCACTAACCTGAGACACTCTCCCGGGAGCAGCGCTCGTGTAATTGAATAAATAGGATTAGGTCTCAGGGTCCTAACACCCCCAGTTTCTCATTCCTTGAGAAATTCTGAACACACTGCCCAGAACACAACGCCTCAGTCATCCTTCCCACTTCTCATCTCTTCTCTCACACATCTGCAGGTTGCCTTGTGTGCACTCTCATTTTATTACTCAATGTGAAAAGGAGCTCCAAAATGGGAGTGGGAAACCTGCACCTTCAAGGAATGCAGGCTTCCAATTTCCTAAGTGTTTAAAGGTCATTGGGGACACTTCAGGTAAGGCAGATCCTTTCTCTAGACCTTCCTCTTGCCCCCTCACACACCGAGTGAGTCTTTGGAGATGTTTCTCTAGCTCATTATTTTTAAGCTCTCAGCAGGATAAGATGCAATTATATGCTCAATCATGATTACAGATTTGCTGGTTGTGATTTTAGAAGTCTCAAAACAAAACTCATTAGATTAAATGTTCTTCCTAGCTTTGTATGAGAGAGACGAGAAGAACTGACATCTCTAAATGGAGTGGGCTTGCTAGCATGAGCAAGCTAAGCTAGGAAGATTGGAAATTGCTTTCAGAATCAGGCAATCTCATCTCTGTTCCCACCTGTGCCACGTGTGAAATGCCCCCAAACTGCACAACTCACTTCAGCAGTGGTGCTCCCTCTCCTCTCCCACACGAGTTCAGTCTTGCTTATCTAGAGCTGGCCTGCTCAAGTGGACTGTGTCATTGTGTTGGTATTTCACTGAGGCGACTGGTAAAAAACCCCACAAAGTTGCTCTAGACATCTCCAACAAAAGCAATAGGATTTTTAGTAAAGAGATGGCCAGGTGTGCAAAACACAAATGACCTGGGCACGAGGTGCAAGGACTGCCCTCCACACTCCTCCCTTCCAGATCTGCCTGAAGCAGGGTCTATTCCTGCACAGACAAATAACATTTCATGCTATTACAGATTTCCAATTTTCCCTGTGATCAAGACACAGAAAATTCAGGGCTGAAACTAATGGTCTGTGAGGCCGAAATAAAAACGCTCTCCTTTCTACCACATACTGATCAACATTCTCACTGATCATCTGGAAATGCCTGGGTCAGCAATCAAGCTCTCAGTGGGTTCAGAGCAACCAGCAGTTGGATTGACACTGCTTTCTAAACCATGCAGAGGTAAGGCTCCCCCCATCTCCAGTTGACAGGTAAATTTAAGTGACTGCTTTACCATGTAAAATGCCTGCCTCTCAGTTCAAGGTCATTTTTCTTCAAGCCACAGTTAGAGGTATATGGCACATTAAGTCCTATAATTCCCCTGTCATGGTGGAGAACGGGGGGAGCTTTTAAGCCTGTGCAGATCACTTGGGGTTACAGAAATAAATATGGCTTTACATTGCAGCTTTCACATTCAAGGTATCTCACAGTGGTTTACAAAGTAATGAGTCAGATAATAGGGCTGCAGCAGCTGTGCAGGTACATTCACTGGAAATTAATGCTGAGAAAACAGAAGTCCTAATTTTTTGATTCTCTTTATTTGCTCTTCTGCAAAACATGACTGCAGCCTCAGCCTGACTAATGAGCATCAGTGGCTTCTGCAATTTAAAACACCCAGGTTATTTGACATTCCAGTTTGTTTTAATTTTCAGATTAGCTCTATGATTAAAGCTCTCCATTAACTGTAATACTGTTCAAGCAAAAATGGAAAAAAAAGCGTGTACCTCTCTGTCTTGGCTGCACTGTAAGGAAGGTCTCCTTGCCTGATCTCTAGTACCACAATTTGCAATTAGTTTAGAATCACACAACTATCTGATTTTCATTCCCCTTTCTCTCCCCCATCATTAGCTGTTACAAGCAGACCCTCAAAGGCTGATTATTGAGTGTGCTGAGGATTCCATGGTTTATTATGCTGGCACCAGTAAAGTATATATTATAAGTAAAAATATATTTTTCTTTGAAACAAGCTGCATCTTGAGGTGCAAACTGATACACTCAATTCTGTATATATGCTCATTTCTCAGTTTCCATGGGCAAATGGACTTTCTCATTCTTCTTCTCATCTGAGTCACCTAATCCACCAGTTGTGGATTAAGTTGTTTTGGAAAAATGTGCTGGTTTTATGTAGACATACTTTTCCTGGCTGACTGTAATCAGTTAACGAGAGTCACACAACTACTAGGCTGAACGGAATGTGGGAGGGCACCTGGGCCAGCTTCCTGCTCAAAGCAGGCTCAATGCCAAAATCAGACCAAGCTATTATGCTTTTGTCCAGTCAGGTCTTTAAATCCTTCAGTGATATGAAGAACCCTTCAAAACCTCTCTGAGGAACCTGCTCCAACACCCAATTATGTGGCATTAGCCTCCATTTCTGTGGGCACAAGGGTACCAGATGGGACAGGTGCTCTCAGTGAGACTCGAGTGATGTCTGTCTAGTGCTGAGTTCTGAAAGCACCAACTCACCTCAGGCTCTCAGAAATCCCCATTCCAGTTACTCCTAAAGGCACAGACTTCACAACACTCACCTGGAGCTGAAACTACCTCCTTTGCTTCTGCTCACACTATTTCTGGAAATCTGGAAAGGAACTTAAATCAACATTACATCACTTTCCTGCCTCAGCTGTTCTGAAACTTTCTGCAGTTCTCTTAACTTGCCAAGCAGCTTTGTCAGCACAAGTTTGCTGCAGTACTTTTGATGGACACCAGAGACAACCGTAACTTCGTGCAACAAGGTTTTTGTAATTGATTTTGACGTGAAATTTCATCTCTAAATTCCGACAGAAGCTGAGCTCCTCTTCCCTGAGCTTCCTGGTGATACTGGCTGGGCAACCAGGACAACTTCTGGATTTGTACCCCCTTCAAAAGATCATCTTATTCTTTACGTTTATGCTAAAAGGGAAGAGGGGAACTCAAGAGATTGCAGTTTATTGTTTCTTAGCTGAAACTAAGTGGCATGGCAGAACCTGACACAATGCAACACTGATGGATGGGTGGATGGAGTGAGTCTTTCACTGCAGTGATGGAATCCCAAGACTGAGGCAGCGACAGTTATGAGGGATAAGCACCTTCCCATCAACTCCTGCTTTTATTCCTGGCAGGCTTTCTTGGCACATTCTCATTTTATAAACAGTCCTGGAGCAGCATCTGTATAATGAGCTATGCTCTGTAATAACAAGCATTCTATTTTGGAGTAACAATTAGAATTGCTTGTAGAATAGAAATGCTAAATGAGACATGCAAAAACATACACACAACCTGAAATATGGGGAGGGAAGAGAATTTACCATTCTCAGCAAGGCAAATAGTACAGGAAAAGCTGTGAAAATTACAAACGTATGACTGACAACTGTAGCTTTCCAACATTAACTATTTTTCATTACAAATACTAGCCAAGTGGAAATGACATGAAAATCCAATCAGCGGTTGAAGAGTTAAGATGCTGCTCTGCCAGAGAGCACACATTGCTACAACTCAAGTAAATGTAGCTGGGCAGTAAAACTTACCAAGGTTTCCAGTTATGCATTGGTTTATGTATACACCTTTCCATACAAAGCATCATATATAATGCAGCTGAACTTCTCAGTAAAAACACACAGTAAGTTCAATATACATAGTGAGAGCACAAAGCCATTCACAGTATTACATATTTGCAAAATTCTCTCTGTAACATGAACGCCTCAGTCCATTCCCGCAGTAGCTCACTGGGGCAAAACTCTACCATCTACCTTTAACTGAAATTATGTTTTTATTTCATTTTCCTATCACTGTGCTGCTAGCAACAGCTGCAATACAGCATTCTTCACCAGAATTTTGCTGTTTTTACAACTATATCACATGCACTCCGTTTGCATTGGTTCTCACAACAGCAGTGAAAACACCATTTTAGTGAAGGTAATTATTCTAGCTATTATTTGGGTGAAGTGATTCTTTTAGTGAAGGCAGTGGAAATAGCAGGCTCCTCATGAACAGGTTCACTACAACCCCAGCAACTGAATGCTATTTACTTGCCTAAGGCCACTCAGAAAGGCAGTAGCTGGACCAGGAAAATGGGACTCTTCTCCTTCAAATTCTGTCTTTAGCTGAAGCTTCAGAATCACTCCATCTCCTTATTAGCTGCTGTAATTACCATGTGCTCTAGTGGAGCTCCTGCTGCTTAGTTTTTCATAGGCTACTTTATCATGCAAGTATATATAGGCTCTTCCTGTTTAAGGTGCCTAAATTGCATTTTCTGTGCACTTCAGAACTTGGCCACAAATTCACATCAAGTTGGAAAGGGAATTTACCACCTGGGATTCCTGTCTTCTGAAGATACTGCTAGTTATTATAATAGATCCATATTCCTGTGTGTCAACCTCAGGCAAGGAGCTGTAAGCTGACTACTGAGTCTTTTTATAGTCCCATGAGAGTCACAGGTGAAAGGACCTAAAGGGAGAATCTTGCCTCCAACTGTCAGCTTTTCCCCCTTATGTGTTGAGGGAGACTAAACATTCAAGAATGCAAAAGAAGAGGAATAGCTGTTGAGGTTGATTCACTATTTCCAAGATAACCAAAGTATCTTAGAAGTGAGTCAGATTTTTCTCATTCAGAAGGAAAAGTCTGAAATTATTCAGAAACAAAGCTGTTGCCCCAACTCATCCTGCATGTGACCTCTAGTTGTTAAGACAGACATAGAAGACAAAGGGAAAATCAGGAGTTCCAAAGGAGAATAAATTATAGCAGAGCCAAACAGAGATGGACGAGAACCACCAACTTATGACTTCACAAAGAGTTTCAGCTTCTATAAATACAGAGCTGAATGGAGCTCTCATATCACTACAATTGCTCCTCCTGCCTCTCTGCCCCAGCAGTTGTTTCCCACTGGTGCCTCAGCCTAAACTTCAAAGCTTCATGACCTAAACCTGAAAGACATTCACACTATGAAGTCCCCATGCTGGGGGTGGGGAGGTGTCAGCAGCATTTAAATATCACAGGCGAAATTTTTTCTCAAGTTTACATTGGTTCTACATCCTCCATATAGCAGAACTACTTCAAGTCTCCAACTCAAATCTTCCTGACACAATCTCTCACCTGGGCCATTCACAGCACAGTCCACTCACACAAACACTGTGCCTTCCCTTGCTCAGCTGCAAGAGCTTTTCTGTTCCACAGATGTCATTTCATCCCTACCAGGAATCTAGCCTGTCTTATCTGTAAACACAATTTTTGCCTGCATGTCCCTGTGGACAAAGCAAGGGACTGGAAACCACAGCCCAGGGCTGTAATGTCAAGGCTTTCTCTGAAGCCAGAGGTTTGACAAACACAGCAGCAATTACCAGGACGCAAAGCCACAACTATTCTTCACATTCCTGAGCAGACAGATAACACCAGAGCTGGTCCTGTAACGGTCTCAAATTCCTCTCACATGATTTTGTGGAATAACTCAACTCCACACAGCAGAGCTGTGAGTCTCAGCAGCACTGCTGTACACAGTTACTGTACAGGGTTTCAGTCCTATCATTTAGTGTTTCTCCCAGAAAAAGTATTTGTTTCCTTGCAGTCTCCAAAGTAAGAATATTGTAGGATACAGTTGTATTACCAAGTGAAAAGAGTTAGTGGCAGAGATAGAACAGTACTCCTGGACCTCCACACTCCAATTGCATCTCTCCATACACTTTTTCAAAGCCTTCAGTTTCAACCCTAAACTTACTATTTATGTTCTACATATTCAAATTTAACAGATCTAGGAAGACCACAAAAGTTTTCACCTGTAGAGCACAGCTCAGCAGAGAAAGGAGCAAGTCATGCATGTATCCACCAGCTCTGAACAAATAAGAACACTGAACATAAGATTCAGAGAAGATTATGACAAGGCAGAGGATTCCAGAACAATTAGCAGTCAGCTATGGAAAGAGTGTGTACACAAGAAAGGAAAAATCCACAGGTGCCTGCTCTGAATTCCTTGAAAATATTCGGAAAAAGAATGGGAATTTAAAGGTACCAGATTAGAGAAAGTTTGGCAAGGGCAGGTTCCATATGGGAATTTTCCTATTCAACGTAATAAATTTTCTCTGACTCAAGGCACTGGAAGATAGATGAGAAACCTTTCACTGCTTTGTAAATTATGAAAAACACATGGGACTAAAACGAATACTCAGCTTAGGAAAGCAACAGAAATAAGAGATGCTTAATAATTCTGATCAGAATTCTCAATAACGTGCATGAAATGCTCAGAATATGTTAATACAAGAACGTGTTACTTGCTCTCACAGAGGAGATCTTCTCAGCCCCTGAATTTCCACCAACAGGCACAGGAGGGGTGTGGACGGTGCCATTAATCAATCAGTTCTACTCATTTATTCACAATACGACAATCAAAATTAATGATGGAAGGGAGCTGGAAAGGGCAGGTGAGTGCTTGAGTCAACTTGTAAAGACTTAAAGAAAGCAAATTGAAGCAGCAGTGAAAGGAGAACTGCAGCCAATCTTAATTACAAACTAAAGCCAGAGTAAAGTGAAGTTTCTCTCTCCTTTCACTACATGTTGCCTTTAGCTGAAGACAAATTGCTGGCACTTTTGTAATCTACTAAGTTAAAGTCATTACCCTGACAGTGCCAGGAAGTCTAATTTCCTGGAGCAGTAATACAAAGATTTATAAGGGAATTTAAACACTCACCTTCTGGAATAGAAAATCTATCATCAGCATGAGGCTACATGGAAAGTGACTGAGGATTTCAGATAATGGAGAAGAAGAAATTCACCTGCTGACAAGTTCATCCAAAATCTCATTCCCTGCCTACACAGGCTGCTGACCAGGGTGAGTGTACACACAAAGCTGAGCTTTCAGATAAATTCAGCTTTTCTGTGATGTCCCCACTGCAACAAAATAGACTTCTTCAATTACAAGCATTTTTAACACTAGTTCAGTATTTCAGCACAACTCTCTCCTAAACTTATGTTCCCATTAAAACGGAACTAAAGTAATCAAAAAGAAAAAGAGAAATTAATAAGCAGTTTAATAACTTCTTTAAAGGAGAAAATGAGTTAGCTCATCCACCAGGCTGAAATGTACTTGCACATCTCGTTATGGCTCAAGACCTTTAACTCCCTAATGAGACAAACAGAAATGAGAGCTGAACTTCAACACCCAAAGCCTCATAGAGCAGCTGCTGTTCTACCCTCAGATGTATGTGCACATAAACAACAAGCCAGGAGATTTGCTTAAACCAGACAGCACAGAGGTCTGGATTTAATTAGGAATACCCTAATGCTGATTCCATACAAAAAAACCGTTCTGCTCTTCCGGACTTTCCCCTCCCATACTCCAGCACTGAGGAACAGAGGTGGACAGTCCAACACCTTCACACAGGAGGATTAAATGTTACAACCCCTGTAACATCTTTGGGAGGCTGACACACATCAATCCCGATTCTGCTCAGAAAACCTTATCACAGAGCTAGTGCCATCTGAGACATTGCCTTCCCCTGCACAGATATGATTAATCCTCATCTTCCCCCAGTGCCTGAGCCTCCTGCCACTATTCCTGCTCAGAAATTAAGGACTCTGTGAGCAAAGCACAGGAGTTGTACTATTCTATGTATTTAATGTGTACACAGGAGAAATCAGCGCTGTGGTAGTGCAGAAGAGAACACGCTGCAGAGGAGGCAGCCAGCACCACTATCACTGACCTACTTTAGGCTGGGGAAGGGATTTCAATACTACTTTTCCCTCCTCACCCCTCACAGAAGCAGCAATTTTTGAAAGTCCTAAATTTAGCAAGGTTCTGAGGACAGCATTCATAATTTCTTGTCAGTGCTGTTCCCTTCTCTATGCAAGCTCATATCACTTTCCCCCAAAATTTATGCTCTCTGACTGTCAGTGAAAAAAATATGCTCCTTTCAACACAGAGGAAACAAGAAGCTTCTCTTTCACAATCTTTCCTCATGAGGACAGGAGTACTCTGGACACTGCCAGGGCATATACATTTATTTTTTAATATCAGATGAGACAGCTTCTGAAAGCACTGCAAGTTCTCCCGTCTGACATTATCCAGTTTACCACAGATAACAACCCTGAACTGGAAGCTTTCCCCTGCCAGAATGCCTAGCACATAAAATTATTAAAGGCTTAGAAATGGTTTCAGGGCTGCTCAAATGATGTGCTGCAGCAAAACCTGATTCCCATTAAAAAAACCAGGAGCCATCAGGAAGAGACTCTAGTTCATCACTCTGAAAAAGAGAACTGCCTTCCTTCACTCATTCCTCACCAGAACAAATTCCAGGGAGGTAGAAAAGCATTTAAACTAGGTTACAACTCACAGAACCCTTTAGATTGTTCAGGATATGAAGAGGCTCCTAAGATGTTGTACCAGCAGGACAGATGTTCTGAAGGACTGAGAAACCTCTGCATCCTGCACAGACACTAGCCAGTTCCCACTTACAATCGACCCAAGTTTCTGGTTTTATGATGTTTGGCAGTAGGACAGGCAGAGATTCCTGCCATTAGTGATTTGGAGTCAAAATTAAGTTTCCAGAGCTGACAGAAAATAGGTCTGAAGTAGTTTGCTGCTACTAGTTCATGGTTTTTCAAGTGATCACAATCATACTCTCAATTAAGATCAGTGGTCATACCTAGGAGTATCTTGTAGGGAAATCATGATGTCAGGTTCTTGAAACCACATCTTTAGACCCACCAGATAAGCCCCATGGATGTTGACTATAAGATTACAGGAAACTTAACAACACTACATCCCAATATTTGTTAACCTCCACAATGTTCATTTGCTGCATTGTATGAACAAATCTTATTACTGCAGTTTCATCTGCTCACAAAGATTCCAGCTGAAAACTCACTTTAATATGGCTTTAATAATACATGAAAGAGATTAATCTGCAATTGTTGATTTCTGAAATACCACTTCATCATGTCACTCAATCTGAGTGCTTTTGATCATTAAAACTTGCATGATTTTTCCATCTTGGTAACGAGGTTCTGCCTCAGCTGAGAGCTGATCTCATCAGAGCCAATTATACTCTATAGAAGAGATCTGACCAGAGCTCTTAAGGGTTTTAAAACTGCAATTTTATTTTCTTTGTTTTACCGAACAATTTAAAGTTCAAGCAACCTTGTTAGAACCTTTAGTATCCAGGAATTCTTAAGCAAATGAGATGCTTGGCAGGAAACTACGGCAAAAAAGTGAACAAAAATGCATCACTGTCTTGGTTTTTTTACCCTTAGCACACAAGTCAATAGTTACTCATGCCTTTATTCATGTCAAAGTGCTTCTTTCAAAATGCTGTGGGATTAATCTCCTGACCTTTTCTAGCATGAGAGATGTAATCTATTTGACTTTGATTAAATGGGGGTGTCTCAAAATTATCAAACAACCTCTTCAAGAGTGTGATATTTCTAGCCATTGAGTATGATAAGCTGTGTAAGCTCAGAGACAGATACATCTCCCATCAGATCTGCATATCACTTCTACCATTAACAGAGCCACATGGAAGATTTTAATCTTATTTTAGAGAAAGCTATGCAAGATACATTTCCTTGCAGAAATTCCTGATTTCCATCTTTTCCCTTTAGTGGCACCTACATTCCAATCACATTTACAAAGGAATGCAAACGCTGAAGCCTTTCTAAATTTTGCATTCCTTTCTTTTCCTGCATCCTAAAGGTGTCTCCTTGCACTGCACTGTAATCAACTCCCAGCCTGAACTGATTGCAGCCAGTGAAGGCTGGTTAGAAGTTTCCTGCAGCTCTCTAAACAGGATGGTACTGCAGCTTCTGAGAGGCTCATTAGTATCTTGCATTATTTCACAAGATACAGAAGACCTTGTGCAATAATGCACCAAATGAAAATTACCATTTAGACACGAGACTAGAAACTGCATCCATTATAAAGGGTGCCTGTAAATAGATTAGATTCATTTACGTATTAGGATTAGTTTGCATATCATCAATCAGAGTTTCACTGTGAATTTAAGTGAGTGCAGCACTATGTACTTATAATTATTACACCATTACTGACTATCAGCACATCTCTAAGGATCTCAGATATGGCCTCTTGTTGTTGCTCTCAGTTAACAGCAAGGAAACTGAAGCACAAGTAAGTGGACTGGACCAAGATCCCCAAAAGAGCCTAATTCAGGTATCCCAAGTCCATGGATCTCTCCACTGAGTCAGACTGTCTCTTTATACCCTCCAAAATTCTCTATGTGATGTGGGAAGAGTTTAAAATTTTTCTTCTGAGGAATACTCAGGTAGTTCTGGGTATTCAGAGCTCATTAAGGTGAGGCTGACAGGGTGGCACCGCAGCAGTTGCCATGACAATGGCTGGATTTTTGCAGAGCAGAGACATTGCACACATTTCAAATCAAAACCTGTGCAAGTCTCAAAACACCATCCAATGCTCTAAGAATTCTGACAAAATCCCAAATCACCTCCTAATCTCCAATTTAAAGAAGTACCATGATGCAAGAAGGGAATGCAGATTGTGAAAGATTCCACCTCTGCCAGAGCTGAAATACAAAAGCACAATGCAGAAGGATTTTTCTGTGAACCTCCCAGATTCTGGAGAAGTATTCTCCACCAAGTGAATTTCACAACTCCTTACAGTCAGGTCTGGTGCAGGTGGGTTGGAGATGGAGCTGTAGAGGAGGAGAGTTTGCACTCACCCCTCTCCAGAGTTATCACCCAACACCAAATCAGACAGACATCTAAAGAGATTCCACCAATTCAGCAGTCTTAGATAAAAATTCATATCCAGTATTCAACACTAGATAACAGCATGCACAGATACAGCCATTATTTCAATTAACTGACTATGAAAGAAAAAGATCAGCCCGATATGCTCATGTCTCAAGTCCCTTTAAGAGCCTCCAGCTCCCAAGCTACTTGTTATTTCCAAAAGCACAAACATTAGCATTACCTTTTGCTGCTTCAGACCGCTTAGGCAAATCAAGTGTATCAAAATTCCTGTCCAAATCTCCATTCTTCTTTCCTGTGCAAAAAAGAAGACAACAGATGGAGAAGACTGTCAGTATACTGACAGGTAAGTTACTGTCATGTGCATCTAAAAGATGGGAGAAGATACAGACCCAGAATATAAATCACAGACTGCTACCCATAACTGTATGTATCTGACTGGCAGTCCAGCTGCACAGCTGTGGTTTTAGCATGAGCAAACTTAGGGACAAACACCCGTGCTGCTTGCAGGTTGATCTGCAAACATGCTTAGCACAAGCATTTCAGAGAGTCTTAAGAGTGCTCTAACCTTGGAAAATTGTGCCATTTCCCTCCTTGGTAAAGCTGTGCCCCTCCCTCAGAAGCCCAGTGTTTACTTGTTGTTTTCACAGAGGAATTTTGACCTGAAGCTTAGCTCAAGCAAAAACTCAGCAGCAGAGCAAAAAAACAACAGCTTTGCTTTGCAGCCTCTATTCTCAATGCAACAACCAGGCAGGAAGACCTAGATTTAATATATTGTACAGACAGCAGCCAACAACTTAACCTTGAATTGCCCTTCAATCAACAAAGTGTCATTTTTTGCTATTTATTACAAGCTAATGGAAATAATTCCATACTTTTGCTAAGAAACAGTGTCAAACTATTACATCAGCTTTAATTTATACAACCTTTACATAAAACAGAACAAAACCTGCACTCTTAGTTGGGTTGAGAATTCAAGGTTATGTAAACACGTGGGGAGGAAGGGGTTGGTTTCCATACCCCCAAGGGGAGACAATGCCTTGGGAAGCCCACAGGGATGCTGTGGGATAAGCAGGAACATTGCCAGCAGAGGAATACTGGCAGCAGAGGGAGAGATTTGGAAGGCAGTGCAAGAATCTGCATGGCTTCTGAGGACTGCAGTGTACAATTCAGCTTTCCCAAATTATTCTGAGGGGGGGGGAAAAATCAAGTTATTTAGTTCTTCTCCCTCCAAAGCAGGGAAGGCAGGTGCGATGGGACGAATTCAGACAACGCAATTTAGGCTGCCAGAAGTGGCTTCTGCACAGGGACTACCAGGGTGTTAATGGAGGTTTTACAGAAAGGGCTGAAGCTCCACCAGTCAGGCTGCTTAAAAGCAAACAGGAAAATGGGCCTTGAAAATGTAATGAGAAGATTAGTCTGCGTCTTGACTGCCAACAGGTCAGGAGATGGGAAAGGCCAGTCCCTGCCTTGTTACAGCAGGGGGTTGGTAAATGCACACTGAATTCAATGGGTCACTCTACCTTTCCTCTTGAGAAAAGGATAAAAGTCCTGAGTTCTGTACAGAGAAGAATCAGAGCTTTTAAATACTATTATGAATATTTAGGAATAACATTAAGAGGGAAACCTCTCCTCAAGGTAGTATTCCATCCTCTCCCTTTCTTTGGGAGGGGATGGAATCACACCCTTTTCTTCTGAAATGCCAACACAGAATACCAGCCAACTACAACTGCTGTGCAAAACAAAACATACACCTAGAAGTTCTGCCTATCTGAAGTAATTTCCTGAACTAAAGTATGTAAAAGCCCATCTAAGCTGCCAACAGGTCATGCAGCCAGGTACCACAGCACTCTTTGAAAGGTATCTTTTCTAAAGGAAGGAAGAGGAATCAGTGGCACTTTGCAGCCTTCCACCAATTTTTTCCTCTGTGAAAGGAGCAACACATTGCTTAGGGAATCAAATACCAGAAAGAAAAGGTGCTGTACATCCCCAAAGGACTTTTGCATTTCATAATGGCAGCTGAACCCAGTAACTGGCTGCAAACCCTTGTTGACTCTCAGGGCATTGACATGAAAAAGCAGGGCAGAGGGAATTAAAAGGAAAAAAGCATTCAAGGAAGGAAGTCAGCACAGGAAAGATTACAGACTTAAAGCAGACCAATAAATGTGACTCCATCTTATCTACAAGTAGGACAAACTGTTTTTTCACATGACCCCAAATTTCATGTCTCTGCCATTACATAGTTTAAACCTCAGAACATGTTCTCAGAGAGCCAGACCTTACTTGACACAACTACTGACTTCCTAAGTTCTCTCTATAATTTAAAGGTTGCTTTGGCACTTCTATCAGCCCTGCAGAACTGAGATGGCACAGCAAGAGTCCCCTTATTCCCAGTGGCAGTGTTTAGTACACACTGTGTCTGTGCACAACTTGTTAAGGAGGAATTGTCCAGGAGTGCAGTTTGGCTTCTACTTTTGAGCTGAGAATGCCAAAGCAGCTGCTCATTTACTGACCCATCTCTCATAAAGACAGCATCCTCCACCTGTGCTCTGGGCTCCTCAGTTGCTGTGTCTCCATTTCTGGGCCCGACAGCAAACATTGGCTGGTCTGGAGGAGCCTCTGCTGGTTTGTGTCTCAGCCCTCCCAGGAACTCCCACCTCACAGGCCAAAGCCCGTCTGTTCAAAGCAGAAGCTGCCAGCTGCTTGCCAATGGAACACGGAACTCTGACCAAGGGGATTTCAACTCCACAAATTACTTGCTTGATCAAATGGATTTGGTTTGGAAATACCCCAAGCACCTACGTTTCCAGGGCTTTCCTATAGGGACAAGGTGAGCAAGCTGCAAGAACACTCCAAAACAAGTGCAGCCAGAAAGCAAAGGTTTCAGTCCGAGGCCCAGCAGCTATTTTCCCCATTTGATTTTCACAAAAATCAGAGTCTACTCATCATCCCCATGCACCATGGGGATCATCCCCATCTCTCAGCCATCCCCATGCACCCCTGATAACATGAGAAAATCAGCACCACTGCCAGATTCTGTAGCTCTGAACACCCTGCTCTGTCCCTCAAGCCCGTGCATTTGTTCACAACAGGGATGTGAACACACACAACAACCCTGTGGCTGGGATTTGTATGGAGCACACCACTGCCACTGCCTGGACCTTCACAATCAGGTTGTGCACCACAAGGATGCTGAAACCACAGCACAAACTGCACTTACAGCAGGAGAGAAGTTTAAAATCTGTTTTTGTACGTTTCAATTTCCACTCATGTCCAGGTTCTCCAGGTGTTCCAGCCTGAGGTGTGTCAGAGAACAGCCAATGCTGTTGGATGAGAAGCATAGCTCCAAACTTTGCCAAGAGAGTTCTGAACATGCCTGCTGACAGGCCTGTTTTATGAAACCTGGCTGTAGGATTGGCACAGCACTGTGGTTTGGGAAAACTGCCTGACAGGAGACTAGCTTGTGCAAGATGTAATTTACAGTCTCTGAAACAGAGGGATTAAAATTCCTCCCCTCTCTCCCCTTGCTACTTTTCATTATGTAAGAAACAACCAAAACATGACCTTCAGCATTTTCCATCTGTCAGAAACTCTGTACAGACTCTGAAGGGTGACCCAGTGTTATTAACCACTAATGTTGTTGTTGATCTTCCTCAAATGTCGTTTTGCTTTATGGGATAATCAAACCATGGTGCAGCCAGACCATTTCTGCTGAAGGATTAATTCCCAAATGCCTGCTTTCTGGTTGAAATAAAAGTTTAAGGGAGAGTGCTTCTTCACAATAATGCCACCTTATCCTCCCGAGTGCTCATTATTACAGCCACTGAGGTGGCCACAAAGGAGTGCCAGAAACCAAGGGCTGAGCTCTGTTCTGCCAACAAATCCATCCTCTACAGCCTCACCACTCACAGCCCAAAATCAGTGTACTGCAGAACACTACCCACCATCATTTGTTGGGAAGACAATTAGATTTTGGTTGGTTGGATTTTCCCCCCTCAACATTTCTCCTTTGGCCCAACCCTGCAGAACCCAAGATCTGAAGCAACTGTCACGACCTGAAAATGCCCCTGGCCTTCACCCCCAAATCAGTCTCAGTAAAGGAGTCTCCCAGGCACCCACAGCCTATCAGCTTCCCAGCCCAGAGAAGCTGTAGCCTCGGACTTGTGTCTTCCAGGTGGGATTTTACTCACTGTGCTGGGATGAGCAAATGAAGCCTATCCCCACAGACAGGTACTGGGGTAGCTCCATCCAGTTCCTGTGTGTGCCAGTACCAGAGCTGCAGCAGCCCAAGCACGTGCCCAAGCTCCCCTGAGAATGCACAGCCAAGCTGCTGCAGCTCCTTCCACTCCCCACACCAGCCAGCAGAGCCTTCCATGTGACAGGGCTGGTGACACAGCCCACACTTGGGTGTTCCTGCTCCCCTGGGCTTAGCAGGACAGCTGCACAGCAATTCCCCTACTGCACTTACACCAAGAATGGATAAACCCCTGTGTTTTCCATTCATAGTATGGAAAGACCAAGCTGCAAAAGCTCCCTCAGAGGATTCTTCCATGGCTGCTGAAATGAACAGGAGGATGTGCTGGGGGAGCAGAGGAGAAGGTGGATGAACAAGACCTTGATCTCAGCTCTTAGCCTTGCATGTGAAAGCCGAACAAAGCATGTTATGGTGATGATGAAAAGAAAGTATTGCAGACTCACCTTGATTGAACCACTCCTCTAATTACCAGAAAAGCAGCAAAAGGAAAACAAAAATTTACAGGATGAAGAAAATACAAAGGAACAGTCACAAAGAGGCAGAATTTCACAGAACAGGTTCAAAACCTGAATATTACAAGACTATAGAAGTTTCATCAATTAAAAAACCAAACCAAGGTATTTTACTTTCTCCCTTCTGTTCCTGTTAAAAAAAACCCCAATCTTTCTTTGCATAGCTTTTTTTCCCCCCTTTTCTTTCTCTTTTTATTAAATGAAAAGATTCTTACAGAACTGAGGGGATAGAAGGATGACTAGCCCTTTGCAGAGGTGTTTGAAATGCTGTGATCAATGACCATGAAATAAAATAAAATAAACATGGAAACACAGCGAGATTAAGTGAACAAGAAAGGAGAGAATATGCGATTTTGAAGTTCCAGACTGAGAAAATCAAGGTAGGTTCAGACCAGTACCCACATAAATTTAACAGCATGACAAGGGAGCTTTTCTTTATGATTTAAAAAGCACATTTATTAATGGATTTTAACTTTTATTTTTTAAGCACAACAGTTGTCTGAGACCCTCTACTTTTCTGATCTACATCCTACGAGCTGTGAGCTCAGCCTTATCACCAGTTGATTTCCCTCTGGGGAACAGCACACTTTCAAAAGAGCACTGCTAAAAGGTGGAAAAACCCATTAAAATATATTGTCATTTCCTGCCGAACACACAGAGCCAAACCCAAGCTGTCACTGAGTGTCTGCACTCCTTGCTGCAATCCACAGGCTCATCCCCAGCATCAGATGATTTTGAGACCAATTTGCCCAAAAAGACACAAACCTGGCGTGCTTCAGCTGATGAACAGAAAGCACCTGGGTGCACAGCCCCAGGAGAGGTTTCTCCTGGTGGGCCCAGGCAGACCCCCAGCCTGGGACACACCTGAGAGTGCTCCTGGTCACTGCCATTGAGGGGATGAGGACAGATTTCCCTCAGCACAATATCCTCCTCCCAAAGGGCACTCAGAGCTTTTATGGCTGGAAGTGTTTCCAGTGTTTCCACTGACAGTGTTGCTCTCAAGCAAAGCAACAACAGAGACTGCAAGTGCCAGGGAACAGGCTCCAGTCAGCACACAGCCAAGGGCTCCAAAGGGTATCACACTGCAGGTTCAGTCACTCCCTTTGACAACAGGCTGGCCAGGCAGGCAGAATTAATTCTTTAGTTTTCCCCCAGTCTTTAGAAGATTCCCATCAATTTTTTATTTTAAACAGTTTAAATGTAGTTGATGACAGACTAGTCTGCAAAAGCAAGTTCACACTGTGATGACTTCCCTAACACATATGGAAACACATAATATTTTAATAACTTGTGCAGGTCAGATCAAAGACTAATGTGCAGCACACAGTCCATCAAGTTCAAACAACTTCATATCAGCTCTTTAGGGGCAAAACCCTTCCTTGTACCTGGCTATAAATAATAAGCCAGGATGTGTGTATGCATGAATGAGGAGAATGAAGCCTAGACAGAAAATGGAATTAATTATCTCTGAATTAATCTAAAATAGTCATTTCTCTAAGAAAGGAAAGAAAACATAATTCAGTCTAGAACAGTAATTTCTCTAAAACAACAAAGGAAACAGATATAATTTGAGTATCTCTTTGTAAAGGAAACATGGAAGGGGGGTTACTGAGGCTATTAAACCTCTCTTATAATGAAACTCATTTGCAACACTCATGTCCCAGAGGAGAGAACAGGTCTAAAAGTGACTGACAATTAAAAGCTACAAAATCGTGTTTGCAATTTAAATTACTGAAATAGTGACTGAATTGGGAGGTTGCACATCTTGGTTGAGTGGGAGGGGAGGCTTTTAGCTTGTTTTTAAGTATGAGAGTCTGGAGGCATGGAAGATGTACAGGCAGGAGTGCCATGCACGGGGATGGATGGATGGATCCATGCTGGCCTGGCTTCCCCAGAAGGGCACACATGCTACACAGCCAGGCAAGGGGACTGAGCAGAACACAGCAATGCAGAGGAGAGGCAGAGCACATCCACCTTTTTCCAACAGCAGTGTCAGCTGTCAGCATGCAGCACTCCTGTTTAAAGCCAAACAAAATTACAGCAATTGTGGAAAAAAGAATCCCAAACATCTAACAGTGATATAACACAGGAGATAAACACATGCCAGGACACTGCAAACACTGCACAAACTGCATCATCCTAAACAAGCAAGGTGAATGAATGTGCTTGCAAGAGCAGGACTGCACAGCAACATGACCCCCAAATCCATTTCCAGTTCTGAGCTTTTTCAACACATACCTTTCGCTTTTTTTCCACCAAAACAACCAGCATCATCTTTCTTCTTCTTCTGAGAGCCTCCTGTGCCTGTAGTCTGACCAGCATCTAGTTCTTGGTACTTATCAGCTCCAGGGACCTCTTTGTGGACATGATAGGAAAGGTTCCTCATGATGCACACACAGTTCTCCACAGACTGTTACAGAGAAATTTATGTTATACAAAGTATTGCACCCTCTCACCTGCAAACCATTGTAGTGTACAGAGGAGGGCTTAGAGAAACTGAAAAAAGGCCATCTATCCCAGGAAAACCATGTAGCTCCCAAGGAAGACTTAGTCAAGACCCTTAAATTAAAATTCATTCTTCTTCTAAACCCCATTTTATTTTTCCAAAAGTGAAGCGCTTTATAAATAGCATCCATTCAAAATGAAAACTCTCTAATCAAAAATACCACTTGATCTTACATAAAGAATACAATTCACCAAAAGATCAAACGCACAGCAGAAAATGATCATGTAAGGATCTTATTTTAATCCAAGTCTCTCTCTCATTCTTCCAACATTTACAATATCCAAGGGGCCCATTTTATTAAATTTTCTCTGGGTCAAAGCCTAGGCCTAGTGAGGATTTCAATGAGAACACACGTTGTCCTGCAGTAATAGCTAATCCACAGCACATCAGGCTCTGACAAGAGCAATGCTCTGTAGGTTGCAATGGAAACCACCAGGTGGTTACAAAATCCACTTCCAAAATTACCTGATTAAGTAACAGGGCTTTGTAACCCCCTTGTTCAGGCCATCACATGGTGAGACACGGAATAAAATAACGATGCTTTACAAGCCTTCTGGTGTTCTAAAGAAACAGTGTGCTCTTTAAAAACAGGTTAAAGTTATGATATTCCTCATGCATATAAATATACTTTTAAGTGCCATGGGATGAGATGATGATAAAAACAGATTAATAAAATCTGCACCAAAAAAAAAAAGCCACAGTGAAGTGCTGCAGGTCTGAAGACACTTCTTAATGTCTTAAGAACTTCAGTCTTCAGAGATGGTGCTGAATAAAGTCTTTAAAATGGGAACTGACTCCTTTGCTGCTTTGTGCAAATGGGACTCAATTCTGATTTGGAGACTGCACTTATAAATGCCAATTAAGTAATGCAGAACAACAGCAATAATGTCACTGACAATAAAGGACTCTCCCCACCTCTCTCAGCAACCAGCCTTTGCTCCCCTCATCAGCCATAGAGGGAAACACAGCAGCATCCTGCTCATACCCCATCAGCATACCACGGATACCAGGGATGAGAGGAAGACAATGACTCTATTTTCTGAGGCAAGCATTATCCTCTTCTGATACCAGCAAACAGAAGCTGGATCCCAGTGCAACACTTCAGCATAAATTAATGCAAACATCCATTCTGTTTAATACTGAAACTCACCTTATTGTCTGTGTCCTTCTTGCCAACTGCAGATTGCAAAGCATGAAGGAGGGCGTCCACAAGGCCATCACACTCCCTCAGTCTTCTGCGTGCTTCTGCTCCATCTGAGCTGACATTCCTGACAGGAGAGAGTTGAAAGAAAATTTAGTCCTGTAACCTTCACTATGAAGTTGAAGGTGCATTGATTTATACTACAGTTATTAAGAGCTCATCACCTTGGATGAAAAATTAAGAGGCCAAGTAGATTGACAAACCTGCTAAATCTCAGTCAAGTGTGGGCACAGCACATCTGAAACTCTCTGAGCCTGAACAAAAAGGGGAACACAATCCCAGGAGTGCCTACAAACACATTCTCTGCTTTGCTGGCGAGTCCAGGGACTCGCCTGAAACCAGGCTGGAGTCTGCAGAGCAAACAGTATGCAAATCAAAAATTCAATTTCAAAACCAGCAGTTCCAAACTGAAAGATACTTTCACCAGCTTAGGAAAACATGCAAAGTCACAAGATTGCTCAGCAGTATCATGGCCACAGGAACTGAAAAAGCTGTGTGCAGCAGATTCAGCACAAAGCCTGGATCAGTCACCTCTAGTAAGGAAAGGACAACAGTTTACATGGCTTTGAATTTCTCAAAACACTGCACAAGAGAATGGCACAGGTAGAAGAAGCAAGACAGAGTGGAAGGCTACTTGGAGTTGCTAAAAATTACACTTATCAATGACTGCAGAAACTGCCAGAGGGGACCTCTGAACTTGGCCTCACTCATCCAGCGAGCACAAACTGATACCCCAGCCTACCATAAGCAATCTGCCATTACCCAATAAATAAATAAAATTCAAGTCAATTTCCCAAATGCTGCCTTACCCCCCACCCCTTTTCTTCAGGGGGAAAAATGAAATTGCAAAATTATTCTTCATAGTGCTCACTGACCAAACCTGTATGGAAGCTCTTCCCAAAGCTGAAACACAGTAATTTCAACAATAACACAGACAACCTTTCAACTTTCAGGTCTTTGAATCCCACAGAGCAATGTAAGGTCACCTCTCAAAAGCTCAAGACACCATCATTACCTTCTGATATCAGGATCATGCAGACAGTTTTTGCTTTTAACTACAGAGACTGCCAATCTCCAGGTAAGTGACAAATCAATCATGGTCCCCTCCCGTGTCCTGGTCATCTGGGCAGGCTGCTGTGTTAATTGGATAGCTTGGCAAACCCTCATTTTCTCAGAGACCTCTCAAAATCTGAAGGCACTTAATAGTGAGCTGGTTGCTGTAACAGCACATTAACTTTCAATTAAGAACACAAATGAAATGCACAGATAAACGAATTCTTTCCTCAAATCCTAACGCAGCTTCACCTCTAGCAATGGATGATAGGAGGCAGGTAAAGTGGATATTAAAATGATTCCAACAGGATAGATGGAAGAGAATTCTACATGCTGTTTTCCCATCTCCAGCTGTACTAATCCTTTTGTATCAAAAACACAAATGTGAATTTTAATGCTACGTCTTTATGAAACTGAAATTAGAATTCAAATTCTCTGAGATACCTTTCAGGAGTTATAACAATAAATGATAGCAGCTTCACCTTCAAGCATATCTATTAACATGGAACACTACTTATTAAGCTTCAGGGTGACAAGAATCCACTATAAATGGTCTTATCTGGAGCTGTGTATCATATTTTTTATTCCTCATTAAGTCTCAATGTTAGAATTCATAAGCAACACTTGCAGACTAAAGGCAGAACAGCTCAACCTTCACACCTTCCTTGCCCTATGGCCCATTCAGAACAGATTTTTCTCTGGTTCATTTGTGCTACCACATTTGCACCACATTTGGTTTATATTTTGGTTATGAACAGCATCACAATACTGTGTATCCTGCTTTCTTACTTCTTGATCTGTACTGGGCTAACATCAAGGTAGACATTGATAAGGTTGTGATTGAAAAAAATAGCATAATACTGTATCAGTAAGAGTGTGGCCTGCTGATATAATTGTCTCTTCAAATACAGAAAAATTTACTGTAAATTATTGCCTCGAGAAAAAATTCCCACATATCTCACACATAAATAAGCATGAAAACTTTGCAGATCAAGTTAATAGCTAATTAATGCCATGACTAAGTTATCCAGACATCAAACTTTGCAGTTTTAATGTTTTAACTAGCACATCACAAAATTTATCCTTATGAGCATCTCATGCAGAAACATCTGCTCTATAAATACCCAACTCTCAGGATTTTGTTAGTCCTCCCTCCCTGGGTAATGAGCTTTCTGCAGCCCTTGGGATTTATCCACCACGGAAGAACAAACCCCATTTCCTGGTCTGTAACTGTACCCCAGAGCTATGGGAGAGCTCAGCTCCCACTGCTGTCCCAGCAGTCCAGGCAGATCTCAGACAGATGAAGCCCAGAGAAATCAGCACCTGCATCATGAGTCTGCTCCTCCTGAGCCTGGCTCTTCCTACTGCTCCAACACTGCAAAAGGCAGTGAAGATCTCCCAAATCCCGTGGAGACATTTGTGTTTCACATCTATGCCAGTCATCTCTAATGTCTAAACTAAGGTGGGCCCTATGGAACCATGACACTATGCTTTGGCTAAGTTCTCATCTGGCAATCCCAGGAGAAGTGCTGCCAGGTTTGCTTTCCATGGCCCAGAGCCCCTTCACAAGCCCCTGCAATCCAGGAAAATGCCAAGTTGCATTTCTGCAGTGGCATTAAGGCTCAACCATCCACCTCCTTGAACAACATCACCTGGTAGTCACTGATCAAATTCATCTTGTGTCCTCAGGAGGGGATGGAGGATGAAAGCAAAATGGATGACATGGACAGGAGAGCTACTGCTGGCACTGGTCATGAAAAACTGAACAGAAATTGTCATGGAATAATCAACCTGATAGTGCACTCCACTGACAGAAGTCAGGAAAATTTTCTTTCCTTTTCACATCTGCACTGGGATTGTTTGCATCTTTAATCTGTTAAACATGATGGAATGAAAGATGTAACCAAACCACCAACCCAAAGAAAGCTTTCAAAGCAAAGTTTCTGAACACCCTCTTTCCAAGAGGGATGGAAATCAACAAACAGGACTGATTCCAGCAGTTAACAGAGGATTTGCAGTCTCCTTACACAGGGCAACACTCCACAGAAGGAATGCACAGCCTCACCCAGGCCAGAAACTCATGTAACATATGGCATCCAGACTGGGAGAAAGTAGAGAGTTTGCTTTTCATTTAACTTTTCTACACATTAGACAAGTATTGCTTTGCACCACAAGTAATTCTTCAGTGGATGGTGTGTTTCACACAAGACACCAAACAGAAAGGCAGCTGAGACCCCAGCTGAGATGCTGCTAACCCTGTTACTTAGGAGACAGGCTGCCATGCAAGTCCTGGAACTGCCACAAGATTTTGCAATTAAACAGATGATCTCACTGACTTGCTTGCTGGGGCAAATTAATATCAAGAACCTCTGTAGATATAAATCAAAGCTACTTATTGAAGTTTGAACAACTGCAGGGCTTTTGAGGCACTCATGATGGGCAAATATCCTATTACAAATGAAACCAACCTTGACTGCCCATTCAGAAGGGTGGGAATGGTGAGGGGGAACTACCCAAACTATTTTTACACAAACCAGTGACAAATGAGACCTGCCATTCATCCCCATTGTTCTGTACAGTCTGCTTCCCTTGCCTGGTCTCTTCAACCCCAGGAAGGTCTCCTGCTGCTCTCCCTTGACTTTCCTGCTACTCAGTACTTTTCCAAGAGTTTATTAAATGACAAATGTATTTTAGAAAGAGAAATGTCTTTCCTATGTCACAATGCAAAGGGTAATAGAAACCTTCAAAGTGCTTTCTGTAAATATACACAGTCTGAAGAACAATTCTAGAAACAAAACACAGAATTGTTGCCCATGTGACTCCAGGTATATAGGAAAGAAACCAACTGGATGACTGATTTTATGTAAAATGGTAAAGCACAAATCTCATTCCAGAGATTTTACATCTCCAGCCTTTAGCTAGAAAAAGCAACCTCAATTCTTCCTCAAATTCTTGGAGTCCAGATTGTGGCCAGGACTAGCGAAAGAGAATTTGTAAGGATGTTTCAATATGTGCTTTCCCTGGGAAAAAAAACCCCAAAAACCAACAAAACAAAGAGGCACTAAGTAAATGTTAAATAAAAGTACATACCTACGAGCATAGAAACTGATGAGGCCAGGAATGCAGTCTGCTGCTCTTCAAGACTTCAGAGAATGGGGGCGAGTGTGCTGAGAAATCTGTTCACGCCTCAGATAAGGTTATCATTATCACCAAAGAGTTGTCTTAATAATATGCAATTCTGAATGCTACATTTACATCTGCAGAACAGAGCTGGCATTCATCACCCCTAGGAGAGGTGAGCTGTTACTACTGTCTGTGCCACACACCAGAATTATCTTCAAGAGAAAAGACTTAAAAAGTAATTAAGTACAGGGTACTTAATCTGTACTTTTTTAATGCAATCATGTGGCAGTGTCCCCTCTGTGCTCTCCTTAACAATCCAACAGAGTGGAGATGTGGAGAGTTTTTGGATTTTATTCTTTTAACAATGAAGAGAAACTTGAAAATAAAGGCAGAGACACCCTTTTCTCTGGAAATTAAAACTAGTACTTGCAGGACTGTTGTGTCTGTCTCTTGGCTGGAGAAAACCATCAGTTGCTATCCCACAGTGCAGCAGACAAAGCCAAGCCTGGAGTGTTACTGAACACTTACCCTCCTGCCTCAGTTCAGCAGGTGTAAAAAGCACTTTGTTTATAGAGATCTAGCTGGGAATGAAGACAACAGCCTGGAGACTTTGCTTTTTCTATAAATAGAAAATGGAAGTGGAAATTTTCAAGACATCCTCCTAGTAACACTTCCACCTTTCCCTGGAAGAATCACAGCTGAAGCTGAGACAGTGATGAGCTCTTTCCAGCCCCTTGCCAGACTCTGACCACCACCATCACTGAGGCTCTGCTGTCCAGATACTGAGTTTTTCATGCTTCAGCTGATAAAGAACTACCAGCTCCTCACAAGTCTAGCTTAAAATATGTTAGTTCTTGTTCTGTCCACCTACTCTGGCAGGCAGAACCCTTGCTTTACAAACACCCTTCCACACCCACACAGTGCTTCACAATAAAGAATTTTTTATTTGGATGCCAGCCAAAGGAGACAGATCAATAATTGTTGTAGTAAATGAACTCTATTTCCAAGCGTATTTCTGGGTCCACTATGTCTCAAAGGAGGAATTTACAACATTTAAAAATCATTCCATCATTTCATGCAGAAATAGAATGGATTCCATACTTCAGTTCACATCAAGTACCAGAAAGTTTAATTGGCATTAAAGTTCATTGTTCTGCAAACAAGAGAGAAAAAGAAAGAAGCTTCCTGTGACACAAAGATAGCCTGATCCAGGCAGCTCTGGTCAGAGGGCCCTGTACAGCACAATGCAGTTTGGCAGCACAGAGCTCAATATATGAGCTCAGAGAATATGGTAAAGAAAGCAGCAAGAAGCCAAAGCACAAATGAAATGCACAGAAAGCCAGAGGAGCTCTACTGATGCTGATTTAGGGAGGGAGCAGCTGGGTAGTAGCTGTTCAGAGCTGGGATCCCACTGGACACTGCAGCTCCACTCCAGCATTCACTGACCAGTTACACCCAAGACAGAAGCAGCAGAGCAGCCCCCGTTTCTTTGCATGCAAACCCTTCCACACCTATTTAAATAAAGTGGTTGGTTTTGTTTAGTTGACCAAATGCTTGAGAGGACATAGCAAAAGCCACCCCTGTTCTTGAGCTGTGCTCCAGCAACAGTGGCACAGAGCAAGAGCTCCATGGGGCACCCTGTCACACCCAAATCCATGTCTGTCTGCACTGCCTACAGGAGCTCTCTGAAACAGGCTGGAGCTCAAGAGTTCAGTTTAACAAAGGATGGACTGGGCATCTGTACCTTGTTATCTGTGGCATTCTATACCCAAAACACCTTGTAATGCCTTTTCAGCAAAATGCTGACTGGTTACCTCCTGCATGACCTACTTGGAGGGCCTCAGCTTGCTCTCCTCTAATGCAAAATGATGCAGAAATGCACTGCACGAGAATTCCATGATGCCTAACAGCTACTTAGCTTACAAATTATTCCAGTCTCTGCCTGGAGGAAAGGCCAAGGGCCGGCTCTGTTTGCTTTATCACACATGCTTGCTGCCATGACAAAGAATCTCAAATATACAGGAGGGAGGTGGTACTAATCTAACAAAGGATCAGGGCTCTCAAGCCTTCCAAAGCAGACTACTTCCATTAGAGTGACTGCAGGGAGCTTTGCTGCAGTCCTGCTCTTCACCCCACCACGGCAACAGACATTTTTGTAGAGTCCCTTTCCTGAAAGCCAAGGGAGGAGGGACCTAGATTCATTCCTAAGTAATGACAAAAGGCGAGTGCACAACTTATAAATTTATACCTCAAGATATGATTGTAAAGCATTAAGGTTGCATGTAACTAGGTTATGTCTCTGCTGCTAAAATCTATGCATAATTTATTTATATTACAAGCTAAACATCAGGAACTGTCAGGAGGAACCCTAACAGCTCCTTACTAGCACAAATTAAACGCTCTGCTCATCATATAAGCCCCAGGACAGCCATATGCTGTGATCCTGCACAGTATCAGTAAGCTAATTAAGAAACTGCCTTTGCTCACTCCTCTCTTTTGTGTGGGTTTTTAATTCGAGTTGATTTTTTCCAGTCTGGGTTGGGCAGATAAGCTTCTCCTTTTTCATGCTGCCTCCAAAGTGAAGATTCACAGGCAAATTTTGGCTCCGTTTTTATCTCTTGCTGAAACTATTCCTTCTCTGAAAGTCCACTTCAAAGGCACCTGTTACACACCAAAAGACTGACAGGATCATTAGCTCCAGTACCTGGAGCATCCATCTCCCAAAGGCTGCACCCACTGTAAACAACACGAGCACAGCAGCCTCTGAGCACTGTGGGTGAGTGGGGGACAGAGATGGCAGCATCTGCCCCCAGCTGCCCTGGGTGGGACAGCCAAGCATTAACCTTTGGGAGAAGTCCTCTCCAGATGATCCTGGTTAAATAACTGCACTGCAAAAAGCATAGGAAAGGACTACTGGAACTAGGATAGGAGAACACACCGAGTAAGAGGGAATGTCAAGCAAACAACTTTGTCAAAAAGCCCTTTTTGGAGTTGGGGAGAAGTGTAGCTGTCGAGGAGGGCTCTGTACTAATGCAAATTTGCTACTGATAAAGAAGAGAGAAATGGGGGTTTTCAGGTGCCAGCCTGTAGCTTCTACCTCCTCTGTTCTGCCATGTTTCAGTGCACCAAGGGCAGCTCACCTGGCAGCACCACAGCAGTGCCACCTGAGCCTCACCTCCTGTGCCCAGCTCTGCACGAGGCAGCACTCCCAGGACACAGATCTGCACTCCAGTGCCTTCTCACCTCCGTCAGCTGGAGGTGAAGGCTGCCTCCAGTACGTGAGTGCACACAGGACAAACATCAGGCCACTGTCACCACATACTAGTATCATGCCTGCAGGATCTAAAGATGGATAGAGCTTGAAAGTAATGCATTTTGAAAGCTCTAATTCCCAGGCACTTTTCTTCAGAGAAAAGCCACACATTAATCATTAATAAGAAAGGAGGGCATAAGAACCTGGTTTTGACAAGCTTATTTCTTTTCTTTCCTCAAATTCAGCACACAGAGATGGGAAGACAAAACAGGCACACCAACATCACTGATACACTCAATACAGGGGTTTTCAGGGGCAAAGAGAGAGAACCTTTCCTGCCCAAACAAGACCAGATGTTGCTTGACAAACCTCCTTTACCTCCGGGTGCCTCACAGACACCCACACTCCTGCTACAGTGTGTGCAGGGCGTGGCTGGGTACACACACATTACAAATATATAGACAGGAGGACTCCCAGCATTACCTGTGACTGAAACACTGCAAGTGACATCTGCAGGACAAGGTGTTCAGGCATGTACCATAATGCTCTGCCCTCCTCAGAAAAATGGCTTAGAACATTTGCATACAAAACCGATTTGACACATCCCAAGTATTACTGATTTACCATCAAGCTCTTGCAGTCATCTTTCCTCTGAAGTACCTAAGAGGAGCCTGCAGATGCTTTTAGACCCTTTCTCAACCTGGTGGAGTGTATTTCAGGCTCTGAATCCACTGAATGCTTATGCCATGTCTTTGAACATCGTATCTAACATTTACCAAACCTCTCAGGTTTTCCTTCCATGGGACCAAACCCTTAATTTATACCTACAGGAGTTGCTTATTCCCAGTGGATGTCTGTAGGATGAATCATTTCAAAATCCCTGAGCCACTGGTATTTACAGCAACTTCAGGGAAAGGTACACACAGAGGTGCCAGTCCCACATTAAAGACACAAGAGTGAAGATCAGTGAAGTCTAAATCAGTGAAGTGCCCCTAAGGCACTTTGCAGCCCGAACCTCACAGAAGCCAGAAGGAGACAGGGCTATTAAAAATTAGACCACAAAAAGGTTTATACCATTAATCTTGCCTGTAATTATGTCAGTGCAGTAGCACAACAGCAAATAAATCCGCAGTTTTAAAGTTTCCTGGTACAGCTCCAGCCACCAGGTTGTCCCTTCTCAGGGGCTGATGTTGGACAAGCTGTTATGTGCAATCTCCAGCTGAAGATTGCTGCTTTTAGGGGAAGTCAGGTGGGTGCAGTTTGTTTGTGTTCATACACCTCGGCCAGGGCTCTGAACCCTGAGGATACTTGTGAATGTGAATTTCTGTGTACTTGGAGAACTGACAAGAATTGCTGCAACTACAGATGGTACCCCTGGAAAAAGGAGCACTTTGCATCTGTTTGCTATGCAAATTAATTCGTTTAACATTTGTTGACAGCAGGTCAGTTTAGCACAGGAATCAGGCTAGAAAGTTGGCAATTTAGGAACTTAGTTCTATTTTGTCCTCTTATAAGTGAAAAAATCCAAGAGAGAATTAAAAGTAATTAGGCAGAAAACAGCAATTAAGCCCAGAATGAATTTAATTTTTAAACCATTAAAATCCTTGCTGCTTCCAGAGAACTAGGAATCATGGTGGGTATCTCCACAGAAAACTAACAAGATGATGTGACTGCAACAGTGCTCTGACCCACAGATGCAGCAATTTCCCTCCAAAGCAGGGAAGCACCTTAGGAGAAGCCAGGGGATCCAGGGAAGGTCTCTGGTACTGCCTGGGGTTAAGTCTCTGGGTGTTCATGAACCACAGAGCCATCTTTCCCACAAGAGCTCAACTTATACTCTTCTCCTAAAGCACCTCAATGTCTGGGTAAAAGTCGTAGAAAGGATCATGAAATGGCCTCATGAAGATGCACCAAATCATCCCATTATTTCACCAGGGGTGCAATTTGAAGACAAATGCTTCTGGATTGCAAATCCCAATAAGGATTTAAGGGCTTAAAGAAAAAAAAATGCAGTAACTAGAAGAGACATTCTCCACATACCTAAAAGAGTAAAATACAATGTGAAGACATAAAACTTGTATCGTCAATGAAATGAAGGAACATCTGTGCATACTTAATGATTCTCCTATAGTAAGCAAATGGCTTCCTTACTTCTTTCCCCAGTCCTACTGCTTCACAACCAAAAATCCACTTGGCTTTGTTTTTTACGGTTCCTTTCCAGATTTCTACCATCCATGTTTATCAGCTTCAACAGAATATAAGAATACTCCTGTTTTATAAAATGACACCCAAGGCAGCATCCCTCACAAGGCTCGTGACCATTTGCAGCAGTAAAGTGATTATGGATATTGCAGATCTATTCATCATATTGGGTCTGCCCTTAGAAACACAGCAGTGAAAGAGGAAGCATCTTTTTCCTGATCTCAGGATGAGACTGGAGACAAAATTATCATCACCTGCACTAGTTTCTGAAAACTTCAGTGGTCAAGACTATGAAACATCCAACAAATTTCATTATCAGATCATACTTTGCAAACTGGATGTGCTGCCAAGTTTCCAAAGTGGAACACAGGATTCCCCCCAAACATTTGTTTGAACAGAGTTTTTTGGCAAGCCAAGTGCAGAGTGAGATGGCACACAGAGCCCACCAGCCATGTTCCAGATGATACCAGGCTTCAGAATATCCCTGCAATGGGCACAGTCACAGGAGAGAGCTTGACTTTAGAGGGAGCCCTTTAAACAACAGCCAATGTACACCTTCACCAGTGGCCTTTTCCTCCTTGGATTCCCACTGGCTCTGTGTGTGTAACCAGCTACAGTAGCTTGGAATGGACACCACTGAGTGCCCCAGGTAATCCCAGAATGAAATAAGGTGGCAAAGCAGTTTTCTAAAATGGCTTTCTTGGTGATAAACCGTGAGCAGCTTCTCTGATTTCCAGCTTGTAAATGACCAGGTCCAATGTTTTTCAGTATCAGACACAGATAAAGAGCAGGTCCATTGCTGGGTACAAGTCCTGTGGCCACACAAACAAAAATCAGTCTCCAGCATCACAGAGGGATTTTGTTACTCCAGGAAGTGGGTAAATCAGGGCTATAGAAAGCCAGTAAGCCACCTCAGCTCCAGCCAAGGGCAGAGGGCATGGATCATGGCTCTTATCTTGTAAGTTAATTCCCAGCCTGCTTCAGGTACAGATCTTTGCTCAGGTATTGGCCCCAATTACTGACCCTGCAGCTGAAGCATCCTTCCATCCCACATGTCCCTGCCACACCACACCATCCCTGCAGTTAATGCAGCTCTTAATCCACCCTGAGGCACTGGCCTAAGGTGACTACACAGGATACAGCTCACCCTGACCCCTCAGACCTGCACAAACACCTGAACCCTCCAAGTGAGGAGGGAGAGACTCAAGTTACACAGGGGAAAATGGATAAGACTGGAAAGGAAAACGGGATGGACCAGAAACTGAAGAAGAGCTAAAGGTAAATAATTGTAGTGTGGGGTTTTTTTAATTACTTGTTTTTAATTATTTTGAAATGAGTGTTTCCATGGCTCCACATTATCAAAGGAGAAACCTAGATTAAGAACAAAGTAAAGATGAGTAAGCAGTGTTAAAAAAAAGGCAAGTAATAATTAACTGGCAGTTCATGCTGTGAATCACTGAGTTTGAAATAAACTTGCCCACATCTGTTGATAAACTTCATTAACTGAAAAAATGATACTGAAACAAATGCCATCCTGCACGCACAATGCCTGTCTTCTGCTTAGATACCTCAACTGCAAGGACCTCTGAAACCTCAGAAGCTCAGAGATTGTTCCAGTTATTTTGGGAGACAACACAGCTCACACCTGAGGCTCACTTCCAAAGGGAACAAAGGGAGGCTGGCACATCATCAAGAGGCCTAACCTCCCAATTAAATATCAAACTGGTGAACAGTTTGCAGTCTTCAATAAGCTCCATTTGTGGAAAATTGAATTTCTAGGACCAGCTACTGTGTCAATGAGAGAAGCGTGGGCGAAGGGGTTTTTAAACACTGATGTCTGTCAGACAGATGGCTGCAACAATTTATTCTCTGTTGGTGTTAACTACTCTATCTTGCTGCTGCTTTTAAAGACGAGCTGCAGAGGATTTCAACACATAACACAAAATAATTTCCAACAGTTTTAATGTTAATTACTTTTGATTTGTCCATTTAGACCCCTAGATCTGGAAGTGCTCTACAAAAGGTGTGTGTAATATCCCTGACATGGGAACAGGAAGCACCATCAGCTGAAAGACAGCTCATACCCATCTGCTCCTGCACTCACTCACCTCACTGCACCAAGTGGGGAGACAGCAGGGCACTTCTCCCCAGTTCCTGTGCAAGAGGCTGCTGTCTCCATGGCTCAGCAGGAACATGCACAGATTCACTTCTCCAGATTATCCTTCCCCTCACATCCCCATCTACCTTAGGCAGCCTCAGTCAAGCATGAGATCACCTCGCTCCACATCTGATGGAAGCTTCACATTTTCCACAAGGAAGCACCAAGTCCCTCCTGACTATGAGAGCAGAGACCAGAGATGAAAGGACTGAAAGACATTTCCCCCTTCATCAGCAGAAGCAGCCACCATTCACTGGGTGCTGGCCTGATGCATTTCAGGGTGCATCAGGAGCACTTTGAAATACCAGAAGTTTAAATTCTCTAACATCTCAGTACTGTTTCACACTCTTCTTCATAGGCTTTAAGAATACAATGTCCAAAAGCACAACCTTCTGAGTTTCCTGCAAAAGCAGCATCTTACTTTAAAATACCAAAAAACCCCAAACAAACACAAAACCCCAAACTTAAGTCATCAACAAACCAAAAGATACCCTGGAACACAGATGTCTGAGTGGATCAACATACTTATAAAATTTTATGATGTGGATTAGGCTGGTCTAATGACCATTTTATTGTCTACATTTACTGGGGAATCTCATATTCATTGAGATAATCCTTTTATTCCTTCACCATGACTAATTTCCTCTTCCAAAACACCCTTAGAAATGAGACACTAGTAAGTAAAAACCTATGATGTCTGGAGTCTGCTTAAAGGACCTCAGCTTCCAGTGGGACTGCAAATAATTTCAGTAATGGGCCCTTCCAGAACAGTTTTCATTACTTTCTTCATTTGTGAAGTTACCTGGGGGAATAGTTATTGCAATTTAGAGACCACAAGCCCAAGAAACAGAAACGAACCAACTTCTGAAGATGCATTAACCAGTAGAAATCTTGACAGGAGTACATTTAAGAGCAACAGAAGGTGTAATGCCAAATCCTTATTAGTTTTATTCAAACTAATTGACTTCATCACAAAGCTGAAGAATCTAAAGTGAGCATAACTATTTTTTCTCCAAAAAAAAAAAAAAAAAAAAAAAAAAGGCAAAATGAGACCCACTGTGTTTAACCAACATTGGTTCTTCAAGTTTTTCAGACTGCATTAGGACTCCTCTTGAACTCCAGCTTTTAGCATGGACTGTCCTGCTTTCAGAACTGCAAACACAGCATGAAACCAGAAAAAGCTCCTTTGCAAGGAATTTCAGAAGGAACACTTAAAATCCTGAACAGTCAGTAGCTCAAACTGTTCACTAGAAAACCCAAGAAGCCGTGGGGGAAAACATCCAGAGCAGTTCCTTACCGCAGGCAGCCAGAGGTGTTCTTGAAGACCGTCGTCCACTCGGCGTCGCGCGGCTTCGAGTCCTCGTTGGGCTCGCTCTCCCAGCCCGAGTGAGGGATGATCACCTCGTTGGTCAGAGTCTGCAGCCCGTGGTTGATGATCACCATCTTCAGGGGCTCGTAGGAGGATAAATTCCACAGGGTGCCTGCAGGGGATTATTAAATAACCAGAGTGTAACAACTGTATTTAATCTGCAGGTTAAATAGAACCACAGGATTCGCGGAGAAGTGCTTGAAGGTTAAATCATAAAACTAAACAAGAAGGAAAAGCAACTTGATGAGATGCCAGACCAGAACCAGCTTAGGGAAAATCCCACAGCTTCTTCAACAAAGCAGAGAAGCACTTTTATCAAGACATGGATATTCTTGAACTCATCAAGCCCTAAAAAGAGTACATAAAAGTGATGTACTACTGGAGATTAACAGGATTTTTCTGCTGTATACAAATTGTGTTACACTTTCAAGTCTAACTATGCCTCAAAAAGTAAAAATTCATCCAGTGAAGCAAAGTGTATTGAGCAAGTCCTAGGAGAGATGAATTTCTGGAGGATCACTGATCTTATGCTTATCTTCTGCACAAGATAATATTTCATTCAAGTCTCCCCTCTATTATTTATTTTCACATCTTCCTGTCACAAGCAATATCTGTGTTCAAATCTCCTGGTGCCACAAGCATATGATTCCTTGAAGAAGCTGGAAACCAGAACTGCACTGTCTTTTCATTTTTCCCCTCAATTATGAGTCAAAGCAGACAGAAGTCAAACATCAAAACAGAATAACAGAACAACAGCTTTATAGCTGCAAAATACCCAGTGCTGGATAAGTGATACAGCCTCCCAGCAGACCTGTATCAGTGTCCTGACAGTTATTACTCATCAGAATAGACTAAAACAGAACACTCACTTCAGAGAGAATTTCTGCACAGACCCAGCCCGGTACCATCTGAGAACTGTCAGTAACAACACTTGGAGGGAGCCAGCCACACGCTTCTGGTCTCCAAGGAAAAGTGTGAGTTCTAGTGAAATTTCAGACAGTCCAAACAGAAAACCCAGATTCCCCAACACACACAAGGAATCTTTCCTAAACGGACTGAGTATCAACCTGGGGGAACCTGTGTTACTACAACTATGAACTTGTGGAGATTGTAGTGCAAACTGGAAATCTCCACCTCACTGTATTTACATCTAAAAATCAAAACAGAACAACAGAAGTTCAACCTTTTGTTTCAGCCCCTTTCAATCTCCCCAACTTTTAAAACCTACAGTTTTCAAGCTTTAAAGGTAACTGGGAAAATGCTTTGGATCTATTACCATGTGGCACAGCCTGACATGGGGACTTGCAGGAGCCTAGCAGTGATTGGATATAAAAATATTAATTAATAAAAAACCTCTGAGGCACACAACAGAATGAACATCATAATGTTTCTTGCAGTCTTTTTTCTGAAGTCATACAAAAGTAACACCTTTTTGGCCTACTGCCCTTGCCACACAGACACTATACGACATTTTTATAGCCTAATTTTAGCTTTCAAACAAGACTGTGTAGGTAAAATATGAATCTTATCTTTGTACCTACTACAGTAAATCACTGTTGCTGCAAAACAACAAATGTTGAAGAATAAGAAAAAAGATAAACTAAGCAGAAAGGGCTAACTGGCCCTGTAACAAAGTGGTTCAAAAATATACAAAAAGCAAATGCAAGTCAATAGATATAGTAAGACTAAAAAAATGGACACATAAGCTACCCTGTTAATTTTAAATATTTTACTAGACTGTCTTTCTTCAGTTACTGTACACCAATTTCTTAAGCATGTCAGACTCACTCATATAAAAATAGTAAGTACAATTAAATCCCTAAATGCATGTCTGGCTCAGGACTTGAAAATTCAAATTCTAAATCTGAACAACCAGCACTGAATGAGACGAATGAATCCCTGGAAATTATACAGGATCATCTCTGGAGCAAACCTAGATTCAAACTGAGAACAGCAGTGCTCCTTTCAGTAATGGTCAAGCTGAGAACCTCAGTGTGAGCCAGTGTGTGACAGAACACACCATGAACAAGGACCTTCTTCTGAGAAGCCCTGGAATAGAAAATGGGAGGAGAAAGCCCATGTGAGATCAGCAAGTTGAAGAGAGAAGGGTACCTCAGAGAGGAGTCCAGGCCTGAGCAGCTGACAGGACCTCAGCACACATCAGTGCCCAGGAGCTGCGAGTTCTGAGCCAGCTGATTTATCTGCAAGTTGCTATTCGAGCATTAGATCAAAATATTTCATCTGCAGAGCATTTTGAAGGTCAATCATTTTTCAATTATAACCAATTTGGCAGCAGAAAAATCACATCCTGCACCACTTAAAATCAGTGCAATGTCATTAAACAACAAAATTACTTCAACGTTCTCACAAAGAACAAAATTATTCATTACAGCTACCAACTTCTGATTGCTTTTCAAAGAATGTAATAGAATTTTGGTCTTGCATATCTGATGGGAACATTTCCTCCACAAAAACCTTATCACTCAAGATAAAACTTTTGTAGTTTTCCCAATCAGAATAGATTTAATTCCTTATCAGCTTAATCCTCATTTCTCTTTTTTTCTCAAGAAAATGATCCACTGAGAGTACAGCAGTACAGCTACAAGCCTTGCAAGAAATGAAGGAAGAATTTTATGGAGTATTTCTCAACACAACTCTACTCATAATTTACTTATGGACACTCTTAACACCTAAATCAAACTTTTCTCAGTGCAGTAGCTAAGAAACATTTTGTAACTCCACATTTTAAAAAGAAAGAGAAGTAAGATCTGTGGTATTTTATGAATTTATCTTTGAATTTAGAAGGCAGTTTTTGCACACTTCACAGATCTCTGACCTCGAGGGACACATTTAGTGCCATTTGCAGATACGCCCACAACACCTGGTAAAACAGAGATGGCACTGACCCAAATAAGCCTTTCAAATTCTGCTAAAACTAGTGCTATCTGTAAGAAAAAAAATCTACAGACTGGCTTAATCTGACAGCAGTGGTGTATCAGTACACTCTGCCTGCTTCCAAAATTTAATACCAAATCACTTGTCTAACTTGTGTTCTCCAAACATGTATCCTGGGAAGTGCTCAAGGGAACACACTCCCAGCACAGCCAGACCCCCTCCTTCAGCACTGATGCCACACATCTGATTTCTCCCTCAATGCTGCATTCACCTCTTGGGTGTTTTTAACTCACTGGAGTGGCTTTTCCCCAGTCCATTAATGCAGTGACCAGACCCAGCTGTGGCTGCTGCATCAGGTCACCAAGCAAAGGAGAAGCCCTGGAGCTGTACCAAAGCCAAGCACTGACTCTCACATTAGATGAGAATGATGCCAGAAAGCCCTGCTCCAGACAGGGTGTCCTACTCTGTGCACACAGGTACCTCCTGTCCTGCAGGCAGGCAGTGTTCCACAGCCAGAGAAACAAAACTTCAAGCCTGGAACTGCTCTTGAATTCAGACAACTGAATTATTTAAACTTCTTTAAATTACCTGAATCTCTTTGGAAAGCAGGATTATTTTATCATTTAGCTTTAATTATGTCTTTAGCTGGGATGACCAGCTGGTGATTACTATCAAGCTTTTGAAAAGTAGCCAGTATTGAGTTAAAGAAAGATTAAACTGTAGAAAAATCAATGTGTCATATCAAACTTGAATTTGGAGCCTGTTAAACAAAATAAACACACAAACCCTGTATGCTGTTGTATTTTCTTTTTTTTTTCTTTTCTTTTTCCTAATGCACTGCTGATGAAGTCCCCAGACATTTCACTCCAGACACACTGAAAAACTTTCACAGCAAAGGCAGGCTTTGGTTAATCACTAGGGAAAAGCACCCAGATAGGAAGTTGTGACTGCTACCAGGAAAATGCTGGAATTGTGATCTGAATTTTGGAGGCTGCAGAACACAGTTCTTTTGTAGCAGCCCTGCCTGAATGCTCCCTTTGCACTGCAAGCTGGCTCTTGTTTCTCTCTGCTGACTTTTGGAGCTCATTTTACGAATGGACAATTCCACATTATCACCCAGGGCTTTGAACAGGGACTGCAAGTCCAGCAGCACCAGCCACAGAGGCATTGCTGGAATATTCTTCCTTTCTGTGCTGATGCTTGAATGTCTCACACCGGATCTGGTGATATCATTTTAGAAGGGGAATGAAATTATTCCTGGTTAGGTGGAGATTAAATGCACATCATCTGTTACTGGACACCTGTTTAGGTTAATGCCCTTAGTATTCCTGTGTGTTTCGGTAAGGGGAAATAAAAATTTCTAAATAACAAAAGCCAAGGTGGAATAAAAGCACTACATTTAACTGGCAAAAACTACTGCCAAATAAAATCCATTTGAACACTAAAGCTAATTAATCAACAGGAAATCAAAGCAATCGCCTTTTACAGTGAAAAAGGAAAAACATCCAGTTTTGCTTTTGCCATCTCAGAAGTGACTGATTACCACTTAGCACTATAATGATATTCCTTCGGAGTAAATTATAGACCGGTTTCTCCTTTCTTGAATATAGGGAAATAAATTTATTGCTTCTCAGCACTCCAGAAATGAGTTTTGATTAAACTAGTACAGTAGATAAACAGATATTCTTTACTGAAAAAAAAATTAAGTCTGCCATCGTATTAAATGAGTGCAAAAAAAATAGAATATAAATACCACCTGCAGTTTCCATGTTGAGGCAGAGCACAGACAGCTCTCAAAGCACAAGCAGCACGTGCTACTCAGAGATTCTCTGACAAAACAGAAAGCTCTCTTTTGCCAGCTCACTGGAAAAAGGCTGGAAAAATATCCCTGCTAGTTTCAACACTGTATATTTAGACCTAGTTTACTAAATAGCCTGTAATGGCTGTGGAAGAACAGATGGAACACCCAAGGCCACTGTTTATCTCAGAGAATTATGATTACCAGTAAAAACTTAAAGACAGCTACCATGATTTTTGAGGAAATTACAGAATTATGATGTTTACCACTAATGGCTTAATCAATGTTTGCCATAGAGTCTACCTGCACCAGCCAACATTGATAAGGCAGCTGAACAGTTTCAGCCCTGGACCCATTTTCATCCTCACAAAGTGTTCTGAAAAGTTCTGTTCTGGCATAGAAATTCATTGGAACTGCTCTGGTCCCCATCCAAACATCCCTTGCAGCTTCTCAGAAGAGAAAGGGAAATCCATTTCACTCCTCATGATTTATGGGAGACTGAAGAACAGTATCTTTCTCCTTACTTTAAGAGCTGACATACTTTTCCACCCTTTTCCACTTAATGGCTGAACTTTGAAACTTGGCATATACTTTATTGCTCTTTTTGGATGATGTCCAACACTAAGTTCAAATAAAAAACAGGTTAAATAATGGAGCTGTAAGTGTTTGAAAACTCCCAGCAAAGTGTGCACAAACTCAGTAACCTGAAATGTAATTCTCTGTTTTCCAGCCTTTGTAAACAAATCCGTATCCAGAGTAGCAAGAGCTGACCCTATGCTCCCTAAAACCTGAGTCTTCCAGCCCAGAAGTGCTGCAACTTCATACACAGCCTCAGAGTCCTCAGCACCAGGCTGGAAACATCCCTGATGAGACTGACTGTTCTCTAAATCTGAGGGAGTGAGGACATGGCAGCAGGATTGTTTCATAAGAGATTAACAAGGAAATATTTAGTTCAGCATATCTCACCTCATGATTTTAATACGCTGAGGGCACGTGCACTACAAATTACCTGTCAGTGGAGCTGCTGTAACTCTTTTAAGCATCAGTAACCCAAGCACACACAACTGCATGTTACACCCAGGGAACAGCATCCATCCCTCAGCAGCCAGGGAATCCCAAGTGCACCACACACACACAGATGATCTCTATCCCCTCCTGACAGGCACATGTCAGGCTCTCACCCCATAAACGTGGTGCAGCTACAGAACAGCTGCAGCCAAGTGATCTAAATTCTCCTTCAACATTCCAATCTCCAGAAATTCTTGTTCCTGAAGCTGAAAGGACTGTTCTAAAGACTAATCCATTAAGGAAATCACAGACACTGACCTGTAATTAGCTCTCTGACTTCCATGTCGTTTGTTTTTCGCAACAGCCTGATCAATGCAGGGATCCCATCACAGTTCTTTATGGCCACTTTGTTTTCATTATCCTTCCCGTAGGAGATGTTTCTGAGAGCCCCGCAGGCCTTGCGATGGACCTCAGGCTTGGGGTGATCCAGCAGGCCCACCAGGATAGGGATCCCTTTGAGGTGCCTGACGTCCTTTTTGATTTTGTCGTTCTCATAGCACAGGTGCTGCAGGTAGGCGGCGGCGTTGGACTTGACGGGGTCGATGGGGTGGCTGAGCATGGCGATGACCTCGGGCAGGTCGGGGTCCCTCCAGCGCGGGTCCTTGCGGATGCTGTCGATGGAGGGCGAGCGCTTCCCCAGGCGGTCGATGCTGGCCATGCTGCCCCGCTCGGGCTGCGCCAGCGGCGCCGCGTAGCCGCCGTGCAGGTACGGGATCCTCTCCTCAACCATCTCCGTCTCGATGGGGTCATCGTAGCCCCTGCCAGAAGCAACAGCCCCAAGACAAAAGGGGAAAAAAGCACATTTAAACAGTTACTCTGAGTCGATATGGAGATTTCAGCCACGAGCAAACATTTTAATATCACAAACATCACTGGGGCAGCATATTTACAGTTTCCAATAGTTTATTTGTAGTAACTTGAAAATTAACCATAGTTCATTTCTCAGCAGTGATGGGACTCCAGCAGAGTGTTTGTTTGGCTAGCAATGAAATGATGACAGGAACTGCAAGCCATCAAACAGATTGCTTTCATTTTGGTCACTTAGCAAAGCAATTACAACAGGAGCTGGATTACATTTAGTAGGAAACACTGATCTTCATTAATGCTGCTACTTCTGCAACAAACCAAAACTCTAATTAAAGGCATTCAAGGCCTGGGCAGAGACCACAGACATATTTCAGCAAGTCTGACAAGTCCCACTACATTTCCATGTTGTGCTCACACAAGTGTACTCTAAACAATACTCTTAATCGATATTGCCATAAACCACTCTCTTATACATGCATTTTTTCAAACCAGCAGCAGCCTTTTGCCTTATAGCTTTTTCCTGGACAGGTTTGCTACTGTCTCAATGCTGCAGTTAGCTCAATCAAGCAAGCGATTTTAATTGCTACAAAATGTTTCTTAAAATCTTTCATCTGAAGGACTGAGTGATGTTATTGAACCATTTCTGATGTCATGCTGAAGTATGGACTATTAGAAGTCAGGAAGAAAAGGGAGCTTGCTGTCATCCCAAAGGGACTGATAATTAAACTGGGCTCTGGGGAGAAGAGCAACTGCAGGTGGAGACTGAACTTAGTCTTGTATAATTAACGCTTTTAACGTTAAAAGCGCCTCTCCTGACTTTACATTGCTTTAATTGCTGTTCTAAACCACAAACTGAATGAAAGGATAAAAATGGGCAAGTGTCCAAAACTCAGAATGAATCTCAAGAAATCCTTTTATTGATGCAGTTATTTGTATATGTATAATTCAGCAGTTGCTGTACACAGTAATTTACACTATCTGGACAATTGTGTTTTCTGTTACAGAACAAAGCTGTTTCCATCACTCCAAGCAGAAAGCAACAACATAGAAATGATTTACTTCTGTGAATGCACACAGGGCAGAAGGAATAACAAAACCCCTTAGCTACTTCTCAAAATTCTGTTTTTACAAATGCAAATTTGTGACAACCAGCATTAAAACTACAACAAAATCTCATTTCTCAAATTCATCCTCATGCTAAATTCTTTTTCACTTCATAAAAGCAGCAGAAGATAATTTTAATAATTGCACAGCTGTTTCTTGCTTGACTTGGTAACTCACAATTCAGAACGTCTCAAGTCCTGTGAGCTGCCCCACAAGATAACTCTGCACCACCTCAATTACACCTGCACAATTAAGTTTCTTTCTCCTCCTCATCCGTGCAAGTACACGGAGATAATTACTGTCTTGGGATGAGATTGTTTGCTTTATTTCCACAAAACCTTCCAAACAGAACCACACAGATGGGCCCATCTTCCTCATGTCCTATCCTCTTCCCTTTGCCACACAAAGCTCCTTGGTATCATTACGTTTGTCAAAAGAAAACTTCAGTTAGGTGGTACTCTTTTGTCATGACAGTGTTGCAATTTAAAGTCCTAAGTCTTGTACCAACAACACTAATTTTTTTTGCCAATTACTACTTACTAAATATGAGTGAAAATATCTGAAGTCAAGAATTAACCATTAAAAAAGATAAAGAAAAACTAAATAAGATCACAACCCTACTTCAAAACAAAAGAGCATCTCTCAAGTATCTGTAGAGAAGAGGATGAAAACAAAACCCCACAACTGTTGGAATAGGACCACACAGGCCAGATCCAACATTCCTCTGAGAATGAAACAATGTCAAGAGCCACTGCTAATGCACCAGTGACATAACTCAATGACTGCACCTGGCAGCAAAGAAAACACCTGCACACTTGACCCTTGAAGCCCCCGATATTTAGAAACTCTGAGATCCTGTGTGAACCTAAGAGCTGTACAAGAAAGCTCAGCCAAGGCAAGTGTCACACCACTTCAGATTCACATGACTAAATACAGTGATCAAGGCTAGGGAAGGTTAAAAAAGCCAACAGGGGAAGCAGTTTACCAAAACACGTAATATGCAAAGGAGCAGAACAACTGCTCATGCAGAGCAAGGCAGAAGAGGAGCCACAAGCCCCATCACCTCTCCTGTAACAGGGCTGAAAGACCAGGCTGGCAGAGTGAGAAAGTCAAAAGCAAGTGTCTATCAGGGCATTAAACACACGCTGGTCACCAACACACACACGGGAGAGGAAAGAAATCCTGTTTCTGAGTCAGACTGGTGTGAGCCAAATGTGATTTTTCACTTCCACATCACTGGAGCAGCTAGGCTGGGAAGGAAAAGCCACTCCATACAGAACAGGACTAACAAGAGCTTCAGCAGATACTGCTCTCAGGAGACCAAGAGCTCTTTACTCTCAGGACTGAAGAGCTCTGGTGCTATGCCAGAGTTGCTGACTGCAAGCATCTTGCCTTCCGTCTGTCTGCAGCAAGGCAGCCGAGTTTTTAGGATGTCATGGGTCTCACTAATCACCTGTCTCAGGGAATTGATCAAAACATATTCTAGCACAGTTAAAAACTGGTAGAGAGCTTGTGGATTTATCATCTTCCTTGTGGCTTCAACACAGGCACATTTGAGTAAACAGGTGAAGGATTTAAACATTTAATCTTCAACAACTTCTACAAGTGTTACATTCATTACAATCTGCAGCTGGTGTCTGCTTTGGATGAAAGACCAGAAAGGTTTGGGATTTCAGTAGGAAACTTCGTGCCAAACATTGCAGAGGAGAGGTAAAGACTGCAGAATGAGATTCTACTTTTGTCAGGCTCTGTTCTCTGATAGGATACACAAGGGGATTCAAAACTGGAGTGAATTCTCTGCTGAGACAAGCCTGAGTTATGGGCCATATGGTTAAAACACCAAAATCTCCTTAAGTGGAAACACCTAAGAATTGCCAATGGATGAGCTAACTCGGGTTGCCTCCTGCCACATCAAACTCTGCCATTCACCACCTTCTGCTACCCAAATATTATCAAACTGAATTCACACTAGGGAAGAAAGGAAAAACCCAAGTATTTTTCAAACTGACCACATTGCTTGCCTCAGCCTGTTCTGCCCAGGCACATCCATGAACTCCTGCCCCAAACCAGACAATGTCCCAATGTTGCCCAATGATATACTTGGAATGGGTGAACCTAGGCCACAAGTGCTGACTGGAAGTTTATCTACAATTCCAAGCCTTTATATTCTGAACTGAAAAAAGCACCAGAAGAATGAGACTGACATGTAGGGTGTTACCAGTACTCTCACTGTCTATACACACCAGACAGGACCCACTGGTAAAGGTATTTAATCCAAAATCTGGCTCATTTCCTGGTAATAATAATTTGGATGGTGAAGTGACCACCAAATACAGTCTCAGTGTCTTAAATCAGGCTTCTGGCATAGAAAATTTACCAGTAGAAAACTGTTCCGTTGTTGATTTAGTCAACATTAAAAATTTATACCCTGTCTAGTCTGGAATAGTAACACTGGCAATAGCTGCTCCAGAGCTCTTAGGGAAAAAAAGAGGTCCCACAAATGCTCCTGCAAGTACAGACTGCAGTGATCCACTCTGGGAAGAAATCACCACCAAGGCAAGAAAAACAGAACAGAAGTTATTGAATCAGTAAGATGAATTATGACTTGCCATTTTTTTTCCAGCTTGTCTGTGTTAATTTCGATTTAATGATTAAGAAATAGCCAAATAGCAGTAGGGATTTTTTTTTTTTTTGTGAATAGAAGTATTCACTACTTTCTGCTTCTCTTTCAAAAAAGGACTGTATATAAAACATCCAGCTCACAGTAAAATCAGACTTTAAAACTACAATAAAACACCTAGTATAATACAGGCAACCTACCAAATGAAGAAAAAAAGGGCACAAACTCAAAGATGTGTAAATGCTTTCACAAGTAAACCTGAATAACATGAAATCAATATTATATACCCCAAATGCTTTTCTCTAACCCCAATTTATTATGCAACCTGACTTACACCTGAGCATAAGCTGAGGGGAAGAACAAGAAGTGCCAGGTACTCTTGCAGAAAGTGATGTATCTTACATGAGACTCAGTATGAAGGAAAACAAGAGAACCCAGCCACAAGCAACGAGGAGCCAACAGAGGGAATATTTGCCTTTGTGCATTTATCTGGATTTGGAGATGTTTGTGAGGAGGCACATTTTGCCCAAATTTAAAATGAAATATAAGTAGCTTAAAATGAGGCTGGTGATGACAGAAGAAAAGCACAAATAGGTACTTATCTCTGTGATCAAATGGAGCAGGCAAGAGCTGGAAAGTACAGTCTGTACTTGTAATCCCCTTGCCTAGGAACCCCTCCAGACACAGCTGGGCTGCCTCATCACACAGGGAGTCAGACTCACTAGCACAGATTCAGATGAGAAACCTCCACTCAAGCCCTCTCAGAACAGGAACTGACAGTAAGGACTCTTATTTTACCTTTAAACTACTCCCTAATGAAGTAGCACCTACTGGGAGGAACATGAGAGAACAGCCCAGTGAGTCATCAGTGGAGGAATTCTGTTCAGGACACAATGAGATGCCCAAGCTGAAAGTTGGTGCAACATAGAACAGTGTCCAACAGAGTTGCTGTTAAACCTGCTCTATGCATTAAATCTTTTTGAAATCAAAGGTGACATCAATTAATCACATTCATTTAATCATTTTCACAGAAATAAAAATTTAAAAAAAATAGAGAGGAATAATAAATTAGCAATTACCCTCATCTAGTACAAAGCACTACTTGTAGTCTTTATTTTCTTGCAGAGCAGCAGCATATCTGAAATGTAGGTTTATTGAATTTTTCAAGTATTTCTTTGAAATGTCAAAAAGTAACTGCTTATGAAGAGGCCCCTCACACAATCTTCTTATGTTCTCAACAGCTAAAGTTTGCTGCCACAGTCAGGCTAATTATTTGTCAAAGCCTCTTGATCACATTAAATATGGAAAAACCTCACAACAAAAGAAACGTAGAAGAAAAATTATGAATTGGTCCTACACAAACTGCAAGGAACAATAAATCAAAGGGATGTTTAATAAAAACACCAAATTTAAAAATGCAAATAGGTAGATTCTAAGAATACATTTAATTATTAATTTTGCATACAGTTTGAAAAATGTTAATAAAAAATTAAAAGCACTGATGCCTGACTTCTTTTAGCAAGAACTGTAAACTTGATAAATTCAGGGAAGCACTAATCCAAGTCTGATAGATTGATCAGGATTCTGGCATCCACTGGGTGCAGGCATTTCCTTCAGCCCCACAAAACAGAGATGTGATTCCACTGCTGGGTAAGCCTGAAAGATCAAAGATGTCACAAAGGACTTGAGGGGTGTTCTGGGAGATATGCCTGGATACCTTTTCACTGGGTTTTTGTCTTTTTTTTTTCCCCTCTCACAAGTACAGATGACAATTTGGAAATGTTTGATTCTGTCTAGCTTTGGAATGAACTTCCAGAACAGGGAAGAAAAATAGAGCCACCAAACCATGAATGACAACATCTCCAAGTAGGAGGACTCTGGAAGAACAAAAAGGCCAACACAAATCCCACCAACAACTGCTGCTGATGCAGCAAAGCCTCAGGTCAGAAATGTTAAGTTTAAAGACTGTCTACATACAGAGGCAGGTGGATCCAGACTCTTCACAGCTCTGGAAAGTATTCTAAATTAAAAGGAAAAGATTGAGAACCAAATCCATATCAAAACATGAATCATGAGGATATGACTTCAAGCAGGCACACATTAAATCTGTACATCCCTTAGAAAACAAAGTATTACAAGTTTTTCAGGTCTATACAAGATGACTCTCAGCTGAGTAACAGGACTCTTTTTCCCAAGCCTGTGGGTTGTTATTTTTCTCAAATGCAAGAGCAGATAGCTGTGAACACAGCATGAAGAACTAACACCAGAAAACATGGCATAAAATAGAACATTCCTTAGAAACTGGGCTGAACCAGAAGTAATCTGTAACTGGTCACTTTAAATGCAACACAGATACTCTTCTCCCCTTCTGTAGGCACAGGACAAAAATAATGATCTAGTCTTTCAGATCTGTGAGGCTCAGCACAACCTGGTCAGACAGCTGAGGTTCTGTGCTTAGCACAGGATCTGGGCTAACCTCACAAGACAGCTTGGCACCCCTTCACCACCAGGGATCAGCTCATCTGCAACCCCAACCAGCTGTTCAAAGCTTTTCTTTGGCAGATGTGCACACAACCAGACCTGCCAGGAGTCTCACAGATCACAAGTCCCTCTTTTCACCTTGCTAGTGTGGGATGGCTCTGGGAAAACACAACGCATTCACAACTCTTTTTCAGGAAGAGGAAAAAAAAGTAACTTAACCTTCTTGTACAAGGTCATCTTTCTAAATTCAACCTGAACTAAGCAGCCCAGAATCACTGAAAGGGGCCTTGGGCCCAACCCCTCCCTCTCTCCCTTACTTCATGTGCATTTTGCAGTCATTTATGGGCTGTTTTTCTGTCAAGTAATTCCAGAACATACCAGATCACAGAGTTTGAACGTACATGAGCAAATAAGCACAAGCCGCAGAAGAGCACGGTGAAAAACAAACAGGTTTTACCTTCCTTTGTGAGGTCTTCCTCTATCTGGCACACCTGCAGACGTCCTCCTGTTCACAGTGGAGTAATCCGGATCCAGTTCATACCCCTCATCATCCACTCCGAGGCTGCGGTTGTCATCCTCCAGTCCGTAGGGCTCGGGCTGGAAGCGCTCGGGCTGGGAGCGGTTCAAGTCAACGCTGCTGCCCAGCGGCACCTGGGGCTGGGCCACAGGCCCGTAGTTCTCCCTCCTGCTGGGCAGGGTGAAGCTGCCATCGTCGGGCCGGTAGGTGCCCCCCGGCACGTAGGCGTAGCGGGGCCGGTAGGTGACGCCCCGGGACAAGCTGCCGTAGTTGTCCGAGAGGTCTCCATAGCCATCGTGGCCGATGTAGGGGCGGTACTGGCCCTCGTGGCTCTCGGGGTACGAGTCGTTGTAGCTGTTGTAGGATCGGGTCAGGGTGGACGAGGCCTGGGGGGTGATGAAGCGCTCCCCGTTCTTCAGGTACCGCCTGTCGATGGAGTCTGTGTAGCTGCCCATGGGCGACGAGCCGTCCATGGCAGGCAGCCCGTCCGGCCCCAGCGGCACCTGCCGCACCGTCCTCGTGGTCACTGTCTTGACCATCTTGGTAACCTGGCAGGGAGCAGGGAGTAAATGTGTTAATGTTCTCCTGCTGCACAGTGTGGTGAGACACACGGCGAGGTGGAAGAGTAGAACGGGGAGAGAGCACCACAAAGCAAACCTGCTGTGCCCGTAACACTGGTGGGGCAATCAGCTCAGCTATCTGCTTTCAGAGTGAACAGTGGAAAAATACTTTGAAAAAGGCTCTCTGGGCTCTTACTACCAAATCAAAACCACTGCAGCCATGTGACAGCACATGGAAGCAGTACTAAATCATTACAGCAGTTCCAATTCCCCCAAAATGTTTTCAGGAGACATCTGTCCTAGAGAAGACTTTACTATGTTGTGGAGCCACATCCTGTCCTCCCACAGCTACAGCACAAATACCACACATCACATTCTCTAGTTTAACAAAAACAGACTTATGTGCTTCTGCCTGATCTGGATCAAGCTTGCACCTCTGTGTAATTTGATGGAGCTCTAATTTCGCAGTAATATTTAGGAAACAATGATCTCAAAGAGAAGTTTTGGGCTTCAGGATTCTGGACAACACACCTGTTTTTCTCTTTTAAGATAGTCTTACACTGCCCAACCACCACACAAGCCCAGTAGGTAGCTGTTGTCATTATTTTGGTGACTAACAAATTTGCAATAACGAACACTAACACCACATTGTTTTTGCAATTGCAGCTACCTAAACATTCTAGATAAGCTTGTTTAAAACACTGAAGTAAAATCTGTATACAAATACATCTTTACTTCCATAAATCACATTTCATTTCAAAACAGAATTCGCAAAAACTGAAAACAGTAAATGTCCAGAGGGCTCTTGTATTCAGCATTTCTTGCTGAAGGGTAAGAACAAAGAGTCCTAAAAACTTTGCAAGAACCATCTATCTGCCTCTGTGGCAAAGGTCTGGTAATCTGTGTAAGACAGTACTGGACAAAAGCCACTGTATTTACAAACTAGCAAAGGGCCTTCTGTTTGGGTTGGTATCTGGGCTCCATCAACTTCTGTACTGTCTTCCAGAGTGACCAGCAAAAGCTCTTTTGGGAAGAATAAAAAGTCCAGCAGATGCCAGTCTAACCTGGGTAGCCCTAACCCCAACAGAATTACTTTAACCTATATAAAGTTACCCTACCCCTAGCAAGTGCTGACTTTTCAGCCCAACCAAGCAACAAAACAGCACATCCCCAAAGATGAGAGAGAGAATCGATCCTAATGACAACATTACACACACTAGGGAAAGAACATGAAACTAGTAAAAGGTATTTGGGCTTTCTAAGTTACTACAAACATAAATAAGCATCAGCAAATGATACTTTTCTTCATCTAAGTCTCAGAATGAAATGCTACATCCAAGGGAAATGTTAACCATGATATATATCCCTGGCTTGCCCAGTGGCTCTTAAGTCCAAATAAATATTCTGACCTATAGTTTTTGATTTAAACATTCAGATTGGCAACAGATGAGCCAAGCTGCTGCAAAGCAAAATAGAGTGCATCTCTTGAAGTGGCTCCAGACATGTCCTCTAGCCAGATGTTTACACACAGAAACCCCAAACAGAAAAAAGATTCACCCAAACAGCATTTCTTTTCCTAGACACATCTGTGAGCAAATGATACTTCAACATAATGAAGTAATGAAATCCTACAAGACTGAAAGCAGCACAAATGCCTCTCCACCAGCAGTGTAATTAACAGCAACATGATGCTGAATATACCAGTCAGGTACCAACATGACCTCTGTATCTAATTTGAGACAGAGCTGAAAGAATTTTCCTCTTCAACACAAAGGAATTTTCTCAGCAAGTAAACATCAGGAAAGATGCTATCTATCCCTTCCAAGCCTCTAAATCTTTTCTCCCTTTTTCAAGGCACACATTTTAATAACTGGAAGAAAGGAAACCAGAAACTCAACATTTATTTCATGACATACAATCCAACAGGGGTTTTTGCTTGTTACCTGTGCACAATACTTCTCCTTTCTGCTTAGTTGTCAGCGTGATCACTGTCACAGCTTTTATAAACTCAGCAGTGAGAGGAGAAAAAGAGCTGGCGGAGTTTACAGTAGCTCTTTGTGAAGTGGATACACACAAAGCAACACAGCTCAGTGTTCTCCTACTGAAGTGGGAAACAATACTTTTATTCAAAGTACCATATTCATAAGTGATCTTCGAAGAGCAGAAAAAACGTTTCGCAGGCCTGAAATATGTGAGTTTTGCAAAGCCATGACAAAACTGGATGCAAAGTGCTCTTGAATTTGGGAAGCAGCAATGGGAATAACAGGAATTAAGGTAGGACATCAGCAATTTGATGAATCAGAAATGGATACTTATGCTCGGAAAGGAACAATGAAGGAGTTTTCTAAATGCCAAGAAGTGCCCTTGCATAACCTCAGAGAGCTCTTTCTTCCAGCACTATACAACAAACCCAAGCCCGAGCCCTGCTTTTCAGACACGAGCTGCCATGCTGGCACACACTGTCACGTGTCATTTTTCCTAAAGCTGTTAAGATCAGACAACAGGAACGACCTGAAACGCCTCATCTGGCTGCAGCAACAGCACAAAAGGAGGAATGAACTTTGACCTGCAGGATCAGGTCCTCCCTCATCAAAGACTTGCTCCATGTTATTGGTAAACAAGACAAGGTAACGAACACAGAAACGTTTCAGCCATGACAATTGTCTCCAACAGTTGCTACGTGTACACAAAAACCACAGAGCAGAATTTCAGACCACTGAAAATCACCTCCTAGACAATGTGTGACTTACCAGTTACCCTCAGTGAGTTTTTCACCATGCTCTGGCACTCTACAGTGTATTCACAGTGATTTGGATTTTTAATTTAAATTACCAACACAGAACTCAAGGGATTAACTTGCAATTTATACCTAATTTGCCTTATTTTCCTGTCTTTTAGACTAGCACAGACAGGCTTTCAATGGCTGTGGCTCATCAAAAAGCCACACTCAGTGTCAGGCAGCACAGCACATGTAAAAACAAGTTTACAGCATTAGCACAGATTCACCTCTTACTATTTTCTGAACACTGCACCCAGCAGCAAACACAAAGTATCAGGACAATCGAAACCCCCTTGTCAGACACATAAAAAGGAACATTTAATTCAAGCATTAAAAGTATGCATTTCTTGTAGTATAAAAGCATTCAGTAATGCTAAAGGTGTTATACTGGGGCAATCAAATAGAGCCGTTTTATATTTTGAGAGAGAGGGAGTATTTGCACTCATGCCTCATTTGTCAGGCACAGGCATTGAGATAGAAGATTTATCATGTGATAAACGGATTTTGCTGCTGACAGGACAATAAAGGGAAGCTTTCTGGCAGCAATTAGCCAGCACACAGATGAAGGTCCATTTAATGAAAGGTTTCCAAGCAAAAGAAGAAACCCAACCAACAAACCAAACACGTTTATTTCAGGAAATCCTGCTCAAGGGAATGTTTCATTTATATTTCTTAAAAGAACACAGGCAATCTTGAGCAGCTGACAGCACAGTAATCTTTTCTCCCAACATTTTTGTGGTTTCCTTAATACTGATGCATTAGCCAGAGAGAATGAAGCCATTCCAAATGGGAGTTCCAACAGACTGCCTTATCTGAGAGACACCTGATCCTACAGATGCACCCCATCTTAAAATTAGCATCAATTCCTCACTACAGATATGCTCTAATAAAATATTTAGAGTTACAAGTTACTTTGGGTGTAATTTGACCTCCTCTGTTTACTTTCCATCCCTAAAGAAAAGATGTAAAAAGGCCTTTTCAGCCCAATGACAAAACAAAAATGCTCAATTGTTTAAATGTCCCAATCTCAGAGTACCCAAGGAAAGCTTCAGGGTACTTTCCTATGAAGAGGGTGTCTCAGTATGGTAACAATACATCTGTAATTCTTTATTCTCTGTACATATATTAAGATTTCAGCTGTAGTATAAAAAAATCCAGTTTACTTACTAGTTCAAGCTCTCTGCAGCCAAAATTCTGCAATACTTTAAGTCAGTGCTTTCATTGCTGCTCTCCACACCCCACAATCTCAGTACACTTCAGGTTTACTGACCTTACCATTGTTCACCCCACAAATAACAACTATTTTAGTAAATTCTTCCCTTATAGACCCCATGATAGACCCCATGATAATGGTTTCACTAATTCTGTTTCTGGAAATACATTTGCCAAAGGAACATAGAGGAAATATTCACACATTTGAAGCAGCTTCTGTATTTTTCTGTTCCTCATCCTTCTATTTATCTAGAAGAATGGGAGAACAAACAAGAAACTATCCAACAATTAGATTTACTGGATGCATGTGCATAGGTTACAAGTAGGTGCCTCACAGAGGAGTAAAGACAGTACAAAGATTTCTGTGGAATTGGGCTATCACAGCCAACAGCAGTCATTGTATCTTTAATTCTGCCTTCTGTTTTGTTCTTGAGTTTGGTTTTGTTTTCCCTCTTTTCTGTTTTTAAGTTCATTATGAAAGCTGTCAGGGATAACAACCTTGTTGAAACTGTCATAAACCAAGAATGAGATGAGATGGAATGGAGGAGGATCTAAGCATCCTGACATTTCTGTGAGCTTATTTTTGAACTACAGACTGTAAAAATTTATCAGCCCACGCAGGTTGAAGCTATTACCTTTCTATTAAATGCTGTGGAAGAACTCACCCTGTAGGTTTTCAAAACAACAGTTGAAATCTCCCCCCTTCAATTTTAAGCCTAATATTTCACATTTTGAAAGGGCCCTCAACTTCAGCTGAAAGCCATTCCTGCTCTATTGCCCAATTCCTTTGAATTTCCTGGGAAGTTTGGAAGAACTGCCTCTTGGGGTACCTGGCTCCAGCACAAGCCAGAGTTTTGGCCACAAACACTTTTTCATCACAGGTGTAAGAAGTGGGAAGAGCAGTTAATCACTGCTGGGAAGCACCTGGACTTGCTGAGTATTGGAAAGCTCAAAGAAAATGGATGGACTACAAATTAAAACACTTTGTATACAGATTGATTTCACAGTTAGCTATGATAAAACATCAATTTCAATGAGTAACAGTGACCTAAATCTCTCCAACCTTCTGGCATTTTAAAGATAAAAATAAAAGGTGCCTAAAAAAAAAAAAGAGAACATTTACACAAACACACACACATCTAATTTGCTTTACTGAGTTCTCTTGAGCCACTTACAACAGGCTCCCTTTAACACCTGGCAGTGCTCCAGCCAGCAGCAAGAAGTGGAAGTCTCTCCCCAAGGTGACTTTCACTGTTTTAGCTTGATAGGTATTTGGCTTCCAGAGATATTATAAAGTTGAAATGAAGTGTTATCTGCTACATCTTTTGTGCAATGGATGTTATGTAGGGACTTATACTATAACACTAAAAGAATAACAGGTAGGGGAAAACTGCTCAGAGATATCTCATTTTGAAAAGGCAGATGTTCTCTATTTAAAATATGTCAAATATTAAATTCTATTACGCCTTCTTCCTGCTTCACTGCTACAGGCATTTTCAAAGATGAGGGAAAAGCAAAGCAAAACTGTCAATGCATCTAGATTAAGGTTGTTTACTTAATACACTATTGAAAAGAATAACCTCTATAAATTACAGGTTTGAAACAACAAGGGAAGGAACAGAATAAAGGAACAGCAGCATCCAGGAGCATTCACATTTACAGCCTTTGCTGTGCTGCATTATAAGAAGAAGAAGAAGAATTTCAGAGGCATAGCTCTCAGCATGCTACAAATCCACTCATTTTAGCAAAAATAAGTTAGCAATAATAATTTCCTTTTAAGAATCCAAAAATGCATACTAAATGGCATTAGGTTGACTAATCCCCTCATAAGCTATCCAGCAAAGAAACAATACATTTGAAAAACATCTCTGGTCTCTCTGGCTCTTAAAAAACCATGACCTGTGTTATTTACTCTGTCAGAGGAAGTATCTTATGCTGCCACTTTCTTTGCAAGACAGATATGCTGGAGATTGTGCCTCACACTGTCCAGCAGAGCCTTTAGTTATAGACACAACAAAAAGAGGTTCTAAATCCTTCCTTAAAGGAGCCTGGAGCAAGCACAGCAATGTACAGCATAAAAGACTATTGCTCAGAGTAGAAAGAAAAGCTGAGCACAAACCTACCCCCCTTGAGCACAGTGTGACCATCTCAACTTCACACACTGGATAGTACAGAAAAGAGTTGTGAGGACTCCCACCACAGGAAATGTTGCTCCTCTACAAGGACAAGAACCACCTGCACACTGAATGCAAGGCCAGATTCACGTGGGGTTGTTTGGTTTGGAGGAGGGGAGTTGTTATTCGTAATTTTAATTTCTTTAAATCTGTGAGGGAACAGGCAGAGACACAAAACTGCAGCTTTTGGGCTCAACACCTCCTACTCCTGGCAAGCAGGATGCCCAGCAGCCATGTGGCTGCATCTCTCATGCCAGGGAGATTTCTTCACCATCCTCCTCTCAGCAGCAAGGTCAGAATTCTGCCACTGCACACAGGTACCAGGAAACTTAATTTTCTCTGTAAGGCTCTCACATGTAACAGCAGGAACTATGAAAGCACTATGATGATACCTATTAGAAATGATCGTGTCAATGACAATTAACTCCAGGGCAATTAACTGAAGCTACTAAACCCCAGTGGCACAGTTTTCTTTTTCACAGTCCCTACCAAAACAAAATGCACCTTGAAGACCAAAGTGATGTAAAAAACTTGTAACATTTGACCTCAGATTAGTATCTAAGAGCTGTTAAATGCATGCCTTTTTATCACAGGGAGGAGAAGACAAAACAAAAGCATTTCAGAGGCAACAACAACCCCAGCAAAGTGTCAGTACCTCTTCTCACAGACAGGGCTAAGCCAGGCTGTGTTTTGACATTTCAGAACCACTTTTCTCAACGACTGGGTTTTTAATACTTTTTGCTGGTCCTTTTAGCAATGAATTACAAGGAAACAGCTCCGGGTAGTACTTCAGCTGGAGTCAGGGCATTATTTGAAACAACACAAATGGAGAGTAAGACAGCTACACATCCTACCCCCATCCTGGACACACTTCAGTGCCTGCAATGACCTACAGCAACACAAGAAAGCCTTGCTCTTTGAAATGGAACAGTAGCTCCAGGGCTGCTGTTTTTTCAATTTGCCTTTCCCATATGCAGTCACAATGCCTGTTTTGAAGCTGCCACTGTACTTTTCTGTGGGAAGATGGAAAAACAGGAGATCCCTTACACAGAGGAGAAAATGGCACCTCTGAGGCTGTGACAAACACACAGCTTTTATCAGTGTCACGACTATTTCAGACAAACTACTTCACTCCATGTGGTCCCGTTATCTAGGTGAGGAGTGGCCTCACCTCTATTTTTACAGTCATAGTATAATCTTATGCCCTTGCAGCCTCCTAAAACTATGCACTACTATTAGTACATATAAAAAGATGTCCAACCCCACTGTAATTTTATCACTTCCTTCCTGCAAATAACAGTTGTTGTTGCTGCTGCTGGAAAGAAAATAGCATTTCTTTCATGTAAGTCACAAACTAAATACATTAGATTATTTGAAGAGCTAATAAAACTGTGGGGGGGTTTTGTTCATCTGTTTAATTTTATTTAATCTCCTTCCAACAATGAGAAAATAGGCCACTTATATTTACCTTCTAATTAACTGAAACAACTATTAAACCAGATAGTTTATTATAATGTGTACAGGCCTACTGACCTCAGGAAATCAACATTCATTTACTTCAACCTGAGGATCTGATATCCTGAATAGATATCCTAAAGGACTGCAATTCTGGAACACCAGTGAAAATAAACACTGATTTATGCAGTGACCTGTCTTCAACTCCTTTTAACACAGAAAGCAGTTGAACAATCCCCTCCCTTTTTTAAAAAATCAGTCCTGTTTAGAAGTTTTTAAAAAGGGAATCACCCTTAATTTTTGTAACATTCCAGTGGCACTGAAAGCATGCAAAGCAGCCATGACTACACAGCACCTGCTCAACAGAGACTGCAAAATTGCCTTACACAAGGAACAAAATGATATCAGGAAAATTAGAACATTTGCAACACCTGTAATCCAGCCAAACCTGAGGTGCAGTCACTTGGGAGCACACCCAGCTTTCCCCATGCACTAGGAGTAAGATTCCTTTCACAAGGTTGTTGCAGATTTTAAATGCTATGGTGTTATTTAAATAGACTGTTTGTTGTTCCAAAGGACAAATGCACAATCACATAACGTTATTACAGACTGTCACTAATTTAAGATGTATTTTCCTCAGACAAGCCCTACCAACTCATCAATTTTTGATTGCAGGGCAATGCTGTGAACTGCTTCAGTAGAATGAAGCAAATGTTACAAGAATAAGCAGGCTGAGAAGGGCTTCTGGTGTTCTTGTTTGGTTAACCTGGATAATTTCTACTGCTCAGTTCACAGCTCCATGAACAGCTGTATCAGCACAGCTGATAGGGAGCAATCCAGACACAGAGGTGAAACTGAAAAAGCCCTGAACTCCATTCTGCTGGCAAACACAACGTTCAAAATCACTGAGGATCACAATAGCATGATTGTCATCACTCAGGCTACTCCCTGCTATTTCTATTCCATGATTAGATGGCACTTTGCCATTTTCCTCAGTGGTTATTAACCTCTCACCTTGGTTTCAGTTCTCCTTGTGGTTCCATCTTCAGAAGTGACAATAGACACGTGGGAAGTGGGAGTGCCTGGGTCTTCCTCCACAGTAACTGTCTCTTCCACCATTTCTTGAGGCTCTTGCATCATTGCTATTGAAGTTTGGTTACTGGGGCTTTGTTCCTATAAAGAAAAAGGTAAAAAAATTAACTTCTCACTTCAACCATCATGGTATAACTAGTCCATTGATTTCAGCTTCTTTGATTGGAAAAAAACCACATTTTACCCAACGATTTGCAAGCAGAGATTCAGAGAAAGGATTATGTCCTGTCTCAGACCAGATTGCTGCAACTGTGCTGGTATGACTGGGCTCAGTGCAGCAAACAGAAATCATGTGAAGCATCCATCAAGTACTTCATATTAACAGGCAACAGACTAACAGACTACTATCTTATATTTAAATCTGCTTTAAGCTTTCTCTTCAATGCCCAGCACAGAAGGAGTGGATTTTTTGTCTGCAAAAACGTTCTTTCAGTTCTGCAGTGAAGAGGCCCACTGGCTTTCAGAGCAGTTAATCTTACACACCATTGAAAGTTTCTTTTCATTTGATAAAATACACTCAGCTGGAGACTAGAGAAGGCTATAAAACATCAACACCTACAATTAAATAGACACCTTTCTCAAACTGCCCAAAGCAACGATAATTAAAAAAAATAAAGTCATGGCTAGAAATTAATTCAGTGAAATGCTTCTCTTCCCACATCTTCACTAAGTCCATAAGATCTAACTGGCTACAAGCTTATTTAAAATTTATAACAGCTAGACAAATAATAAAATCTAAACAGAAAGAAGGGAGATCAAAGGCAGGTTCTTGTAGGGATCCTGCCCAAAGAGAACACTCTGCTGCTCGCCAGCACCGGCATCTGAACCTTCCTTTTTCTTATGCAATTGTGTGTTTCAGCACAGAAATCAGAGAAGCTCCCTTTGGTAGATGAATCTCTTTCAGAAGTTTCCCAGCAAGAGGCCAATAAAGAACCAGCTTAGGCACTGAGAACTCAGACTTTTGCCCAGCATTATGAATCCTCAGCCACGTGAAGTGAAATGACAGACTGATCATGTCATTATGAGCCCTGAAGCTATCTGGCTGCACAGGCTTTAAAGCCAAAGCAGGGCTTCTGTTGGCACATCCTGTCAAACAGACACTCAAAGAATTTCCTTTATTAAGGACTATACACACATACACGTTTTTACACACATATTTTAAAAACAAACAGCAGAAAATCCAAGAATGACACAGAGCCCAAAACTGCAAAGTGATCACACTTTGCCAAAAGAAAACTGGATAAATCCACTGTATCTCTTCACATCACAGGAAAATAAAAAGTGTTAGAATGAAAGTGTTCCAATAGAGGTGCTCAGCCTAATTACATAAAAGTTTAAATATTCTCCATGTGTGAACAGCTTCATCACCAGGGAACTACAACACTGCACTTGGTATCATTTAGGAAAACTGCATTTCAACCCAGCTGTAGCCTTTGGATTTCCCCTTTTGCTGTGCCATGTTTTTTTCAGGCCCCCAGGGAGCTTTTGCTGCTGATATCTTGTTAAGGTCCACATTAATTCTTGCATATCTATAATTTCTCTTTGAACAAGCTGAGATGCCCCTACTCAGTTTTCCTTTCTTTACAGCTGTATTCTGACCCGGAACCCAGACTTCAGTTAGAAAGCCACTCTCATTTTCAGGTAAGCACTAACATGAACCAAGACCATTACAACAAGCCTCTGTCAATCACCTCAGTCAAAATGCAGCACAGACAGCTGTCAAAGGAAAGGCACCAGAAGTGATAGCAGCAGGCACTACTTCCATTTCTACTGAAACCACAGCATAACTCAGGTTACAGAATCAGTCAATGAGAATAAGGCTTCTGAAATCCTCAAGAAAAATCACTCCTTCCAGTCTGCAGGACTCAAATCATTAATGGCAAATAACTTATGATAGATGCTGAATTCTTTATGGCAGAGTTCAGATGTCACATCATGCCTTCTGTGTGTGGCTCCATGAGCAAGTCCAGAAGGGGAACTTGCTCTTGCAATAAATACATTATTCTCTTCACGTTTTTCTTGAAGATTCTGTGTTATAACTGCAACTCCCTTTCTCACACCCCACAGTGAAGCTTTCCTCCAAAGAGAATAATTTACACAATGCTATAAAACACAGTAGAGACTCAGAACTTCTATTCATCTTGACTTAGCCAAACCTTACCAAGAACAAAGAAATCAGTTACATGTAAAGGGTTTTTGCACACCACCTTATCCATGTAAACCTCACCATCAAATGCCAAAACTGGTTCAAGGTGGGCCCTTCTCACTCATGTATGTACACACACAGAGCTCACCCATCACCTTCATTTCCAGCTGCACTTAAGGTGCTGGCATCTTTTATTCCCCTCTAGACTTTATAGAGGCAGCCTATGTCTTCTGATAATAAACCTGAGGAGATGGAAGGTGGAAAGAAATATTTTGTTCTCTGAGCTTTTGCAATTCTTTGTTGTTATTAAAAAAAAAAAAATAGAGAGTCTGCCTTTGTATTCAGACTGCCTGTGGGCAAAGGAAACCTTAAAAGCTGGGCACTTAAACATGAGCAAATTGCAAGCTAGAGCATATTGGCTTTAAATGAGCGTTGTGCTGAGTTTTATCCTCTGGCTGCTTCTAAAATGAAGATTCAGGCAGATATGGTACAGATCTGCATTCCTACAAGAGAAAACTATTGTTAGCAAGAGATTGTCCTAGGCATCAGAAAGCCTAAAAGCTTACAGAGTTCAAGGCAGATATCTCAACACAGACAGGTACCCAGTCAGCATGTACCATGTCTTCTTTCTTACCATGTGAGCCACTGAGGAATGCAGTGAGCCAAGGGGACAGTCTGTCACCCAGCTTACCCCTGAACTGCCTGAACCAGGTGGCTCTTTGATCTCCAAACCCAGTACTTTCTCTACATTGCTAGCCTGGAGCTGTCACAAGCTAACTTTAACATAGAAGAGATGCAAAGGTTTTGTTTTCTGTTTTTAGACGCCATCATTAAGGATTTTAGGTCATCACAAATTGCAGAAACTGGGACGCAGTACAGCTTTCAACCACTTCCTCTGTGCTCAGCTTCGAAGCCAGTATTTAGGACACTCTTTTTTGCTAAATACACCTCAGCATCTCAGATTCCAAACATTTGGCAGGTATGCCTAATTATCCAGAGTAAACCACGAGCTGCTGGATAGGGCTGGAACATGACACCTCTAATGAATAATGCTACCAGTAGTTCCCTGCCTGCTAGGAGGTGGTTAATTCCAGTTCAAAACAACACATACTCATTTACCTTACTGGAGGCTTTCAAAGCAAAAGCAATGAGATTACAAAACACTACCAAATTATAAGAACAGATTCCAGTGCAGTTATTGCATGCGGTGTCAGTAGTCATGACTCTTCCGTTTACTTTTGCTTTTTTGAGACCAAATGAATCCTATCCTGTTGATTTGTACTTGTATCTCCAGTGTGCTTTTAAAAAGCCATGCTATTTAAAACACAAAGCAACAATCAATTTACCTTCAGCTTGTAAAAGTTAAGCGCAGATGAAACAGCTAAACACCTTGTAAAATAAGCAAGAAACACAAAATAACAGTAATTCTTGTTTTGTTAAAGAACAGTGATTTATCATTTAGGGCACATATCTCCTAGGGCTTATTTTGCATTAGAATACTACAGCTTCTGTAATCATCACCATTTCAATTCCTAGCATTGTATTTCCATCAAAGTAGCTATTTTGTATCAGTTTTAATAAAAGAATAACCTCCCCCAGGAGGAACAGACATGCGACTTCAAGACAGTAAACAGAGTTCTTTATTCTCTGCCTATGGAACAATTTTAAACAGTCTGGAAATAATATAAAATTGCAGGAGATTATTATTTCCACTAAAACAGCCGCTCTTCAAGAACACTGAAATCATGTACATCCAATCTTCATTCTCCCCAACATCTCCTTTGTTCTGCAGATTGCAGTGCAGGCTATTCCAGCTACTCCTTACTCCAGGCTACTGTCAGATACCAAATTTGATGGTTTTTGCAAAAGCACAAAGGCTGGATTCTACATCAGTGGACATACTTGTCCTCAGTCAACCCCAGCACAGACAAAGCTCAAGTGTATCAGCTCCTGTGACAAGTCTGGGCATAATTAATGGCATTGGACAACAATGCTAATTGAATTAAAGGTGGATTCTCTCTCCTCTACTACTCTTTAAATTACTTGTTAAAGCTTCAATCTCTGCAAAGCATGAGATTATTTCTAAGTGTAAAGCAAGCAAACACTGGATTTATCAGAGTCAAGTTTCAAGCTGATGTTCTGCCCCAATGGTCTCCTCCTTCCCACTCAGGTCTGCACTTCAGCTCAATCATGTCCCCAAGTTTTATTTGCTGAAGGCATGTGGACAAAGACACAAAAGCAAGTCTGCAGGAACACAGCTGCTGAAAAAAATCTGTATTGAGATCTGCATCAGACTGGGACATCAAAGAGGAAGGAAATCACTGATGGAATTTGTTGAACTTGGTATATTTGAGGGAGACTTTTTCTAGCACAAGATCCAGCTCCCCAGCAGCTTAAGATTCTCAAATCTGGTTATCACTTCCTCCTGCCTTGTCAGAGCACCCTTCTTCCACCACAGCCTCAAGACCCCTACTGTGCTCTCTGGCCTCATTTGTCCTGAGGCATCATCCTCATTTCCATACATCTCAGCAGTGCAAAGGCTGGACTCCAAGCTGAGCAGCTCATGCCCATCCCTGAGCCCGTGTCACCCGAGGGCAGCAGTACAGGAGACTGCCTCACTCTTCAGTTTGCTCTTCAAAGTCAGGTGAACCCTCATACACTGCAGTGCTTGCACATTTCTGCAAGCACATGGAGATCTTAAGTTCAAGGACTGCAATAGGCTGTTTCCCCCAGCTCAAAACACACAGCAAGATCCAAGGCTTCAGCACCAAAGCTGAAGTATGCATCCAGACCCACCCAAATTGCTCATGATTGGGGAAACATTGTCCCAAAACTGGGATCAAATAATGGCACATTCAAGCAAGATGGCTCTAGAACAACAAAAAGCACATGGACCAGCCTGTACTGAAACCCAGGCAGCACAAGATGCTGGATGGAGAGTCTGCAATACAGACAATGACTTAGATATGAGAATACATAAATATCCACTTGGCTGCAGATAAACTAACCTCCATTTAGTAAACCTACTTTTTTGTTTTCTCCTGTGGAATAAAATGTGGGGTTTATATATATAAATATATATTTATGTATATGTATGTATACAATGGATTCAGCACAATTCAATGTGAACCCAAACACATCAACCTATGAGAAAGCTTCAAGCTCTGCTGGAGTTCTGACAAGCTCTACCCTAAGGCTGGTCAGTTCAGAACAGAAGGGAAATGTTAGCCCCAAATGAAAGCAGGCTGTCCTGGCACAGGGTACCAGAATGAACTCAGCCCCACACCACAATGCACTAACTGTTTCCTGAACACTTACACACTTCCTTTGTCCTTCAGAAACACACACGACAAGCAATGTACAAATAATGCCAAGAGCTTTTAAAGCACCAAGGTTAAAAGGAACATTTCAGTGACTGGAGAAAACCCTTAACTACAGGAGTTCTGAAAAGCCACAAAGAGGAGCAAGTTTTTTGGAAGCAGCCATGGTAATTCACCCTTTGAAGGCATCACACCTTTCAGGGAGAGCAAGAGGCAGAGGTGAAGGAGAAGGAATCAAACCCCAGACAAGGCCTGGAGTAGCAATATTCATCCCTCAAGTACAGCAGGACACAGTGGGGTTCTGTTCAGCCACGCGGTAGCTGCCCATCAACAGGGAAATCCAGTGCCTGCCCAATGGTCAACAAAGAGCCCTTTTATGCTATTTTAAACAATCTGAAGTGTCTCAGTTAATGGAAGACCGGGCAATTGGCCCTCAACTATTTCTAATTGACTGGAATGATGGATGAAGCTGAAGGGAAAGCTGACCCACTGAACTTTTCCATACAAAGCTAGGAAACTCAAGGAGATTGTAAACAGTTTATAAGAACGAGAAGTGGGAGAGGCAGAATCCCAGGGGCTTTGCTCCTCTCAACCTGCTGTTGTTTCAGTCTAAGGAAAACAAAGAGCTTCAACTCTGAGCAACAAACAAAAAATACATGGGAAGGCCTAAATAAATAGGGTATTTTTCCCATGCTCTCCTCCCCTTTCTCCAGGAGCTGTTTAGCTGTGCCATGCAAGCTGGTCCTCTGAATCAGAAAGGGCAATTTGTCATTCTGACAAGGTGTCTCTCAGGGCCCTCTATTGCCTTGCCCTGCTTTTCAGATCGACTGGGTGTTAACCAAGGATGTCAAGACATTACATCTCAGTCAGCTTCAACAGATGTGATGATATATACTTAAAACTTACATGTTAATCAGTGCCACTACATTAACGTAATGCTCAGGAAACCACAAGTGCCCCTTGATTTTCTGAAAAAACTCAGCACTAGCAGCTTTGCACTGCAAAGGGCAACAGTGTTGCAGTGTGACAAAGCTGTCTGCTCACCTCAACAGCTCCTGGGAAGGAAAGCTGAGGATATGCAACTTCCAGATGGGGAAATGGATGAGTAATAGGTTCAAATTCACACCATCTCACTTTAGGCAGCTTAGCAAGGTATCTAACTGCAGGATAACTTAATTCTTTGTTGTTAGTCAAAAAAGAAGACTAGGAGCCTCAGAGAACAGATCTTGGACAGACTAAATTACTTCCTTGGACATATCCAGCCATTGATTCTGCAGGGAAATTACATCAAGTGCTTCAATACAGCATTAAAGCTGGAGGACAAATCCAGGCCTCAAAGCCACAGTGTAGAATCCAGAATCAGACAAGGGTATCACAAGTCATCACTCAGTCCCTTAGTCATGAGCTCTTTTTCTCCCAGTAGTTCAGCAAGATCAAGGAGTAAAACAGAAGCATAAGTTGTTTTTTGTCATATGAAAATAATACAGGACAAAACAAAAACAAACAGCCCCAAAAGAACAAAAAAACCCTAAAACAACACACCAAACTAAAAAACTCCAAAAAAAGAAAGCACCTGGCACACAGAGCTCTCCTTCCCTTAACTGTTGACAGCATGGCCAGTGTTTATCTGGACAGCCTTCCCAGTAGGAAACTGAGCAGGAAATGACTGTTTCTCATCAAGATTTGTACAGAGAGTTCACTGCAATTTGCCAAACAACCTCCCAAAGACAAATACAATGTAAATCTGCATGCCTAATCTTTGACCAAACCCAAAACAGATCTGATTTGCTTCCTCTCTGGAGTCTTTGAGATGAACTAACCAAGGCTAAATTAGGGATATTTTTAGTGGGATGAGGTTATATCATGGATTATAATTTTCCACCAAGTTTTTTCCTTCATCTCCACCTGCTGCTTCTACAGTGCTGGCATTAAGGGTGGTGTGGGATGACTAATTTTACATTCCTTTCTGCAAGACAAGCATTCAGATTTTGTTTCTTCTAGGCCTCATAGAGTTTGGATCACAAATTAAATGGATGCACTTTTACTAGGTATCAAGTCCACAAACTTACATGCACATGGGAGTCAGAAGTACAAGCTAGGTCCTTCATCTAAAACAAAAAAAAAACCGTCAGTTTGGCAGGTGAGAGCACAAAGTTTCTTTATGCAGTCTGTGTGTCCCAGACTCCACCCCAGCCACCTTCACACATCATTAGTGAGTCAAACCAAAGCCTGCCAGACACAGCCAGTTCTAGGCTAACACACACACGCCTACTTGCACTGCTACAGAACTACCTTAGAGAATTGCTTTTAACTTCAAGGCAGATGTAAACCATCTCTGCATTCTTTGAATTATGACCAAGGCTGGAGCATTATTTGAGTGTCCTAGGAGCCGTATCAGATCAGTGTTAAATTTAACTCATCTCCTCACCCACCCACAATCTTGATGGTGGATCTGAAGTACGCAACAAAAATGCTTTTTGTGGAAAAAACACAGAACGCTAAAAGCAAAAAAATCCCAACAACAACAACAGCAGCTTTTCTAATCCTAAGGGAAACAGAACAAACAGACCACTGATGATTATTCAGCCTGCATTCCAAGAAAGCTGTTCCTTAAAATAAATTATTTCTCATTCTAGGGCATACAAAGCAATTGACAATAAATCCAATCACCCGTCTCACAAGGACTGTGCCTGCCAGTGTCTCCCATTATTAAGCCCCAGAGCAGGTCTGCCTGGCAGTGAGGCAGCAGGACTGTCAGTCCAAACAGCTCCCCAGGAGATGACCCCTGTTGCATCACACACTGCTTCTTCCCTCTGCACCTCACCCCATTCCAGCCCCCCAGCAAAAGCCATAGACTGAACAAAGCCCAGCAGGGATGTGTGAACAGCCTCGGACACAGCCTGGCTCCCACTGCTGTGCCACCCCAGAGAGCAGAAAAGGGACAGCAGGAAAGAAACAGTGCAGGAGGTCTCTGCACAGATACAAGTCCACTGAACACCAAAAGACACAAACAAATCAACAAAGCCAAAGGCTGCTCCAACTGCTGTAAATCTTCCAAATGGAAGAGACTCCAGCAGAAAGACAATTTTCCCAAGTGCAAGGCAGTTACTGTGCTATTTCAACTACCCAAGAGAGTTCACTGATGGCTTTTTGTCTGGTAGTCTGTTTATTTCACACGTTTTCTGTTTATTCCGTAAGACTGACCTTATAACCCTTATTTGTACAGGGCCAGCCCTCACACACTGGTGAGAGAGCAAGTGCCCATGCTAAACTTGTGCTAAGTTAGCAATAAACAGTATGGAAAGAAAAAAAAAAGGAAAACCAAAAGATGACAGTGAGCACTTGGATATGAAGAAAAATGCTGAGTAAGAGGCTGTTCAGTTCTCATACCCACAGCTGTGGAAGGATGTGGATGCACTGCAGTGGGCTCAGAGCACAGATATCAGGACAGCCAGAGAACAGGATCACAGGTCTCTCTTCCACACCTAAGGTCTGAGCCATTAACCTCAGAAGAAGGTCAAGCAGTGATGTGATTACAAGTCAAGTGCCTAAAGGTTATAATGGAAAGCTGATGGAGAACCCTTCAGAGAGAAAGGTTTAACCAGTGCCAGTGTCTGTGATGAAGACTGACAACACACACACACACACACATATTTAATTTTAGGACAGTGAGTGTGAACTGTGCAAGTAAAGAAGAAACACATGGTAAAATTTTGCTGCTTAACAGGTTGGACCTAATTATTTTTAAGAAACACATTTCTATTTACTCATAAACCTGATAATGAAGAGGGGCTCACATGCATGCACACAACTGCTCTTGCTTGACTACTAAAACACCCTGAATATTTTTCAGGTTAAGAATAAATTATTTAAAGTTTGTGAAGGAATTCCCCATCCCCCTCCACCTGTCATCAGCAAACTACACTTAAATGCAATAAAAAGATTTTTGTCGGCCAGAGAAGGAGCTAATGATGCCTGTTCATCTTTTGGCCTAAGGAGTTCCCTCTCCTCCCACCAGTGAGCCCCTTCTCAGCTGTCAGGTAGCACTTCAAGTAAGGCCAAACTGCAAACCAGAGCATTGTGTCAACTGAGAAACCACCATGGGCCAGGAAGAACTGTCTGTCCCCAGCCTTTGCTGTCTACAGCACAGCTCCCAAAAAGCTGTAGTGCCAGCATAACTGAAATAGCTGTGGGATAGCAGGAACTGGCGACTGAAGGGGAAAAGAGAAGAGATGAGCACCATTTATCCAGGCACTGTCACCTAGGAAATTAATGGAAAACCACTGGCTCCATTCAGTTTATAGTAAGAGTGTTCAATACCCACAGTCAGGCCATTCAGCAAGGACTGCTATTACTGCATAACGAGTGTGAACCTCAAAAAGGAAAAAGTCACTTAAGCTAAGGTGGAAGTCGCTTGCCCAGAGGTAAATACCTTCACCGGCAAAGTAAAATAGCTCTCAATTTCTTAGTTAAACGTGTTTGGCTTTTTCCATCTGTCATCAGCTCTGGCTAATGGTTCCACATACTTTCTGGAAATAGACATCTTTCTAAGACCACTCACTCCTCCTGGCACTGTGTGTACAGTCAGCTCTTCTACATTAACATACTGGAATTGTAAAATCCTATCATGTTTGCCAAGCACTCAATTATTTACATAGTACCCTTTTTATTATTATTTCTGCTATGCTTTTGTTTGGGACTTCACAACAGAAGTCAAATACGATGAAGACTAAGACAAGATGCAGCCCAAGAGTCAGCAGTCTAAATCACTTTTAAAACAGGTTCTTGGAGGGCTTCTGGGAGAGCCATTTCTCAATTAAACTCAGAGATAAAAACGAGAGATCAGGATGAAATTAAGGACTTGCTATAACAACCATCAGCCAGAAAACTAAACTCATGCTCTGAAGGCTGCACTTCTGTGCAGTTGGCAAGACAAGCTGTTTGAACCTAAAGACAGGACAGCTGCATTTCCCTCCCACTACTTGTTGTGGTTTTATGCCAGAAAACAGAATCTTTAACTTTTCCTGAGAAGCCCTGCCAAGCTGAGGCTGCAAATAGGATATGGTGTGCTAGTAAACTCCAGGTCAGCTTGCTCACACCTTGGCCAGAACCTCTCCAAGTGCCTAAATCCCTACATGCACACTGGCAGCAGTGAGTGCCTCCCTTTCACACAAACGATCCTCCTGTGTTAGACTCCTTCTGTGCATCAGGCCTGTGCAGGGCATGCCATTTTCAGCTCTTCTGGAAGAATATGCAGCACCTAGGTACTCAGTCTTGACTTCTCTCCCTTACAGGCTTTCCTATGACCCACTTTCACTACTATAATCTTGGCAGAAATAAACCAAAGTCTTCCATAAAGCATTAGCTGTCCTGGGATCATCTATACACACAGCTGTCTTTCCCAGAGTTCAAATGAAGCTGTTTTATTTTTTCTCCCAATTCTTCACAAGGAATCAAAGACAAACAGTCATCCCACCCACCTTTTTTAAACAGTAAGACAGACTCAGTCACTACAAATTTAGCAGCAGCAAGTCCACCACCCACTATGAACACCCTGTCACAAACACTGTTCCTGTCTGCAGGACTCACCCTGAGCACAGCACGGGGAATATTCTCAGAAACACACACCAGCAGGGTCCATGCTACTTTGGTTTTCAGCTTGTGGGTTTATTTTTTTCCCCAAGAGAAAGCCAGTGTCTTTTAATTCCTTCCCAGAGTCTCCAGCAGCAAAAACATCTCCAAAAAGCTGCTGCCAAACACACAAGTCAGGTCTGCTGACCTGAACTAACCCATCATTCAATTATATTAACAAATTGTTAACAAATAAGTTCATCTGACAGATATCCGTAATGTTCTACATCTCAACTTGCTGAATCAGTACAACAGTTAGCAACAGATAAACATATGCATGGAAGAGGGTAAGTCTGGCAAACAGTTGCAAAAGCAATGCTGGAGCCTGAAGAACACCAGAAAAAGATGAGCAGAGAAGAAAAGCATTACAAAATGCATGTGTCTATCCAGGGAGAGCAAAACCAAACAATAAAGCACGTCAGGAAAAAGGGAGGACAGATAAAAATGAGAAGGGACAGAACTTGTAAATGAGATGAGTGTCATGTGGAAGCCAAATCAGTAGCTTTCACATGAAAAAAAAAAAGTGGCAGAAAAAGAGGAGGGGGGGAAAGTATGAAAGAAATATTTCAGTTTTTAATTCCATCCTGTTAACATTGCTTTTGTTCACCATATAAATCTTTTGGTGAACAGTAGCTCCCTCCACACACGGCAGTATATTAAGATTCTTTATTACAGCTTTCCAAACACCATAATGTCATTCTTTGGCTTTTTATGTGGTTTGCCTAGACTCTGTTTTTGTTGCTAAGCTCTCATTAGATGTGTATCTTGTACTGACAGGGAGGAGATTATAAAATACAAGAAACCTGAGCACAAGCCCAGTATTTGATTTGACACAAGTGAACACTCTCAGGCAACAGCACGATGCCTTGTGTGTGACTTGGGGATACTTCTGTATCTGTTCAGCATGAACAGAATGGGTCTGAGCTGTCCCATAGTGGCATGTGAGCAATTAATTTCGGGAAGTACAGAAAGGGGAGGCGAGCTCAGACCCAGATGTATCACAACCCATCTCCCACACCAGCTCCTGTGCCAGCCCCAGCACTTCCAGCCCCCAGGCAGAAGAGCTCATGGCTCTGGCAAAGGAGCTGAGGACTGGGAGGAGAATACTGCCCCAAGGCACGAATACCAGAGAAGCACAAGAACAACACACCACAAACATGGAGCCAAATTAATAAATCTTGCTTACAAGGGATGACAGCACGTCAGGAAGAGCAAACGTACCCATCTAGCTACCCGGGTGGAAGACAAAGATATCCATCCTGAACAGCAAATTGTGTCCAACATCATGAACACTTCACACCCCACAGGCAGAAAGCCAGCCTGATTCTACACTTAATTCAATTATCTATGTCAACAGTGACCAAACACATCAGCATTTACAGCCTCCCACCATTTATCAGTTCACACACGCAGAAATTAAACTGACTCCTGAACAAGGAATCATCAGCAAACTGATCACAGAAAAAAACCACAGAAAACTATTTTTGCCAAGAAGTTCAAACTGAGCACAGCTCCATTTGGAAAATGACACAAAACCAAAGGATAACCATATCATTCACTTAACAAAGGCAACCAAATATATCATAGCAGGCTGTTAATACACATCTAAAATGCATTTAGAAACCCAGAAAATAGACCAGATAATGTGCTCTGTATTCCCTCAGCAGCAGACGTTACAGCTACTCTTAATCCTAGCTTTGTGAATCTGGTAGACATAATTCATTGTGCTTTTGGATCCGTAATATTTCGCAAAGCACTGCAGTTTGCTGGCTTACAAACATGTCCCACCAGCCCACTGGGTAGAAAGATTTCTGCTGACTTCACCTACCATTTCAGTTGCATTCATCAGGGATTAGTATTTTTCCCTGCTAAGGATACAGGCTGCAAGTACCAGGTAGGAAAGGTTACACACATGGCTGAAAAAGACTGGTAACATTTTGGTATGTAATATATACACACAGTGAATGAGCACTTAAGGGGCACTTGACTATTTCTTCCATGTAGTTCAAGTAGCATAGTTAAATTTCAAATGCTTAGAAATTTCACTTATTTTTAAAGATACGATTGATAAAATTTTTTTATCATGCATTTTATACCCATAGCTTCTCTAAGAGGAGGTGAGAACATCAGAGAAGCTTCTGTATTCTTTACAGACTACCATGAAAAAATTTCTTCTCTTCACAACTTCAGAAAATTTCACATTTGCACACATACCACAAGAAATAAAACCATTTTTTAATGGAGAGTATTTCATGTAATGTTAAGTACCTAAGAAACCATAAGGGTAGACAAACAAGAACTTCTGGTCCAGTCCTCTACTGGTAAGGTCACACCTCAGTACTGTGCCCATTCTAAAGCACTGCCAAATTTTGCAATGAAGGTGGTTTTCCATCATAGGGATTTGGACTCCTGTAGTAGGTTTCTGTCTTCATACAAAGCAGGAAGGGAAGCAAATTCCAATACAAGTCTGTATCATTAATCTAATGGAATTTTACACCATTAAAATGGCAACTTCAGAACAGATCACTGAGTGAGCTGCTTCAAGAACATTATTACCTTCACATTATTACCTGCAGCAGCCCCACAGCAGAAGAAAGTATGAGTGAAAATAATTTCTTACAATATTATGCAGCATTCTGTAGTTTGAGCAGTGAAGCAAGTTCAAATGGTCAGCATCACAAAGCTTTTGGAAACCATTTGGATCTTGTTTCTCCTAAGAAAGTTTTACAAGAGTTCATTATCAGGAGCAGGTGGAGTGATGTTAAAGTCTTCATTACCAATGATCATGCTGCAGCACAAGTGTTCACTGTTCTCACCCTCGGAGCAATATGAACATGATGACAGAACAGTGGATTTGTTCCTACAAGAAGAGGAGTTTGTGGAGGTTTGGAAGTCAGGTGAATTGCCCTGCAGTGTGCATTAACTCTCCAGCCTACCCTGCTCAGCCAGTGCAGGGCCACAGAGGGATGCCAACAGCTGTAGGGCTGGAAGAGGAAGGCCCTGCCCACTCCACAGCAGCCCTGCTCTGCAAGGGCACATCTGTGCCTCAGGACACAGAGCAGCTGGATCAGAGCTGATCACTCCACATGCACACAGGGATGAAGGGAGCTCCAAACAAAGAGACCTCAGACTGCCGGGAGCTGGCTGGGCTCGGCTCAGCCTCACAGGGCCGGGCTGGAAACCGGCGTGTGCTGACATCACTGATGTGTGAGAACGCTGGTGGCTGACAGACAGCTCCAGCATTAGCTGCACTCTGCTCTCCCAAAGCCTGCCAGCAGTAGTCTGGAGGAGGCATTCCCCAGCCCATCAAGAAATAACAAGTGACAATTCAGGAAAGCATGTTTGCTATCCATTCATGCATGCAAGCAATCTTGGACCAAAGAGTGGATGTGCTAAAGGTTTTCCCCAGAGGAAATGTGTTTATTAATTAATATCTACTGAATTAATTGGTTCCCCATATGCTCTGCTGTGCTTCTAAGACTGAAGCCCTGTTGTTACTGAAAGGTGTCCAGGCATGGTGACTACACAGGAGGTTCACCAGAACACTTCAGTCAATCCAAAAAACTAATCTATCTTTTTGTAGTCATCAAATTCACAGTGTATCCACCTATGGTAAAAGACATGGAAATGGCATTTAAAATCACCAACCCATAGTAATTTTTAAAAAGCCAACACATGCCCTCAGTTCAGCCACAAGTGTGGGATACAGCAGAAGCACAGAAGTGCTCATCTGAGGCCATCACCTCATCTCTTGGCCCCTCACCTGCAGTAACCCTGGTTGTTCCTTTCACACACCATTATACTCCTTACACCAACCTGTTCTAGCAACTGCTGCCAGTACTACCAGACTAACCTTTACATCCACCACATCCTCTCCCACTCCCTTTCATCAGTGCAGGAGAGGTATTTTTGGATTCTGACTACATCTGGCACAACTCTGTGCAGTGACATCATTTTTCTAATGTTATCAATCTCTCAATGAGACACTTTATTCATCAGAAGTCAGTGTCAACTGGCAGAGACCACAACTCCTGTCGTTCCTGGTACTTCAGCACTCATCCTGCACCAGCCTCTCTGTGTAAGCTCAGACTGTAGTAGCAGAGGAGAGAGAGCAGTCCTGCAAACTCCCTCTTGTAAGCACACACCAGGTTGTGCATCCTCATCCCTGAGAGAGAATTTACTCTCCAAGACGTTCCTCCTCCATGGCAATGCCACCTCTCCTAAACCAGGAAACCCTTTGTCAGAGTATAGGACAAGCACTCATTATGGCAGCCTCTCTACCAGATTTTAAGATCCTTTGATGTTTATTTAGTCCAGGTCTTCAATTTCAGCATTCCCTCACAAATGCAATACCCACTTAGTCCAATTCAGAAACCTGAATATCAACAACTGTAATTACCACGCCCAGTGGTGAACTCAGACTGCAGCAACAGCATCCCTGAGGCAGGCAATGCTGGTCACCCTGGCTCCCTTTCAGAAACAGTCTCAAGTTGATGTCTACAGTAGAAAAGGAGCTCCTCAGCTCTATTAAAACACTGTGTTCCAGGATTTTACCATTGTACCACCACTACAACACACTGCTTACTCCAAGCTGGACAGGCCCAACAACGAGGCATTTGACATCATTCAGACAGAAACTGCCCTCACAGCACCAGAAAGGTCTCAGGTGCAGCCATAATGCCATTATTTAATTCCATACGGCCAGTGATCAGCCTGAAGTGGCAGAGGGGGGAGAGCAGTCCTTCAACCACCCTCTTGTAAACGTCAGCACATGCTTGAGTTTCTTCAGCTTAAAACCTCAGGAAAATGAAGCTGAAGACAGCCTAACTACAACTTCACAGAGTCAATTCTGCTGCAGGAAATGGTTAAAGCACATCACAAAAGAAACATTTATCAATATAAACAGGTGTGATTGTGATGTGTTCAAAACAGCTTCCTACAGAGGAAGAGGGTCATGCTGGTAAGCATCAGAAGAGGCTGCAGAGATGTATAAAATCATGTTCCTAAATCAGAGGTCTTGTTAGTAATTTCTTTACAAGTACATAATAACTAGAACAAAAATTAAAGCTACCTTCAGAGAATAACACCTTCTGTAAGGCAAGCTGCAAGTAGAGTCAGCAGGATCTGTGCTACCTGTCTGGCAAACATATTTTCACTTGACAATGGGCATATGACAAGAAAGACTTTTGAAGTGACCCGTATAAAACACTAGTGCACAACACAGTGGTTAGAACAACTGCAAATGGAAAAGGTGGAATGACTCCTCCTGTCTGGGAGAGCTGTTTCTGAAAGATTTGCAACATACCACATGGCACCAGGTACAGCACTTCGTCTTCCCGAGAGATGGCAAACCTCTTTTAAAGCAATGAACTGCTCCTCTTTAATTCAGTGTAGCTGCCCCACCCAGTGATTAAATCCTCTGACAGTTAATTTAGGAGGATGCATTTCTCTTCCAGATGCTAGTAAAAGGCATACAACAGCAAAAAATGGTAAATGTTCAGTTTCCAGCCACTCTGATACAGATTAAACCTACAGAAAGGATTTGGAGTAGCAGTAACTACCCACAACATCACATCAGCATAACCTCAATACCTCCCTGTGTACAGACTGAGCTGTTCCTGGAGGCACCTATTTTGCTCTTCAAGGATTCAGGCTTGAAACGATCTTTTCCGTGCACTTCACTTAGTTTTCGTTCACTACCCTGCATGCAGATACAGAACACTTCATAACACATTTGCTGCCCACCTGCAAGACACTAATGATTAATTTCCAAGCATATCAACTCTACACAGCTGTTGGGTTTTCCTTTTTCCTCTGTTTCTTCATTGCTTGCTTTGAAGAAAAAAGAACAGGAATATCACGCAAAATCCAGCTAGAGGTATTAAAACACTGCAGTATTTTTCCATCTCAGCAGAATAGCTGCGGAGTCAAAGACTTTAATCAAAGGATTAGGAAAAAATTATTTCAAATACAAAGTGCACGTCAGATCAAATCCTGTCTTCTGTCATACAAGGTAACTGTTATCCAGTGGACTAATTTGCAAACATAATTTTATCTGTTTATTACATAAATCAGACTAGGTGAAAAGATGTGAAGACATGATTTGTACTGTCAGCTTCACCCTGGGAGCACGGACACTGAGGGTGGAGGAGGCACTTGTATGAGGTCTGTGCTGAAGTGAAATCTGCATGCAGACAACTCAGTTGATGGTGAAAGATGACATCCACAGTGACTCCTGCCTGGTCCTTTGAAAAATGTCATATTTGTTGTCTCATGTCTGCAGAGCAGCTCTGGGGAATGGCTGAACAGAGCCCGAAAGGCAACGGCCCCATGCTCCCTTCATGAAGCACCAGCACAGACCCTCCCAGACAGCTCCTGCTCTGAAGGAATTCCAGAGGAGCTTATTCCAGCAGGCCACGAGGAGCTACTGCAGCTCAGCTGCCACAGCATGAAAGCATCCCACAGAGGGAGGGGGAATACACCTATTATGGTCTGATAGCCACAGCTACATTTGAATTTATCTCTAAATCCACATCTGTGCCATCAATGGAACCAAGACATTTGATTTAGATTTACCTCACCTATCTGCTTCTCTGCTCTTGAAAAGGAAAGCATTACTAAGGGTTTTCATGACAGACTTAAAAGGAACTTCCTGCAAAGATCTCCCGAGACAAGAAGCACTAGTGACTTCTTCCAAGATATAAATACAGCAGAAGCTCTCAAAAAGTTTCTGAGTCCAGCTTTCCCGGAACAGGTTGTCAGATGAGTCCTTGATGTCTTTTGTAGGTATATATTACCTGAAGGCTGACTGTAGGAAAGGTACAGCCACAGCTTCTCAGTGTAACTCCTGATGCAAATACTGTCTCCTGAAGGAAAAACAATGCCCTTTTCAAATAAAATTAAACCACTAGTAAAGCAGAGCAATTATTCTGGAGACAAGCCACTTTTAACAATAATAATAAAATCCATGAAAGGACAACTGTAACGTAGAAAATTTACTACTTAGACTTAGACTTCAGAGACCAGTGCATCTATCCAAATGCATCTGTCTTTGTCCAAATTCACTGCTTTTTTTCCTTAACATAAAGGTTTGCAATAGGAATTCAGGAGAATATACCAAAATCCTTTGACAATTTCATATATGGAGCACAAAAAAAAACCTGAAGTACAAAGAAAAAATAAAATCAAGCATTTTTACAGAACATGCTTAAATGCCTCGTTTCCTGCCTGAAATTTGCCTTCTGATGGACCAAGTCCACTATGACAAATCTTTCTTCCATCTAGTTCCTCTTCCAGATCTTTGAGATGTTCTGGGAATGGTGGGAGGTAACAGTCTTCACAAAATACAGCCAGATGTTCAGGGAAGTACCAAATGGCTGAAGGGTTTAGTAGGGGAAGGCCAGATGGAAACACACACTCTTCCCAGGCAAAAGGAGACAAGGAAATAAATTGCCTTGATTGATATTTCTCAAAAACAGTTCACATCTAGGGATTTACTAATAATGTTCTCCCAAGGCAGGCTTTGTGTGACAGCTGCATTTTGTCTCTCTGGTAACACCTTTAAAAGGAAAACCATGCCAGACAGCATACACAGAGCATCCACCCCAAGGACTGGTCTACACAGTCATGGCCAATGTCATAAGTCTTTCTCCCTTTGTACTTCAAAAAAAAGAAAAGAAGGAGGGAAGAATCCCATCTGTGACATACCTCAGAGCATCAGAAACTCGGTCAGTTTTGCAGTAATCTGAATCACCCCTCTGACTGCCCTCGAATTTTCTCACAAGATCCCAGCCCTGCACAGACAGGATGCTGTACTGCAACAGGTAAAAGAGAAAACCTGCAGAACTGAGGTCAGGGGTCTACACCTCTGCTAACTGCTTTTCTTTTTCATTGGCAGAGGCAATGGGCTACATGTGGTGTGTGTGAAAGAATGAAAGCTAAAAGCAAACAGCTTGCCAAGTCTTGTTAAATTATCTGTACTGAGTAAGAACCATGAAAGGCACACAACACAGAAAGAGATTATGAAGTACAGTGAAAAATGGAAGATCTGCAGTTTAGGGTCCAGTCACCGAGTGTGAGGTATCCAGAGTCCTACAGCTGACCAGGGGTTACAGAAAGAATCCATGAGCATTCCAGTATAAGCACCTCTACTGACTGATTATTTGGGCCTAAAAACTAGCTGAGGAAAAAGAATCAGCAGCTCAGAGAATGGCAAAAATTAAGACAGACTTCTAAGTATACCCCAACAGTACCTGGAATACTGTGCTACAGACGTGATCTAATTAGACAGTAAGTCAATTATCCACATTTCATGACTTAATGATCTTTTCTACTGTATCAAAGACCCTGAGAATTTTTTGACATTTTCAGAAGTTGCATGTGAGTCACTGGGAGTCTCTGATGAACTCCCTCTGAAGGAAGCAGGCCATTATGCTGTCTTTCCAGCAAAAGTCACAGTGCATTTTCTGTTTGTGGTGTTTAATCATTAAAAAGAGAGGGGGGGAAAAATCCTTTTTGCCAGGGCACGCTAATAGTAGAATGAACTACCTCATTCATCTAAATAAAGTCAGCTCTAAACCATGCAATAACCATTTAAGTGCCTGCTTTGTTAATTATTTCACTGTTTATCTAATTCATTATGAGCATCTAAATAATCAGCTCATTCAGCATTAGCCAAGATCAGACACAGAAGACACCCATTCAGCCTATCCACCCTTCTGCCCACTGGGGGTCTGTCCCCTGCAGCCTCACCCAGGTTTATGGGGTCTCTGACCCCCTTGAGAATGTTCAATCACTCCACAGCTCAATACAGCACAGCTTTGTGAAAGCTTCCTGTCCATTCTACCATCAATTCTTCCATAGCCTTTGTGTGGACTTTTGGGATGGTTACCTCCAATTTTCCAATTTTATTTCAAGAAAAAAGGTCACCTTCCACCATGAACAAGGACAATATTCCCAATGGAAGAGAACAGGTGAATTGTTTCATTATTAATCCACTTCCCTTTTCCTCACCTGTTGCTTCTGAATTCATTTTTTGCATACAGCTGCAACAACTGCTCTTCTGAAAATCAGGATTTCTATAAATACACAATAGAGCTCACTTGGGAAACAAGGGCAACACACCTTCAAAAGGGCACAAGGAACTGCACCTGCACCTCCCACACGACCTCAATCACATCCTGCATCCACTTCCTTTCAGAAAGGCACAGCACTTGAGATTCCCTTAAGAAAAAGTACATTTCACCTTTCTACGCTTCATTTCAGTTTGGCATTTATATAGCTCAGAAGATAACTACACCTTTTTCTGGTGATGTTAGCATATGATTAAGTGTTCCTCAAACAGGGGCACCTTTCTTGGAGATGGTAATTGAAGTCAGCACATGGACTGGCCTGAGAGGCTGCATTAGCAGTTCAAACACTGTTCTCTTCCTCCTCTAAGGAGTGTGCTAACCTTCAGGTGGAGTGCAACAGCTGGAGCCTTGGAGAAAAATAGAAATGGCAACATGTCTGGGAGCCTTTCACTTGGTGGACAGGCCCATCACAACATCACTCCAAGTGGCAAAACACAACTGGAACAAATCAAAACAAAGCCACAGCCACGCTTGAGTTCCTACTGAGGGAGTGGTGTTTTCCTCAAGTATTTCCAAACAGCAGTCAGGGTGGGTGGGTGTGGGGAGTCAAAGGCTTCAGTACAAACTGTTTATTAAAATAATTCCCTTTAATTGCCCTCCCTCACACTGCAGTTTTTAGCCATGGAATTACTTGGGCCCCAGGAAGGGGCAAGTATGTACCATTTGGGACTGCAATTAAAGCAGAGTAATTAACCAATCCCTCCATTTCTGCAAGGCAAGTTTCTTAAGCTGATAATGAATTTAAGCATTTGAAAGTAGTGAAACTGATTTTCCATGCAGCAACAGCATAGGAATTGCCAAATACTTTCCTCTTGACTGTTCACTGAGCACCTGAAACGATGCAGATCATTACTTCAGCAGGCACCAGGTTGTTAATCTCAAGATTTACACAGGAGACAAAAACTTATATTGCAATATAGCTACAAAAGTGTAACTGTTCAATGAACACAAATTTCATAAGAAACAATAGGCTCTTCTGAGAAATTACAGTAATTTGGGTGTGAGAAAGCTGAAAGACTTAAATCTGCACAAATATTGTTAGGACAGCCAGGGTGAATTTCCACAGCACACCAACTGCCAATTAAAAACGTTAAACAAAAGCCAACCATCTTGGTCTGTAAATCTTTTCCTCCCAACTGCTGTGTAGGCACATTACTTAGAGCAGCTGTGTTATGAAGAAAAAAAACTGAAGCAGCTCCTATGCACTTAAAAATCCTGTGCAGAACTTTGACCCTGCAGTGAAGGGCTTAGCCTATGTTTTAGGCCAGCAGAACCTACTTGACTTGTGTCCCAGATTTAGCACTGAGAGGAAAATTCATCTCCCACACAAATCTATTAAATGAATGTGGCATCATCTGAGTCAGGAAACAAGTCTCATACAACCAAAGCACAATTAAGTATCAGGCAATCAAAATGTTGGAAGGCAGAGAAACTTCCCAATTGAATGTTATAAACCAGGATAAATAAACCACAATGACAAGAGGCATCTTTGAATTACAACTACATTACAGTTAAGCCATGGATTCTCAGGCACTTCACTTTGCAAAACTGAGGAAAAAATGTGCTGGCTTCCCATTTTGCAGCTGGGCAGCTGCACTCTGAATGCTGCCTCAGCAACAGTGGGTAGTGTCAAGCTTTTTCCCTTGTCACCCACTCCTGTACCCCAAGACTTATTCTGATCTTTTCAAAAGCTGTTTTTTCACAACCTCATGGGATTCATTTTCTATTTCTTCACACCTCATTTTAAACATCTCATAGGAAGCTCAAGCAGTCTAACTCAGGTCAATACCAGAGCAACTACCCTAAAATGGAAACCCAGCCTTGAGCTGCCATCACTTGGCGATGCAGGACACCTTTCATCAGGAAACCTCACTGAGCTATCACCTATACCAACATGTCTCAGGCACAGTTCTGCTCAATCCATGGCAGTGCAACAGTTCAAATGAAGGAACACTTTGCCTCAGCTAGGAAAAACACAGCAGAAGAAAACAAAAGTTAAAGGTGGAAAAAAAAGCCAACTGGAAGCTTTTATTATCCTTTTTCTTGAGTTCTATACTACTCTCCCCATCTCTGAAATGGTGCTGGAACTCTCACAAACACATTAAAAAGACAGAAGCATACAAGAGACCTTGTCCCGGAGGCACAAAATAGAACTGGGTCAGAAAACCGGGAAACATCTGACTTGCTCAGGCCAACACAATCAGGCAAAAAATGAAGTTTTGATTGGAATGTGGCCATGCTGGCTCAAAGCAGTTATCTCCTACACTGACTTCAGTACTGATGCCTTGAGCAACAGCAGTATCATGTTCCACATTTTGAAGAGGACGTGTTTGGTTTCATCCTCCACACTGCACATCCACAGTGCCCCTTATCCACCCAGCAGCAAAGAGGAAAAACCTTTCATAACCTTTTCCCGAGCTTAACTAAAAATCACCTGGTACCTGTCAACAGAAACAGAGCAGGGATGACAAAATGTCATCCAAGAGCAGGCACCTGACCTTCCTGCCTTGCAATACCTGAGTGCACCCACCCAGGTACTGCCATTCCTGTGACACCGTGAACTGAGTACAAACGGAGCCCCGAGCCCCTGCTCCTCTCCATTTAGATCAATCCATTTGAAATGCCACAAGTATCTTAATATAAAATGACTTCTAGAACAGTTAGCCCTGCACTGTTTTTACCTGTTCAAAAATTTACACTGCTTCTCTACTGCTAGGAAGAGTCAAAAATGTTCAGATCTGTTTCTAGTCACTGTCATTCCGTGATGGGCTTCTTAGTCCTTTTTTTAATTTTTTCTCTCCCATACAAGGAAAGGAGGGAAGATTTATTCCCCCAAAATTGCTGAAACAAGACAGATGAACAGAGGAAGACAAAGCAGTGTGAATGCAGCAAAAGTGCATAAACACAGAGGTGAAATCACAAGGGTGGGACCCTGCTGGGAGACAGCACAAGAGCTATTAACACCATGCAGTGCAAACCATGTTTAGACAAACCCTGAGGATGCACATCTGGATGGCATTGACAGAACTGACCTTGCTACAAAAGCAAGGATATCACCAGCTCTCCAATATTGCAGGAGATGTCCCAAGCAAATAAAGGCCCTGTTTTCATTTGTATTATATAAACTGAAATAATTCAACCACCTTCCAACAATATTTTACATTTCACAATCACTACTTTCTCTACATCATGGGAAATTCAAAACCAGCACTCATTTTAAAGGCTGTGTATTTCAAAGAAGAGGAAACTGAGGCACAGACTGGCAAGAGATTACTGCCCAGTGCTTCAGTGCCTCTAGTCATCCTGAGCTTACATGGCACATTGGTGGTCAGTAACAGCAGTAAGTCTGAAGTGCCTCAGTGTCTGACAGGCTCCTTCTCTTCCATCATCCAAAGAGAAGACTCTGGTTCTTTAACTTTTCAGGCCACTGAAGAGCTCAGCTGAAAAAGTTTATTCTTTCTGTGTGGCAGATTTTGTGAAATGTCCCACAAATGGAAGGCTGCCTCTGGAACTCATTTATCAGGAATTTCAGCAATGCTCTGCACAGATGTTGCATATCACTTTAGGCTCCTGCTAAAAGTCAAAATGTTGTTGAACTCAAACATGAAGGATTAACTCCACTGGACGTTAAACTGCAGAACTCCCATGAACACCGACTGTAATTCCCTCTCATGGCAATGAGAATATTTCACCATCCAACAGTGAAACTGCCAATGTAAAAAACCTGACAGCCCTCTGAAGTTCACTGGCACGATGTGCCCGGCCAGGGCCCTGTAGGCTGGACCTTGTCCTCTTCCCTCACACTTTTTTGCAACAATTCAGCTGAAATTCATGTGTGTTTGCTAAGCTTTCCTTAAGTACTCAAGATTCTAGTAAATTTTCAACGTCAGCTACTATCTCTGCAGAGGTTCTAATCTACTTCAGTGTTTTCTACAGCATTTTCTCTCTCTGGTTCATCACTGCCTGCCCCAAATTAGCATCTGATGTCCAACATCCATCTCCTTCAGTATGTGCCCAAAGCACTCAGGCTCCCATTTAGTAACTGTGAAAAGCCAGTTCTTCAACCACAAGCAGGAGCCATTTCTTCCTGGCCTTTCCCAACAACCTTCTCCACCTGTCAAGTACAATTCAGAGGAGCTCGGCCTCAGAGTTTTTATTACTAGCCCCTTTCAATCAAAGGCATTGGGCCAAAATAAACTATCTCACTTACTAGCCCTGCAACTTGCTGCCCATCACTGCTATTCTTAGCATACTTGCCACCGTGTCCTAGGGATTGCTCATTTTAAGAGATGTATATAGGGAACAGGACAACAAAGGGAGATTCTTGACTCCTGCAGTGGCATAACAGCCTGAGAAACAGTGATGCACAGGAACTGCCCCAATGGCATCCATCAACAGAGGCAGAGACACACGTTTATCTTCTTTACAAGAAGCTTTACAAGCTGTAAGTGTTCTGGTTATTTGTAGAGCCTCAGCTTCAATTCCATGAAGCCTAATCTAAATTTTTGCTGAAGTTGCTGTATTAACAGCAGCTTCTTTCCTCCTGGGAAGTATCAACACAATCATCTCTTGGACTCTTTCACACAGGTTAATAACAAAGCAAGGCAAAAAGCAAACTACAAAGGAGACAACAACACAGCTTAGAGAAGTTCTTATTTTTTAGTTGGCAAGAAAATGAAAACTCCATATCTACAAAGGTAGAATAAGTATTTCAGAAACCTATTTTTTATTCCTGCATGGTGAGAAAAGCCTTTTCCAATGGTTTGAAGTTCCTCAGTTCAATCTTAACATTAATATGAACCTTTCAAGTATTTTCTGCTCTTGCAGATCATCCATGTGCTTTTTAAAAACCTTTTTCTCAGAAAAGTAAATAAAGTTCTTCAGTCTCCAAACTGAAGCCAGCTCTACGTACACTCATAGGTCAAATCTCAAACCCTGCTATTTCTTTACATGGACAGTAAGAAAAGTGTGACTGTTGCAACAAGTAAAAATCCTGAAGGAGTGTTCCAGTCACGTGAATGTGAGCTGGAAAACAGAGCACCGTTCTGTAGATTTTCTAGTCTTACAACCAGTTTTGACTGTCGTACACACACACTTACATGCTTCTCTTACAAAGCCTCTTCAGTCCTTTCTGTGGCTCACCAGCTCACTCACTTCACAGAGGTCCTTCTGGGGAAGACTTTTTTCTTCTTTGCACCCTTGCTGCTGATTTCTATGCTAATTAATCAACAGATGAGGTTCACTATAGGTCATCACTCCTCGTTACTGCACAGCTCACCCCAGCACTGGTGTGTCCATCTGCTGTGCTGGTGAGGCTGGCTGGTGCCACAGATCTGCTGGCCAGCTCCAGGGCAGGCAGCCAAAGAGCTGCTGGCCTTCCAGCAGCATCATCCTTCTCCCTTAAAAATGCCACATCCTTCTCCTACAAACACACAGCAACTGCTCTCCAGCTGAGCCATCCAAGTGGCTGCACTACCTTAGAACGACGATGTATCCTGAGCTTTGAAACAAAACCTTTCTGCGCTTGAAGGATGTCAGGGGTTACCTACAGAAACCTGCCCAAATATTTCCCTGGGTTGTGTAACAGCCAAGCACAACAGCAGCAGTCATTCTGACAGACTAACAGACCAGCACCAGCTGTCTACAGCAAAGAGCCATTTTCTTGGTCAAAAGAGGTGCTTTAAAAGTAAGTAATTATGTAGTGGTTGAATGATACCCATAAAACTTCTTTGTTTTAAAGTTGATTTCACATAGATGAATAAATCACTGGGTAGCCCTAGTTTTACTGACTTAATTACTTGTAAGTTTTTTTCCTATTTTATTGAGTAACATTTTCAAAAGCCCTCAAGTTCTCCTGATGCCTGGTATTCCTCCCACCAGCGTAGGCAGATGCGCATCTCAAAAGAACACAACCTATTATTTTGCTTATAATAACAACCAAATTGACCTTATGGAAACAGATTTCATCTCCTATGCACAGGAAAGTGTGAATAGTGAAGCAATGATCTGTGGAGGTGATGAAAGATGGAGCAAAGTGTTTTTGAACCAGTTTCCAGAGGAGCAGCCCAAGCAGATGCGTGGCTGCATCCAGCAGTGAGAGGACACAAGGCTTGTGCTGCAGCCAACAGCAAACCCCTCACTAGAACACATCATCACCTCCTGATGTGCTTGATTCCTCAGTATGGCAATACAAAAATAACGTGGCTGCATCACAATACAGCAGGAAAATCATACACCTTGGATGTTTTGTCCTATTTTAACATAAAGTATTTTCCATTAGGCAAGGACAGACTTTCAGTAGTAGAGTAATATTTCATGGGGGAAACAAAACCCATTAGCTTTTCAGTTTCTCAATAGGAAAAAAAAAAAAAAGCATTTCCAGATATCCTTTTGAAAAAAGACCATTGAGACCAATTCTGTTGTCTACTTTAGAGATCTTTAGAAGACGTTCTGTAATTTCAAGCCAAAGCACATCACTCTGTCATGGGGAGGGAAAAGGAAAGAAAGGGGAAAACAATTTAATTTCCCCTGCTCATCTGAACACGCATCAAGTGAGCCTTTCAACAACCTCATAAAAATGTGCAAGGCAGACAGAAAATAATTTAGGATGCATTTAGAATTTATTGACTTGGCCTGGTCATACGTTTGATAACATATCTTGCTGTTGGTATGGCAAGTGGGGAAAATAAAATTAAAAACTGATCTGTGAAAACTGGCAGGCTTAGCTTTAAATGGAGCTTCAAACCATACCAAAATAAAAAATATCTGACTCAAACGTCTCCAAATTAGCCATATTTATTACAAAATAACTTCCTGAAGAAGAAATGGGCTACAAAACCACTCGTGGTGGTAGGTATGAGAGACTGAGCACTTCAAGACTAGTCACTGGCCCTCTGCTCCTACTGTTCCACATGGCCAGTGCAAGCTTCCTTCACAGGAGAAGCCCTATGTCAGAACTACTACCTGAAAGCCCAGTCAGTATTTTGCATTCCTGCTACATCAGTTTGACTCTGCCTTATTTAGCACTTCCTGCTTGAACAAAGTCCCAGTATTTTGTCTGGGGTGAGGGGGAGATGTTAATTTGTAGGGAAAGGTGAGGGTGGGTGGTTGAAGCCAAGAGGAGCCTGTCCAGCATGGATATATGAACTCTAGCTTTCTGTTACACAACAATTCATCCTTTCCCCAATCCTTCCCCATCACACAGCCAGATGTTGCCAACTTTGTCAGCATGACTTCTGCAACAATGGCTCTGTGTGACAAGGGACTGTGCCACCACCTGCCACTGAGAAGGTACCTGCACCTCTTAGGGAAGCTCAGTACTTGCTTGAATTACTTGTAACTCCAGTGGTTCTACAGAAGGGCTTCAGAAACACAATCCTAAGAGATCTCTCAAGGCTGAGATGCAAAAATATATTAAGAGATGTGAGATGCCTCAATTTATTTGTGGTTTTTTAACTCTTCAAACTTAGGTCAACTTCCCTCCTGGACCTGGGGGAATTTCTGAAGCCCAGGCTGCCGATAGCACACATGCACACAGATCATAGCTTGGACAGAAGACAAGAGGTCAAGAAAATCCAGACTATTCCGTCTCCCTAGCTTGTGTCTGGAGTAAGTAATCTGAATTTGATTGTGTTTCATGAGAAAATAACTAAAACACCCAGTGGGATTTTTTAAAATTTACTTTTTAATACACTTGTGAGAAGGGCTGGGGAAGAAGCCTCTTGTTGCAATGCCCTACAGCTACAGAGACAGCAATCCAACCTTTTACAAAATAAGAAACACAGCAGAAAACAAAAACAGCCGAAAGCTCTTCAAAATGATCAAGCACAGTGTTACCTTGCAGTCTACCTCTTGATTAAGGGAAAGGTTTGGGATGCTACAAAGGGTACAAAATTTCACTGAAAAAGCCACCACCTCAGCACTGAGAAGAGAACAGCAAAGCCTGTCCGGGCTCAGTACCAACCTCTCCCCAGGATTATCTCTGTAGCCTCCCATTCAATGCTGTTTAACACACCACAGCACACATTTTAGCTGCTAATTCAGCTCTCTGGTCAAAACAGGCAACACAAGCAAATGGATCATTTCTCCCCAGACCCTGATTTCAAACCTACAGTCATTTATGCACAGCAGTGTTCACACATTCATCTCCAGCAGCCCCTGGAACACAAAGCTCAGTAACCTGACACGGTTTCCATGAGCCCAGATGCAGAAATTGAAGGAAGGACCATTAAAACAAAACAAAAAAAAGCAATGAACTACAAGGGAGTCGATGATGTTTCAAGGCATGTAGTAAGTGTCTCCTACTGATCACTCTGCCAGTTCTTCAACTGAACCACAACTGAAGAGCCAATTTAATAAACACCTCTCATTTCAAAAGGCAGGACACCACCAGGCACCAAGAAATGTTGCAGCTCAGCAAAAAGATAATGCAGTGATCACTGGGTGGGTATAATACAGGGATTATTTTACAATTACAGCAACAATGAAAAAGCAATTTATACAGTAACACGCTGATGAACTGGCAAGCGCCTGTCCAAAGGGATTAGAGGAAGTCTGACAGACTACAGACAGAAGAATGTCTTTAGCAAAAAGTTTCTGAACTTCCCTAGACATTCACATTTCTAAGTGGTGTCCCTTAAAGACAGTATCTTGCATTTATACCCATTTTAGGTAACAGGCAAAATGCACAATTAATAAATAAAGTTCACTTTGAGAATTCTTATTTAAAGAGAAACAAAAGCATATATGAAAAGGCTAGGTCACTTTCCATTGCTTCAGAAAACATACTTCAGTGGCTCCCAAAATGCCTTCATTTCTTGGGTTAAAAATGGTCAAGGAACCTCAGAGGTGACACTGGTAGTTCTTGGGGAGCTTCTGCTGCAGCAGTGACTTTGACAGAATATTTCAGAAGCCCTCAGCAGGAGTAATAGGGAAGCTATCCTGGAACACTGTGTGGATGGACAGAATAGTTCAGAGTGTCTCATGCCACTGAAGCAACACCCCCAGTATTCTCTGAGAAAGAGCTGCTGAACACAATCAACCTGCAAGGATAACCTGCAGATAGATCAGGCTCCCTTCCAGAGCAGGGAACATCCAACTGAGAGGGGAAAAAACCTCATGCTTCAAAAGAGAAATTCGGATAGTTCAAAGGGAGGGCAGATGAACATTTTTACAAACCACAGAGCTTTTAGCTCTGGTTGATTTATTAAATGGGTCGTCCTCTTTTCCTATCACTTCAGGCAACAGTTGAATTATTCAATGAGCTCCAGTTGACTGTGTTGTTTCTAAAACACTTGGGCTACCTCTGGGGAAGGAAGACAAGAGGCAAGGGGGAATAAAAACACGTTTAAAAGTTAAAGAATTTAACAGAAGTGGGTCCTATTCATTTAGAGAAGTCTCAGAAGCAGAGAGGAAGTCAAGCATTTCTGCAGGTCTCCCGGCTAAGGAAACTTGTACCACATGGAGAAGTGGAGATGTGCAGCTCAGCTGCAGAGCTCACAACACAGGGGCAGCCTCGTTGCTCCCGTACCAGCCCAAGGGTGATGCCCCTTCTGCTCCCACAAACAGGATTCAGGGCTCCAGCCTCAGTGACACCCACCACGTGTCTGGAAACACATGCTTTACCCTCTGAACTTCCCCATCCCTAACAGAACTGTCAGAAGAATTTCTCCTGCAGTCCAATTGAGAGAAAAGCAGTTTTCAGACAATCCTTCAGAGCTTATTAACTGCAGGACTTCTTTTCTGCCAGCCCAAAGCAGAGTGACTTGAGCTGCACAGAAGAACAACAAGGAAGCCAGCCTCTCAGTGAGGCAAATACCAAACCATCAGGCTAACAAAGTAACATTCCTCTGAACACACCATTTCTCACGGATCACCAGTTCCAGGACTTAACTTCATACTGGCATTTAATTAACGAAAACACTGTGTGAGGGTCATGTGAACACAGGTTAGTTTTCAGATGTTTTTCAGATTTCAGCAGTAGCAAATGGTTTGTCATGAAGTAGCAGATGAGCTCTTGCAAAACTATTTATCATCTAGCAAAAGAGATATTTGCTCCAGAGAACCAAATTCTTCTTGCTAGAAGAAAGCCTGTTGACAGGGAATCCTGCTACCATTTGTGCTTCCTCAGTAATTAGAGCTGGATGCAGGAGAACACTGGGATCCATCACCATCAGCCAAGACAAAAATCAAATCAGGAAATACATTAAAAAATTAATATAATCAAAAAAAAAAGCAAAGGACCTGACAGCAAATCACTGAAGCTAAAACTAGACACAGTTCTTAACTACACTAAAAAAAAATTAAAAACTCCAAAAGCAGTAGATAATTTACTCACTTACGACATATTTTACTACTGCTCCCAAACACTTGCAAATCACATGGGTATTTCAAAATAAAATGAATTATTTATGGCTTCTTTAGATTACAAAAAATTTACAGGCACATAATCTATAAAGACACAACCAGAGCATCCTGACCTGAGTAAATCAGAGGATTCCATATGCCAACTGATGCTCAAATCTAAAGATTAAAACCAGAATGCACACTGACAGCTGGTAAGAGCTTGGTAAAACAATAGTCAGAGTCAATAATCAGGGGCCCAGACCTGGGCCCTGTAAGTCTGCCAACCCTACCAGTTTTGTGGGCCAAGTACCAGTACTGGATATTGGAGTCTCTCTCTTCACCCTCAGGTGAGTAGGAGAAATAGCAGTATATACTCACTGGATTTATCTTCCCTGAAGAATTCCCATTTCTTTCCAATGTCTTGAATCAAAACGCTCCATCCCAACTGCTGCACTGTCCTGGGTATCTTACTAACTCCTACATGGCTTTGATTACAGAACAGGCAAGATCCTTTTCTAGTAATCTCTTAATATTTCTTCCTGTGTCTTATCAAAATTTCTTCCCAGCTTCTTCTCTGGTTGCCATTTATCTTTAGCACAGATGAAGTCTGCCCAATCCAGCAAGTCCAGGTTCTCATTACTGCAGAAATAGCAATGATGCAAGAATTTTAAATATGTGGGTTTAGTTGGTGCATACTCATTGGGTAACTGTGAATGCAGTGTAAGAATTACTCACTGCAGTGATTTCAAAAGGATACTTTAACAGCTTTCTGTAAAAAAGGAAGTTTGAGCTTCTGAATCACCTACGTAAAACAATCAAATCTGCCTATTTTTTTTAAACTAAGAACACAGTCTTTTTGTTGTATTCCAGTAAAGCTGCTTCATTGTAACCGAGCAGATTGCACAATGCCAATTTTCAGCCTCTAGTGTCATTGGGAAATTCTCACTCGAGTAACTTCCATTCAGTCCTAGCCAAGAGCATTAGAATTTGTATAAAGCTGACGTGCTTTACCCAGAGAACAGCACCCAACCAATCCATTTCAAACAATCAATAAAGTTTACTATACAGACCCAAAACTCAATATTGAGGACACATCTTTGAAGTAATCTAGAATATCATCCCTGGGAGAAAGCTACTCACTAAAGCCACTTCATTTTGATTTTAATTTTGTGTTTACTTTTCCTGTTTTGGGTTTTTTTTAAATAGGCAAACAAGATTATGACAGAAATTATGCAATAGACAGAAAAGGGGCTTATCTAAAGTAAATAAAGCCTCCTGTTTGCAACCAGCTGACAGCATTTGGTATTTCTCTCCCCTTCCCTCCCCCTCTCCAAGAGCAACTTTTCTAGTTACAAATCAACTTTCAGAAGAGATTTTCAGGTGAGTAATGACTCCCTTCTCAGTGTGGCCATTCTCATGGCACCACTGAGCAGGAAAATTGATAGGACATGGTGCAAATTTGACAGTGAGCTGTTCAGACACCAAATGCTGCTTGAATTTGCACAAAGTTTTTTTATCTTCACTTTTTGGAACACTAGGTACATTACGAAGAGCAATGCAAGCTTGAGATGCACTAATCAGTAAGTTCAATGCAACCCAGAAGATTCATAGAGTTTCTATTCAAGTAACTCCAGCTTCCTCAGACTTTAAGGTCTCAACTCCTTCCTCAACTCCTCTTCCTTAGATTTTGTGTGAACATCACACACTCGTGAGAGAGTCCCTGGAAGACGTCTTGCATTAATCAAATGATGCAGCACCAGCAGATAAGGGCTGCCAGTGGGTTTTTAGTGACAAAGGGCACAGAGGGGGCAAGATGTTCAGGATGAGTGACCTCTTGTCCAGACCTTCTCTACAGGCCAATCCTCTCAGTAAGCTACAGGCTGTCACATTTTCTCCCAACAGCCATCAGAGGAAGAACACTGAGGGCAGTGCTCTGGGGAGAAGGTGCCTCCCATCAGCCTGGGAACAGAGGAAGTTGCCTGTGAGAGCCCCCAGACAACCAAAGCAGAACTGTCAGGGTGTCAGGCTGTGCTGGCAGGGTGACCCTGAGCATCTGCAGTTTCTACAGCACAATTCTGCCTGCTTGACCTCTCAGGTAACCACAGACTCCAGGCTACACCTGACTGTACAACCAACCATATCCATGGCCACTCTGACATACACATACTACCAAATAAACCAGAAAAATGCAAAGGATGGAGATACCATGGTATTCCAATGAGAACTTTCAAACTGGAAATGCAACCAGAAGTAGTCAGGACAGCAACCTGACATTGTCTCCAACAAGCTGCTTTAAATGGGAACATCAACACATTTATCTACAAATTCCTCCTGTTTATTTTTTTTCCTGTCCAGCAGAAACAGGTCAGACATGCCATGTACATGCACAAACTCCTACTGGCTGTACTTTGTGGGCAGGGTTGACTTGCCATGTCTCCTACCACCTACTGAATACACAGGGATCAGCATCTGGACTCCTCACTGCTGCTGGAACACAGACACAGCAAAAGGTCCAATTTTCAGCCCTGGAGCCACAGGTGCTTCTGGCACAGTGCCTGCTCTCATCTCAGTCCACATAAGGCACACATTATTTACTCTGTCAGAACGTTCAGAGACATTTAACCTGCCCAAGGACTGTCCACTTGTCTGCTCACAGGGGAGAGGAATGAAATTAGTCATTATAAAGAAAGAACAAAAACCTCCTACAGCTCCTTTCCCCCTCTGCTCTGTGAGGAACATGCCCAATTGGAGTGATTCCAGCAGAGGCAAATACCCTGAGCCTTTAGCAGCAACACAAAGGAGAGTGAACAGGGGCAACTCTCCAGGGTCTAGATCCCTGAATGGGGCAAGACATGATGGGGTGTCCCAATGTGCCTTTTCTCTTTGCATTGTTATTTAATATCTAGACTTAGTACTTTATCACTTCAGATTTTGAACACAGAAGTCTTGAAAATCACATCATCCACTGGAAAGAACAGTTTTTGGTTGACTTATCCCCAACTTCAGAGAGTAACTGTTTATTGATATTCTCACAGAGGTAGTCAACAACACACAGAATGTCACATTAGCTCCCCACGGCCAAGCTAACAGACTTTTCTGTAAAAAACACACTGGAGTAGGGTTCCCCAGGACATAAGCCACTATGGAACCCTTCCTCAGCCTGATGATGGGCCCCCAAAGCTTGTCCCAACTCTCAGCAGCAAGACAAGCTTTACCCTTAGGACTGTGTGGGCTCTTTGACTAATTTTTTCTGTTTAATAAAAACAAGGCATACCAGATAGAAGGAGGAGAGAGGGAGGACAAAGCAAACAGTCTAGGATCCTTTTTTAGATTTTTTTTTTTCTGCAGAAAAATAAATAAACCTAGGGAGCCTTACGGCACAGGAGGTTCTAACTGTTCTCTGCAGACCTTCCAAGCACAAGAAAAGAAAAACAAAGCCATTAATCTGGGCAGTAACAATGCCAATAACCACATTCCTAAAGCCATGGTGCAGTTTAGGTGCCTCACTGCTGCATCACCACCACAACACATCATGGCAGGTAAGAAATGTGGAATTGGAATTCTCCAAACCTACGGGAATGGAAATCTCACATCAATTCCAGGAAAAATCAGGGAAAAATCTTAACCTTCCTCCACTTGATTAGCCCCTCTCACATTTAAAGGATGACAAAAAAATACTCCTTTTGTTCCCTTAAAATCTGTAAATTTAACAGGGAGTATTTCCTAAGCAATGATCCTCCTGTACTTGGCTCACTGGTGTGCTGTCATTCCAAATGCCTCTGGAAACACCAGCAGGCTCCAGATACCCCAGTTAAAAGCTGGCATGTACTCAACTGCACTGCTGAACAACCAAATGTTTGTCCTCCAACTATTGCCCAACAACTCCCTCTGCAAAGCTGCCCCTCCAGCACTGCCTTCTGCAACTGGCAATAATCAATTCTGGAAGTTTGCAAGAGCTTAAAATAAATGTATCACTTTCCTAATGAAAACAGGGAAGTTTTTCTAGGCATAGTACAATCAATTTAGTTCTGTTACTCATAAAAGCTCTTAAAACCTGTCTCCAAGGCTCTCCTACACTCCAACCATCTTTTATTAGATAAATGTAGATCCTAGGAATTTAACTGTGGTCCTTCTGATACAACTGCCTCCTGTCTTCAACTCCCACAGTCAGAGCTACTGAAGGAGACATTGCCATTAACCAAAGCTGCTTCTTCAATAAAATCCTCAGCATAAAAAATGCTGAAACAGGTCACTTGGAACAGGAGGTCACAACCATAGAGAATTTGCAGCCAACACACAGACCATGTATTGAAAAATAATGATACACAAAGATGCTCAGCCTTCACTACAGAGCTCTGCACATCACTGCTCTGACTCACACTTCATGAGGCTCACACAAAATGTCTGTTTAGGGAAGAGGACTGAGTAGAACTTTGGAAGAAGCAGGCAAAAGGAAAAAAGGCAACTCCTTTTATATATTTAGCAATGGAGATTTACCATTTAGCACAGACTGTATACCCACTACAGCAGAAAAGGCCATTTACCTACTGTTATATAAATCAAACCCAATTTATTTCCATGAGATTTTCCTTAACAAACAACATTCAAGTGGAAGTCATTAGTAGCTTACTTGAAAAGACAACAGGCAGCATTGAACTACAGCATCTCCTAGAAGCTAAAATGGATATGGATATGCCTTACAGCCTTTCTTTTTTGAGCTGGTCACTTGAACAGAGAAATTCTGGAAACAAACAAAATACTATCAAGATCAGTATTCTGGTTCCTCTTCATGACATGAAATCAACTTTCACCCTACTAAACCAGATGACTGGTTTTACCAGCATGACTTGAGCTTAGCATTTAATTTACTTATTTTTCTGTGGGCTATCTAATTTTTCAGCATCCTGGCCTGCTTAGTGATTGTTTAAATGTATTTATCAGGAGATACAGCAGCCTGGAAAGAGAAAGATCGTGCGGGATCCTACCCGTGTAAAAACCACACCTGACGGAATGGTGCAGGGGGGATGGAGTCAGTGGGGTCCAGGGTAAGGACAAGAGGCTTTGGCCACAAACTCAAACACAGGAGGTTCTGTCTCAACACCAGACTGTGAGGTTGACTGAGCACTGGCAGAGATTGCCCTGGGGAGCTGCAGAGTGCCTGCCCCTGGAGACATCCAAAAGCCACCAGCAAGTGCCCTTTCCTGAACAGGGGCTGGACCAGATGATCTCCAGAGGTCCCTCCCAACCTCAGCCACTTAGTGATTCTCTTGCTCCAAAATATATCCTACTGTTTTTGAAATTATAAATCTGCATTCCAATTTCTCTCCAGACACTCCCCACCTAAAACAAGCCAACAGGGAAAAACAAACCTCAAAGCCTTTCTGAATTGCCTCCCCCACATTCAAATCTGCAGTGGCCATAAACTCATGCATAGTAATGATCAGCTTTACTTAGGGCTAAATAAACAGACTTCACTCAGCACCACTTTCTAACTGTGGCACAGAAGACTGAGTTTCCTTTTGCTCATCAGACAGGCAAATAGATATAAAAGTAAGTCTGGAACTTTGGAAGAGTTTGTCTTCGATATCTAACTCATCCAAAACACATATGTCCAAATAATTAATATACCATAATCTTAAGTGATACAAAGTAAAATAAATAACTGTTCCACACAGTTTAAAGCATCTCGCTGTATTTTCAGGCATGGTCTAAAAGCTACACCTCTCAGAGCTCCAGAAGCATTGATATTCTCCCTCAGATAACCCCAAAGTTACATCTCCTGGTTTCCTCAGTGCAGAGCACAGTATCCAGGAACTGTTGTGACCTGCTTACCTTTATCTCAGTAACAAAGTGTTGACAATCCCTCCAGAATTCATTCCTTTAAGCAAAGGAGCAAAAGTTCAAAGTTATCTCCAGGAGATGTGCTAAAGCCTGCCCAGTCTGTCTCATCTCCCCACTGCCCAGCTGGACTGATGGCCTGGCAAAGCTGTCTCTGCTCACCTTCAGCCTCCTGTGACCCTGCTAAAGGGATCACTTCAGCAAGTCAAAGCATACCCTTCAAAATCTCCCTTTTTAAAAGGTCCTTAAAATCCAGCTCTTCATCAGCCATCATTGTAAAAACCTCTCCACTCTCTTACTGAGAGACCTAACTTATTTAAAGAACAGGTTCCTGAGGTCTGGCAAATCAACCCCCCTAAATCAGGCACCTTTAATCACATGGTCCCCACTAGGGCTAAGAAAGAGGCATGTTCTCATGTATGTTCTTTATACCTGCAATATATTCCTAATACTCTAACAGATATCTGCTCTCTGTCATACTCTGTGCTTGTTTAACCTTTACATCATTGTTGTCTAGAATTAATTCCATGTAATCTCTGACAGACTGTCTCCGTGGTACTGACACATCACCCCACATTATTATATGCTGACATTCACAGCCACTTCATGATAAAAATGGTCCCCACTTAGATGCTAAATCAGCAGCCATAGTATGCTCTAATGTGCTTCTCACTAAATTGATCCTTGCTATTGTCAGCCACAAAAATGCAACTAATACATTGCACACAATCTTCACTCATCACATTTCAATTAAACTTCAATGAGACTTGACTTCAAGAGTGCCACCATCATCACCAGATGGCTGAAAGCTCAACTCAGCACCAGCAAACATAACTTGCTGGGCCATCAACACTCTCCATTTAACAGCCTGCTGCTCCTGTTTGGTAACAACTCACAGTTCCCTAAAGCAAGAAACCCCAAAGATAACCCAAAGCTTAGATCTAGTCTGACAGTTTGCAGCACTGAAGCCACCTACAAGGCCTTGTGGAGTGCAAAGGTATCACACACAGAACGTGAGGAACAGCAGAGCCTCCAGTCTCCCTGCTATGAAGTATTTACATATGCATGTGGATCATTTTTGGATCTGGAAAACTTTTAAAGAAGATGAAATTTTCAAAAGTATATTACAAGTGAGGCATTGAGTAGCTCCCAAGCCTTCTTGACAGCCAACATCTTTCTGCACTTAGAAAATTCAGTGAGCTAAAGGAAGAAACATTTAGCTATCTGAATTAATGTATTGTCCCTCCAAAATGAGAAGTACTGTGGTATAGATTTATCTTCTTTAATCTTATATTACTTCAACAGTCAGCTAAATATAGAAAAATGGTAATTATTTAGCACATCTTTAAAGCAACAATTTCCCTCCCAATTAACTTCCAGTTCCTCAGATTAATTATCTACTCAAAATTTCTCCACACACACACTCCAAGAAGCTGAATCTGTTTCCTGTAAATTAAGTCAACTTCAGAAATAATGACCCTAAAAGAACTTTCTAAACAAAGAATCAGAAGTCCACTCCACTAAATCTGCCTGGATGGGGAGAAGGCAGAAACTGGTATCACCAGACAGTAAACTCTGGAGCTTGAACCCAAGTAACAAGCTGTTTTCACTTGTCCTCAGGGTAAATGACCCCAACATAACAACAAGTAGTTCCGGCCCAAATAAGAATGAAACTCATCCCTCCCCGCCCAAAAAACAGAGATGATCATCACTGCTTACAACATCAGCCACTGTGGAGCCCAACTCAGGAGTCTCAATGTCTACTGAGCCTGCAGACAGTCCAGGCCTATTACTGTCGAGAGACAAAGCTCCTGTAAATTTCTCTAATTTATGACTGGAGACTTGGGGAGAGAAGTATAAAGCAGAGAGATCAAGCACTGCCCTCCTGATACCAGACCAGCAGTACCACCAGGGCAGTGCAATGCACACTGCTGCACTCAGATCAGGCAGAAACCACACAGACCTTCCTCCACCCAGAGTCAGGAGAAGATTAGCTCCAACAGCTCCTATTATTTTCTTTTCAGCATTTCTCTATTCTTCTACCCTGTGGCCTTATCCTAGAAGGGGCAGTGATCCAAAGGAACAAAGGATCCAAAAGCCAAGGAACAAAGCAAGAGAGGCACTTCACCTCAGAGGAGGGCACAGAGCTCCCCTGCACAGCAGAGCCCTGCCTCACTGGGGGTGGTGAGGTGACTGTGCAGAGACTTTCCCATCACAGGACACTCCTCACCCAGCTGGGACAGGACTCGCCTTGAACTGCATCTGAAACCTGCCTTCAGATTTAATCCAATCCTCTGGCGTGCACCTGCATGGCTTTTGTCTCATGTTGGAGGCATGAGGGGGCAGGAGATCATTGCAGACAAGAGATTACTTCAGCATTGTACAATCAGAAGACAAAAAGAAAAAAACCCCTTTACTACTCAAAGCTCTGTCATTTGAGCACAACAAAGGGGAACTTTTAGAACAAAGTATTTCTGAAATCAAATATCTGCTAAAAGCTTACACATTTCAAGCCTGTCTAGATTACTAACTAGGTCTAAGTGGAAATACACAATCAGACAATAGAAAGAAGGCAGGGTTAGCATATAGTGCAATGAACTTATAAAATATTTAAGCAAAGCATGTGACCATTGATAATATGCACTTTGAACAATGGGCTGTGCACATAAACAACATGGGGCTTTGGGGTTTCTCCTCCAAACCTCTAGCATATGGGCATCTGTGGGCAGGGAAGAAAAAACTAAGTTTAAGAAAGAAAAGACAAGCAATGTACACAGGGACACATTCCAGATTTGCATGGTACGGTCCCTGTAAAGTATATTTGTAATATTATGCACATTCTAGCTTATGAACAGACACATATACACACCAAGAGGTTCTGGAACCTTTAGATTTTTGAGGAAACAACACAAGAGGAAGGATTTTGCTGAGAACAAAGCTCTCATACTCACCTCCAGTCAGCAACTTCCGCAGGCTGTTTCTGTGCTGAGGCTGGTCAAACCCAAACAAATCCATGGTTTAATTATTAATAAAGCCCCCACCCCAGCTAAGGCAGGCAGGCAGCTGTACAAGAGTATAAACACATTAAATTACTGTGTTTTTAATTCACCTGCTTAAAAACCAAGCTAATTTTTTAAAAAAACAGAATACCAGAAGGAGACCAGGTAACAGGACTAGACTTCATTTCTCTTCTGAATGACACACTTCATCTGAGCACAGCACCTATTCCTGAAACCACCCACGGACAAAGCCTGGGTAGGCTCACTTCCTGCTCCAAACCCCAGACCAGAGAAACTCCAGGAAAATTAAGCCAGCAGTGATAATTTCTCCTAGGAAACACCCAATCAGAGATGATAATTATTTGCATATCTTGCTTTACACTGAACAGACTGACATCAGGCAATAGCAAGTTCTACAGGACCTTATACAGAACACCAGCAGTAAAATTTTCACTTGCTTACCAACCAGAGAGGAGGGAAGGTTTGCATCCAGGAAATACTCCAGGTATAGCATCACAGATCAAAATGTGGGGAAAAAGTGTGATGGAGATTATGAGCTGTAGCTATGGGTTTATGAAATTCATGTCAGCTTGGGGACAGGCTGAAGCAGGAGAAGGGTCCATGAACTGCACACTCAGTTGCAGCATCACTTGGAGCACTGAACTGCACTGTCTGGACAGCACAGCTGACCCACCCCTCAATTCATGGAGCTTTGTCTCTTTATCTAGGGGCATTCAAATCCTATCAGGAAACAGACAGACAAGTGGCTACTGTTCATCTGTGTTAAGTGAGGAATTCTACACAAGGACCAATGCTCAGCTTTCTAGGAAGGTAACTCAAAATAGCTTACTTCAACCCTTGCTAAGTAGCAAAAATACAAAGCCATTTTCCTATGTTAAAACACAGCAGATTCTATTTATGCTCAGAGGGAAAATATAAACAATTAAGAATGTATCATATCATGCCCTTTGTCCTCCTTAGTATACCTTCATTACCACGGATCAATTTTTCTGGAAAAGGTGAACAGCGGGTTCAAATCCAAACCCTTGAGAAGACTTTAACTGATGCCTTTAAGCTGAGAGTGACTCTTTGCAAACAAACATTCTTGTACAGATGCAGTAAGTTTGATCATCACCATGACCACCATCGAACACTACATGGTTCCCATGAAGGAGCTGATGTTATGCAAAATTCCAAAAGATAATGAAGACTCTTTTCATAGCTACTACACCTTGTATGCCAGCAGAACACTATACCAGCTTCAACAGCTGAGAAGACAAAGATGAGTAACAGAATACATATAATTCAATTAGAAACAAATTCTAATCTGGAAATTTGTATTTTTAAGGCATAGACCTGTAACACTGACACTTATCCATAAGCTGGAGTGGTGGTCAAGTCTACACCCCACTGAAACCTTCGGTGTTCCAGGTGTACTTGCAGCTGTCCTCATCTGCACTTCTACAGGTTAAGAACAAATTAAATCAAAAAGTGATGCTCTGTAGCACAGGTTTTCCACTGCATTTGTGGCTACTGTGTGCATTCAGGCTCTTTGTAAAATGTTTCTTTAAACTGCTGCCTACTGGATATAAAGCTGTAAGAAAGTTCTGTAAATTCTGGGATAATCCAAATACTGGTCAATCATACATCTTACTTAAAAAATGCAATCAATACTGGAGATATAAAATATTAAAGAAATACTTAAGGCAGATATCTCTACGCCTCTCAACTACTACAGGAGCTGCATGGTTTCCTCACTCTTGCTGGGTTTGTAACTAACTGCATCTGAATAAAACCCAGAAGACTGATGAAAATTTGATGTTACACCAGAACCACTTTTTGCTTGAGGTGTCCCCCCCCAGTAAAGCTGAAACACCTATGCACCCCAGTTTCTACAACAATAAAATCATTACTTTACTGTTACTGAAGTTGCACAGGACACCCTTGTCAACAAGGCAAGGGGCTAAAGTTGTCATAAAAGATAAAAAGGGCAGGGCAAGATTATTACACTGAAATCCCAGGAGGTGACCAACATCTTACTTAGGTGAAGATTCATTCAAATTTCATCAAGCTACTGAGTGAATAAGGTAGGCAGAAAGGATGCTGGTATCAAAGAGAAATTAATGATGACCTGAATTTGAAACACAGCCATCGCCCACACAGACTGAGACTCCCAACGCCTGCGTGCCGCCCGGCTCCGTCAGAGAGGGCTGCATTCTGGGACATGTCAATTAAAATTAAGAATGAAATAACTCTGTGCAACGGTGCTGAATGGCATGTTCTCTCAAGAGACCACAAGTTCCTATTGAGATTTCAGCTGTGCAATCAGATTGCTATTCTTAACTCCTTCATTTCCAATAGAATTGATCCATTCATTACACTCTTCCTTCAATTCTCAGCTAAATCCAAAGACATAATTTAATAGCCTTGGACCTACCTGTAGCCAAAATTTGGACTGTACTTCTCCAGAGTTAATGAGACATGAGTGCTGCAGAACACCAGCTCTAAATGGCTTTGGGCACCACCAGAACCAAGCTGAGAAATTCAGGAACAAGATGAAAAACTGAGAAGTGGCAGTGTAACCCCAGGCTGAAGTGCACTGCTCAACCAGGCAAACCAGGCAACAATTCTGAGAAACTGGACCTCAAGAGCGGCCAGGGCCAATATCTGAATTTGGTTTGCCCAATGGAGAAGTCAGCCTCTGTCACCTCCCACTACCTCCCTGCACATCTCGTGTCCCAGAGCTGCCCCCCAGCAACGTGAACAGCTCGTGTTCAGTGTGATGGGAGCAGGAGCCCACACAATCCTCTGGCATCCAGGGCTGCCCTCCCACTACCAGGACAGGAAATACAATACAGCAGAACCCCAAAGCAGAGGGCATCTAGTTAGGGTAGATCAGGAAGTGCTCAACAAAGCCATCTTGACATTTTACCCCAGGAGAACATGGGAGCTGGATTTTAAGAGGGAAGAAAAGTACCTTTTCACAAATTTTTGCCATTCAAATATCCACAGGAAATATTAGGAAAAAAAAAAAAGTAGTTTAAGTGTTGAACTTAAAAGGCATTTTCTAAGAACATTTATCTGTAATTTACAACCAGGAGAAAACTAAATCCCCCTGTCCCTTTAAAAGAAAACCATGAATTTTCAGAAGACTATAACAAAACACTTAAGGGAATTTTAAATACAGGAAGGAGGGATAAGAGCATGGGGGAAGAACCCAACAGACTTTGTAAATATTTTTGCAATTCCAGTTGCCAAAACAGTATCCACATAATGTACCTCAGCCAAGTTTCTCTGAACAAGAAAATTCAAAGAGCAACAATTCGTGAAATGCACCCACACATTTGCAGTATCTTTATGCAAGCATACACAGCACTTCAGCTGCTCTGGACATGACTATCTTTTACTATCCTGATCCTTTACTACCTTGATTTCCATGGCAGATGCTGATTTTACCAGTGTCTCTTTTTCTGGAAGGGCTCTGAAATTCAGCCACGCTAGGCATGGGTGTTATACATGATCTGCTATGCCTCTTGGTGCAGGCAGCAAAGGAAGAAAATTACATTTTATCTGAATATTGTGAAGTTTGTGCTGGCACTTTTACGCTGAAATTTTGAAGTGTCAGCTGTGTGGGAAAAAGAAAAATAAAACTGATCCCATGTAAATGAAACAAAGATGATTCTGACTGGAGTCTCAAAAACCAAGAAGAAGAAAAAACTTACTGGATTAACAGTGTGTCACACTAGATTTAGAGAAACTGCAGTCAGATGCTTCAGTTCCTATTTACACATCAAAACCAGCAGTCAGGTTTTCCAAATTATTCAGCAGATTGACGAAACGCTTTTTAATTGATCTCTAATCATATCTGCAGCTGGTGCATACTGGCTTAAAGGTTTCAAAGTCTGTCCCTCAATCCTGGTTACATACAGAGAAGCAGTTTTCTCTGAAGATCTGGCCCTTGAAGACATGGCAGGGAGAAATAAATTTTTTAATCTAACATATTAAGAAGGGTTACAACTTTTTCAGCAATGAACTGAACAACGTTCTCCCTCTCACTTTGCTTTTTCATACAGCTGATGGAAGATACTTATTTTTGCATGCTGAAATATAAAAGCTGCAACTGTAAATACAAAGGTCCATCATCAGTACATAAAACATGAATTAGTGCTTCTTTGCACTCCTTGCAGTAAAAGAAGGGTGCAGTGTCACCTTCTCTTTGCTTTATATTTCCTGAACGTTATCCAAATAAGTCTTTTTTGCCATCTCCTACATCTAAAATGACTGATGGCTGCTGGTTTTGACATAATTACAAATGGCTCTTCCCTCCAGAAACAACCTGGTAAAATGAATATTGTACCTTAGAAACAAAGTATTACCCTTAAAAATTGCCAACAGTCTGTACTAATACATAGCCCTGGTATTACTGTGCCACTAACTGGTGTTATGGCTGTCACTGACAGATGAAAAGCTGAATAGGAAAGAAAAAAGAAATGGGATGTGATAAGATTGCATCATAAAATACAAGATAAATGTGTCACCATGACCAAGATGCATTCTAACCTCAGGCAATAAAATAACATGTCTCAGTCAAAAGAATTACCCAGATGAGATGAAATTGCTAAGGACAAATGTGATGTGTTCCTTGTCTAGCATACATATATTTACATATGCTAATGTGAGGAATGCATTTTTAAAAACTCTCTTGTAAACATACTACAGTCAGAAGTACAGACCACTCCTGTTGGTCAAAGAGGAGAATGAAGAACTGGAAACTATAATAAGATAATTAAAACACATGGGTGGAAAAAAATATTACTGCAAAACAGAGACAGGAGCTGCAGCATCAGGTTCTGACACTCAGTGCTGGGACACAACCACCCTGCAGAAGTGAATTAACACCATAACCAGCACATTTCAGAAAGCTGCCAAATATTTTGAAAAGACCTACTGACTTGCCTGGCAGTGCTAGAATGCAAGGACAGGCTTTCTGCACAACTGATCCATTGAAATTTCATCCAGAAAACAGTGTGGTTAACTCCACTCAACCACAAGCATCAGGAGGCACCCTTGCCACTGTCCCAGCATGCTGCCTCCCTTCCCGGGGAGGAAACCAGAACTTTGTTTCCCTCTTATTTGCAAATCAACCAGTGGGTTCATCTGGAACAGCATATAAAGGAAGCAAAGCACTCCTGAAGCCCTCACCATAGCACTGAGAGCATCAAGGCACATGTGAACCAAGGCATTACTCACACCTGGAATTCCTAACTTTCCATGACTTAAGAATGGCCATTCTGGATGCCCCAGTAAGGCAAGAAGCTCACACCAGGAAGGTGCCTGGAAGTAAATATGTCCATGGGAGAACATCAGCATGACCTGATGCAGAACCAGAGCAGTCCCTCAAGAGAATTTATGCCAATGTAAGAGACAGTGCTGCCATAAAAGAACTTCCAGATATCATTTCAATATAAAGAGTTATGTTGGTTTATCAGTGATTAACAAGGATCCATGAAGGTGCTGATGGAGAAATCTAGCCACCCACATAATTTGCTCTGTAAATAAGTAATTCTGTCCATTCAAAACAATGTTCCACATTACTGCAATGCAGAACTGTGTGAAGCCCCATATGTAGCCTTTCACACCACTTTATCACTCTTTTCTCCAGAGCTACTTGGAATTAACATACTTTCAAAGGCCTGTATTGAACTCCTTAAACAAGTGACTTTATCTTATTAAAATCTGGAGCTCTCATCTCTGCATAACTCTGGCACAGACACTGGTTTCTGCCTTTGTTAAAGTATCACCCAACCAGCCAAGGCCCACGAGCCATAAGAGCCTTTATGCCCTTAACAGCAAATTCACCTGAGAATCATATCAAAAGAGAAGGATGCAAATCTTACTAAAATAATTTCCAGAAGTTTACAATTCAAACAGCAGAATAATCCTGGTCACACACAGGACCTGTTTACATCTCAGGGCTCTACCATCCATAAACAAATTGTGCTGCATCTCTTTCATCAGCTCCTTAATCAATTACATGCCCGTACTTTGAAAGGACTTCTGAACATTCCAGATGATTATTCTGGTCAGTCTTACACTACACACATCCACAGCAATGCTACTTAAATTAACTCATCTTCTCATCTCCACGTATGTATTTTTATACCCACACACACATATATATAAACACACACCACAATACAGTCTCTACAGTATAAAAATAAGCCCTGACTCTGGTTTCATTATAGACTTTCAAGAACACCTCTCTGAACATTTCAACAACCTTGCTGAGAAAGTTGTACTGAAAATAAAAGTTCAGAGCTGTGCCAAGCGATTTAGCTTGTAGAGAGAGAAATTCCAAAGCTCAAAAACTCTTCAAGTTTAGTTAAAACACTTTCTTTTTCAAACACTGAGGAGTTGTGATGCTAAGGATAGATGTGAGGGATTGGACAAAAGAGAAAACTCTGACATTTCAATCCCCTGCTGTAAGCAGGTGTGGGCCTGACTCATCAAAGAGGCAGAGAACACCATTGAAAGTTACGGATTTTCACATTACTGCAGGATAGAGGGAGTACTCAGTTCATGGAGTTTCCACCCCTTAATACAACAGAAAGGATTCTGTCCACCCAGCTGTAGATACACAATATTATATTGCCCTAAGAAAGCAAGTGCTGCTCATCTGGCTTCTCTCAGGTATAGTCACAGTTGCTCATTCTTAGGTATAAAGACAAATAAAAGAAAGGTCCCAAAGCCTGGCTGCAACTTAATGAGAGACAGAAGACACAAAGGACACAGTGAAATTTAAAACTACCAATGTTTGAGTTTCAGCTTTCCTTTTATCCAAGAATTTGAAATACGCTCTCTCTAGACTCAGGATTTACTTCAGGGACTCCATTTACCCTTCAAACCTCCACTGGAAAAACAAAACCAAAGAAATCCTACTAGCAAAATCCTATGTTTCACTTCTCACATGCTACTGAAGCAAGAGTGGTTTTAAAAACACCTGAAGTATACAGTCTTGTTATTGCTCCAGTCTGTCCTTCAGAAGAGCTGACCAAAATAAAGAGCTCCCAGGCCAAGGCACTTGTGATTTTGTACTGCATTGTCACCTTGTTTCACCAGCAGAACCATCACATGAGCTCCTGCCCACACGCTCCTGTTCATCCCTTGCCCTTTTCTTTCTCCCAATAACTTCACACAGAGCCACTTCTCCTTCCTGTTTCATGCCCAGGAAGAAGGCACAACCCTTCCAAGGGCTTCAAACAGCCTGGTTCAGGCTATTCCTCTTTTCATGAAGCTTTAAGGTTTGCTTCAGTTTTTCAGCTGCATCAGTTCACTGTTTTTGTCCCCAGAATGGTCCCCCAAATCCACGTGTGCATTACCCTGTTGCACACCTTGGGAAGCCAGCAGCAGCAAACAACAGGATTTTCTGAACCCCAAAGCTGAACCTCCCACCTCACACTGCAACATTCACAAATATTTCCACAAAGGAGAACCAACAGTGGTGCAGTCTGAAGCAGGAGATTTTTAGAAGCTCCCCCTGCACTACAGCTATAGAATTGTAGTAGCACAGATAAAGTATCTTAGAGCAACTGAGGAACAGAGGAAGGAACAGGTAAAGACACACTAAGAATCTGCTAAAATCCTTATATTTAGCAAAATGCCTTGTTATTTTAACACTCGACTGCAAGGACAGAACTTCACCAGTGGCCTTGATCCTACTCCAACAGAATTAAACCTTAATTTAGAGGCAGAAGTGAACTCCTGAGAGAAAAACGTCTGCAATTAAATGTTTGTGAACAGCCTTATTATAAACATCCAGTCCATCCAGTTTCAAATGTGATGGTTTAGCATGCTTTTTTTCTCCATTTTATTCCCATAATCAGTATTTCTACATTTGGAAAGACCTTGAGAGCACACACTTGTTAAAAAAAAACAACAACAAAACAACCCAAAACCCAACCAAAACACATTTTTATGTTTTTATTTTTAGTAAGTGCAATGTAACTTAAGCAAAAATTGCAGCCAGCCTGATGCTCCATGTACAACAGCTCCAGACCTTTGGGACAGGTGGTTAGGCAATAACCTCGGGAAGTGCAATTGCTGGAATGCTTTGCTTGGTATGTCCACTGCTGTTACAAAGCTGTGCACTCACAAAGGCAGTCACACAAAATGGACATTACAGGCCCTCACACCTCAACAGCAGTTTTAAAGGAACACAGTTCCTACTGAGGTGTTTTCAGAAACAGAACACTTCCATTTCCACATCTCTCACAGGTGTTCTCCTGCAGCTCCAAGGCTTCCTCCTTATGCTGAAGGACTCAGCTGTGCAAGCTCCTCCAGGAGAGGCAAAGGTACATTCTCACATCTGAGCTGACCTTCCACACCTAAGTCGGGCCGTGACTGCCCCAAGAGTTCCAAAACCCACCCTTCTGTGGAGAATTACTGCCTCTGTGGCAGAGCTCACACCAGTGTGTACCTCCACTCAGCTGCTCCTGTACATAGTTCAACATTCCAGTGAGTCCCAAAACACATTCCCTTTGCCCAGACCTGCTACAGAGGTCACAACTGCTGCCCAAGGGACTGCTTGGGGGAGCAAGGAGGACTCACTATGGGAGTCTTCACTCCAAGGTAGTAGAGCACATTAGACCTGTTTCAGGCCTGTCGTATGTGAGAACCCATGCGTGAATCCCCACAGAGATCCATGCCAAACCTCATACTCCCTTCTTATTTGGTTTTTCTAATATGACTTGACCAACTGTTTGGAAAACGATGATACTGTACTTCCATGAACACTTCTTCCACAAGCCTTCCATCACTGGTACAGATTCACAGCAGGGATGTCACTAACACACTAACTGCTTTTTCATCTTGCCAGATCTACAATTTCATACTCTCTCACATCAGTGTTATCCTCTAGTGAAATGCTTCAGGAACAAAGTGCTGAGGAAGGACAGCCTTACTGAGGTCAGTGCCTGAATTCAGAATGTTAATAAAGTATTTTCCAAAGCAAGAATAAGAGAGAACTGAAGAGCTTTTGGCGAAAGTCACTTTAAGTGACTTCTTTCCCCTTCACAATTTCATGGCCCTGAGGCAAGCCAGCACTTTAGGTTTCAGATCCAGATCAAAGCTGGATGGGATACTGCATGAAGATATATTTTAACAGTTCCAGACTTCAAGATCTTTCTCAGTTTCATAAACTCTTTACTTGCTTCCAAGGCCATTGCAGACTGCAGATACTGAGCACAAACTCCAACAGCCTTCATCCCTCATGAGCAGCAAAGGGAATGACCAAGGGAGAACTGAGGAAGGTGACACACTCCCTCCACGCTCATGGCCACATTTCTGGTTTTCAGCATTCAGTTCCTTCACCAGTGCTCTCTGGTACAATGCTGCTTGTATGGCCCAGAACTTCAGGAAGTGTGACTATTCCCAGCAAAAGCACGATTAGAAGTTATTCTTCATTCTTTTTAATTACTATTTCACAGCTGTCTTTATCTAAATACAACAGGCCTTCAGTTAATATGGCAGAAGTCCATTCTAGTATCTCTTCTATCTTTATCTGTATGGATTGTATAGACTTATCATCCACCTCGAAGTCATTTATTAATTTGTTTTAGTTTTACTTAATTGTGATCATTACAGCTAAAGAATTACTTTCTAGAGGCCCTGTAACTGCACAATAAATTTACCTGACAACTCATGGCTTAAAACTACCACCTTTTATTAAGCACAGATCTCTCTAATAAACTGCTGTGCTACCAGACTGAACAGTTATTCTGTAAAAAAAGCTCAGAATGAATCCAGAACCATTGCTCCAACAGAAAAGACAAAACAGCATATCTCTGTCTGATCCTCAGCTATGACAGTGTAACAATTAAAACCATGACATTTTTTTGTTTTGATATGGAAGAAGATTTTACAAGCTAACTGAAATGCATGACCTAAAGTGATTAACTACAACCTTCCACTCTCACTCAAGCTTTTCTGCCTATCAACACAGGAAACCCAGAAAACATGAACACAGCTGTACTGCATGGGTCAAAAGACATTAAATAAACCCTTTTTTTTTTACTGTGAGCATCCTGCTCCAGCTTTTTCCTTTATGCATTTAAAAAACACAGGCAAAACCAAAATCCCTTGGAGCTGCTAACTAGATCTATCTATCTAAAACTCAACAATCCATTGCACATAATTTGACAGGTACAGTAGATGTGGGTCAGGCAATATGAACAGCACCACTGACAAATCAAATCCCTCCCTAAGAAGCCCACAAGTAGCATGACACACAAACAAGCTCCCAGGCAAACCAGCATTCTGCCACCTCCAGTAGGCAGGACTGTGATTCCAGGGAATCCTACAGACAAAGAAATGCTCACTGGAGGGCCCAGCTGAAAGGGCTACTTTCCTCTCAAGGGAATCAGCATCCTACTTGCATCATGAAATGATTCAGCCTTCTGTTACTGAGATGGGTGAGTGGAACACCCTGTATTAAGCCAAGCCAGAGAAACTCTAACAATTCCAGTGTAATGAGCCTAAACAAATTCAGAGATGTATTATCAGTGATGTATTGTTGCTGCACTTTCTTATTCTACAAAACTGCTTTAAATTATAAAGGCAGAGGAGGAAAAAAAGAGGATTAGGAAAAAGACACCACCTCATCCTAGTTGGAGAAGCAGCTCTACCCTGCCACCACCTGAATTTATTGGGTTTCCTGAGGCTTACAAGGTAGGAGAAGGTTACCCAGGCAAAGCACCTATGAATTACAGGAGTCTACATGATCTCTATTT
>JANPWX010000126.1:1473280-1580123 GCA_024734555.1 Trochalopteron elliotii | reverse complement strand
GCTCTGCCTGGGATCATAACATATGGCTTCACTGATATGTAACTTCCATAAACCCAACAGAGCAAGAAGGCACAAGATGAATCAAGAATCCCAGCTAACCATACAGGCAAAAGCACCATCACCCATGGCAATTCTCCCAATTAGAGCCTGTATTCATACAGGGGCTTCCATGCCAAGGGTTTTTTATTGTCCTTCTGTGAATTTTGTGCAGCAAAGAAACAAGGTAAGTGGGAGAACTAAAGCATAACACGCTGGGATGTGTCAGAGTGCCCTACAGTAGTGATTTTAATCCAGACAAATGGAAACAGAACATTCTATCTCCGAGATACATTTTGAAATCTTTTCCTGTTAGCATTATCATCATTTCTAAATGTATTTGAAAAGTTACAGGAGCCCTTTCAAAGCATCTGTACTTGCTCCAAAATTGTTGCGTGACTGTAGTAGGACACATCCACCCAGGTATTTCTAACACTGCCATGAACATGGTTTTGACAATCTTCTTGCTCCCATTCTGCAAGGTTAGAAATGGAGACAAAAGCCAGGCTGCATCAGTTGGGAGCTGTTGTATATAAATGGAGGATAATTTTAGGTGTCTTCTTTATTTAAGAAGCCAGTATTAAAAAGAGGTCTAAAGGATCACAATACTGAAGAACAATACAGCAAAGCAGGCATTTTCTATAAGTTAACATCATAAGGCATTTCAGTAAATTCAGGGGATTTTAATTTGTAAACCAACACAGCTTCCATCTTGCTACATCTAATATCAGTCAACTCCATTTCATCTAAGTTGTCATATGACAGGATGAGAACAAGGACAGTCTGGTGACAGCACTGCTTACATTAGAAACAAAGGACAGAGGAAGGTACATGCCACTGCATATAGGTCGCAACTGAATGAATTGTTTTCTCCCAGCAACTTCATTTAGGTAAGAATCAACTACATTTTAAAGGGATAAAAAAAACCCTCCTCCGGTTTATGAAAAAAAAAATTAATTACCATGACATTTATAACAGAACGACAACAGCAAGGAAAACTGATCGAGTTAAGGTTGATACTGTGACCATAATTTCATGCTGTAGTTATTGGAAAGGAAAACAAAGACTCAAATGCAGGAAAGAAAGACCAGTATTAACCATTTTTCATCTCCTAGATTTTGTTTTGGTTTGTGGATTTTCCAGACGATTTGTGCTGTATTTCATGCTGCATATTACAAACTCTTGCTCAGAAGGTACCAGCTTAACACGTCATTCTCTCATCCAGAAGGCAAAAATGTGGTTTGCCATGATGTACCAGACTGATAACTGCCTGCACAATCTACCTATTTTCATGGTAATTACTGTCCTCCTCAAACCAAAACCTGAAGCTGTTTTGCAGTCCCTTCTGAAGAGGGAATTAAGGTCTCTGTGTAGGAAATTTATTCCGGAGCAGGTTTCTTGTATTTTAAATAGTTACATATGAAAATAAGACTGCAAAAAGGAAGAAGAGCTAATCGAGATGGGTTAGAAACACAGACAGTATAGTTCTTTTCAATCTTTAACTACAATATTCTAAAAATGCCACTGTGCCAGCATTTTAGATTAAGTCCTTAAAATGAACTCTGATGGTATTCTACATTTCCCAGTCACCACAACTATGGATAAAAAAAATTCTCTCCAGCTAGTAATTTAGTAGCTTAAAAAAGAAGCAGTTGTTGGGGTTTTGTTTGGTTGGTTTGTGTTTTGGGTTTTGTTTTTATAATACCTAAATAAAGAGTAAACTCTGACATTTATTTAAATCAAAGTCTTTAATTATAGTTGGCACACAGCCTAAGGCTGCCCATGGCCATCTTTGGCCATTCTGTTCTCAGTCACACTGATGACTTCAGTGAATCACTCCACATTTGTGACAAAGCAAGCAGGAACATAATTGGAACCATTTACAAGATGGACTAAACTAGCAAAAGACTCAGTAATTTATCAGTGTCATCATAACCCAATATCCATTTTGGGCTCTCTCAGCATTAATTCACAAGAGCTTACAGACACTGCAGACACCTGAAAGGGAATTGTAGAAAATTTTTGAATTTAGAAGAGGTTGAACCCTGCGAGTCCAAAGCCCAAAGGGCTCAGGGGAAGAGGAAACTGCCAGGTTGGCTCCTTGGTGGTTTTAAAGTTTCTGCAAAACCTTTCTGCAGCCACACGTGGCTGTGTGAGTGAAGAGGCTCACAAAGGCTGACCAGCTCCTGGGCAACACCTCACAGGGATAAAGCTCTGCCTCACTGCACCCCTACGGATCAAGGCCTGTATTAGGAACAAAATCTTTTCATTAAATTGGGAGATAAGAGTACAAAAACGTCTTGTGATGGTTTAAAATCTTTCTTCCTGAACATCCCAACTAAACTAATACAGTCGTATGCTTGGGAACTAAAATGTAGGACAACTAAGAGTCTTAAAAAGTCAGGACAATTAATCATGTTCTGTTGTCTGAACTGAGAAACAAACCAGCAGCAGGACATGAAAAATAAATCACAACTTTAATGTAAGATGACTCATGCTAATTATCAAGAAACAAATGTGGTAGAAGCACATGGGACTAGAAAGCTGTTTTTTAAAAAAATCCTGTTAAACCTGATACTATTCTTTAATGTTTACATTTTAATGTTCCTGTTTTAATACTTTCTAAGTAATTACTTGCTGTTATACTTGCTGATGTTGTAACACTCAGAGACATCATGCACAGAACAACCTAGATGCCTGTTTACTGCAATCAGGATTTAATTTTAATGTGTTTCTCTTATATGTTCTCCTAGAAGAAAACACAGTTCTATTAGTAAAGGAATGTAAAATCATGGAAAACTACTATGAAACAGTGAATTTGTCATTTAATTTAAATATTTTTAATTAAAACCTGGCACAGCTCCAGGCCAAAAAGGCTAACAGTTGTGAAAAATCATTCTTTCACAAGTCTTGTCAAACAAAGTTAAGAAAATCCTTGCTTTTCAGTTGCTTCAAAAAACTCATTCAACCAAAATTTACACTAAACAAAAGGAGTTGGAACTATCACGGGAAATGAAACTGCAAAAATATCTGAGATGCTTAGGGCAAACATGGCCATTGCTTTGCACTATTACAATCATTAGTGCAAAGCAGCTGCTGTCCTGCAGACAAACATTAGATGGCACTTTGGAATTCAGCAGTTTCCACAGAGAGTTGCACAGCACATACTTAACAGATGAGGTGTGAGACATTAATGTGAGGTACTTTTGATGACAGAGAGAAAAATGACATTTCTGTAAAAATGTGCTTTTTGGAGCTGGAAGTATATTTTCAACCTGCACACGTAAAGCTATAAATAGTGTGTAATTAAGTTTTGAAAAAAATCCGAATCATATAAAGAATAAAGTCATTCTTCCTCCAGACAGAGGGTCCGTTTCTCAGTTGCTGAGTTCCCTTTTTATTTTTTACTGAATCATTTGGAATCTACTTTTTAAACTAGACTCGCTGACAAAGTTTTGTACAAATACTTCTCAGATAACACATCAGATTTGGAGTGGATTCAGCTGCGTGCCAGCAGTTCTGAGCCCCAAATAACTCTCATAAGTGGGGTTTAAGTAGTTTGCTTATCAAATAAATCCCTTCTGGAAAGAGTTGCACAGCTTCTGATTCAGCTGGTCAAAGCTTCTTAGTTGTTGCTGAAATTGATACTATTATTCCCATTCACTTGTATCTGTGTTTTTACCATCTAAATCCTTAAATGAAGACTGAAGAATAATCACAAGGGTGAGACTATTCAAGAAACAGAAGAACTAGGAAATGTAAATTCTAGCTGGAATACTAGCTGAGTCCATTTTCAGAGCCTCTCATATGATATATACCATGATGCCTGTTGCCCAGTCTTTTTCTGCTATGGAATTCCTCCTGCAATACATGAAGCAGGTTGTAGGATTTCCTTTGGAATTGGGGTCATCCCAGCAGAAAGGCAAACAGCAGGAGCTCCTCAGTGGTGCCACATGCCACGCTGTCACTTTGTGAAGTCTCTATCTGACACCTGCAGTAATTCCAGGAGAGCTCCTGCTCGGGCAGCAGCTCTGCCCCAAGCAGGGCTTTGGGCCCGAGGAGCACCAGCTCCTGCTTCAGCTCCCACTCCTGCTCAGCTCTCAGCCAAAGGTCCTGGCTGTCACCAAGAGCTGATGCTTTCACAGAAATGGGACAACATCCATAAAAAAGATGCTCAAAGCTCCAACCTCCAAGCTAAATGCAGTTATTATCATGTCCAACACAGGAGAAGCCAGGGAACCCATCTCCCTGAGAAGGAGCTGAGTAATGGCTCCTGGTGCAGTTCCCAACTGCTGGGATCCCTTGGTACTGCAAGTATCTCTCAGCTCACACTGAATGCTGATCTAAGAACTCATTCTCTCATGGGAATCATATTCCCAAATCTCCCTCCTCCTTCCCCCCAGAACCTCTGAATAGTTCCACATATGCAGAAGCTGAAACCTGACCCAGGTCACTCCTAGAAGCTCAGTAACTCTACTCACACTGAATTTGCAGGGTCAGGCTGAGGGCAGAGTGAGTGCCCCTGTAACTCCCAGGAACCTGCAGGAGCCAAATTATAGAGTGAGGGGAGCTGGGCAGGGGCAGCAGCAGCCACAGATGGGGCCTGAGGGTGACTGACACCAAACCATGCTGTACCCCATGGGCAGAACATACAGTTCTATAGGTTCCACTGGGTCTATAAAGGAATAAGGATTATCCCTGCAAGTTCTTTCAACATCTTGCTACCTATGAATACTGGCAGAAGGAGAACATCTGTGAGTTAAGTACCAGTGAGTTTTTTATTGGTATTTGGCAATGTAGCAGGAAATAGTACTGTAACACCAAGGAGCTGTCATGAACCCACAGCACTGTTGTCTGTACCTGACCTTACCTGTAAGGCAAAAAAACCAGGAATTTTCCATGCTGTCAGTCCCTTAATATGAGCACAAATATGTTATATAACACAGGAAGCCAAGAGGCACTACAAATTCAAACTAATTACATAAAACTTTACACGCAAAGATGGAACTGCATTCTGTATGAGATGCAGAAGAGAGAAAAGGCAAGGTGAAGATTCACTGAAGCTCAGAACCAATCTTTGCCTCTTCGCTGGGTATGTTTAAACATATATATATAATATTAAAGCACCCATTATATACAATATTAATGCACCCATGTTCTTACTATCAAAGCACTGGAAACAGTCTCTAGATTTTATAGAGTAGTCTGGACTACGTCACTGTGGAGCAGAGAATCTTAAATAAAAGTAATGAAATACAGACAGAAGCATTATTGTTGCCCAGGCTGACTCAGAAAGGTTAACTTGATGGTATTTCTTAGAAAAGCAATTTGAGCTAATCTTCTTGTATTTTTTTTTAAATTCTCACCATGTGTTCTGGTGTGCTTTAGAGTTCACCTTTTATTTGAAAATAACCCTCAATTCACTAAATGTCATTTTTGGCAGAAGTCACAGGTATCTCAGATTAACATAAAGACTGAAGAATCTTGGTACTTAATTATGGCTTAAAAATACCTGCCTAAAAAGGAAAAAAAAAGCCAAATGTGTGTGTTTGTTCTCAAGCAGGTGTTATTTCACTGGAACATAAGCTGATATATAAATGATCCAAATTGTAACTGTCAAAATATTCTGTAGGATTTTTCCATAAGCTAATTTTCCTTGAACAGCCATAACCATATTTGCAAAGTGAAGAAAAAAAAAAATTTTATTAACTTGGTTGATTTTTTAATACAAGAACACCCCAACAAACTCACCACTGTGAACCTAAAAGAATCTCAGTAACAGTCAAATGTAATAAATTTTTAATTATTGGATGATTTTCTGAGTGTGAAGACTTCTCAGATCAACCCATACTACTTCTTACAGGCACCTAACAGTCAATACATCTGATAAGTAAAACCCTGCACCAGCACTTAAGGGGCTGATTTCTGTTATTTGTACCATGTGAGATTTGGCAATTCCCACAGCTTTCCCACCTGTAAGAACAGGGATAATACCTTTTTCTGACAGAAAGCCCTCTCAAATCCCTATAGGGCACTACAGAATCTCTGAAGTCCAAAGTATTGTTACAGTGCTTTTGCTGGCAACAGGAGTTTATTGAATGCTGTGCTTTATTTTGGTTATGCAACATTAACAGGAATGAAGTTGTCACCACGTACTGATGGGAAACAATCTTTGAATGCAAACCTTGTTCAGCCCCCCAGATGATCAGATTTGACAGAGCTTCTCTGAAACCCATGGAGCCATGCCAGTTTAAACCAAGTCAGGATATAGCCTTGTGTTTAATAAGTATCACATGTCCAATGTTTTATTAAAAATGTATATACATATTTTTACATATATATATATATATGAGAATATTCTTTATTATTAGTCAGTTATGTTCTGTGTCAGTCCATCACAGCACATACCCTACACCGACATGTCTGTATCTCCTTCCTGCCCAACTTCAGTTCCCACTGTGAAGAGCAGCAAAAGGCTGATTTGGAAAGAAGTTAAATAAAATCAGGTAGATTAAACTAAGTACTTCATACCTGAAGAGCAGTAAGATTTCTCAGGCTTGTAAAAAACATTATCAACTAGGTACTTGAACATGCAGAAGACACATGACAGGTGCTACTCACCAGTGACTTACTGGAGTGTGCCTGCCCTGGTCAACTGATCAAAAGGCAAAGACTGCCAAGACTCCCACAGCTTGAAATAGTGTAATAACCAATGTACAGGATTTACCTCAAAAGTCAGAGAAGCAAACACAAATACACATTAACAGACCACTCTTCTGTCTTTAGTACAACCAGAGTTCCACTTCCAAAACCCAACAGCTGTAACCAACTGTGTGGGTCCCACCACTAAAGGTCAGAGACAGTCACCATTAAAACCTGCAGTGAGTTTTGGGAGATTTTATTGCCCTGATAAAAGATCTGTGACCAAAGTTTCATTAAATGCTACATTTTCCAGACTAATGACAAGGTTTTCACCATGTAACTAATGATCTTTTGTCCGGAGGGTTCTTAGTCTGAAAGAACACTTTATGTGACCACTTCAGAATCTGCAGTAACATATGTATAAATCTGCATATCTTCCCAAAGTTCTCAAGTTGAAACACCCTAATTCATGTCACTGGTTGCACACTCAGCAACTAACTCTAATTGCAGCTACAGTAGAAGCCTGGGGAAGCTGCACAGAGCTGAAGGTACATTTACCCATCGTTCAAGTGCCTTAAGCACAAAAGGCACTTTCCTCCCCCTTCACCAGGGCCTGTGTGGGTTAAAGCTGACTGTCCCTATGGCAGGAGCTGCTCACAGCCTCCTGCAGGAACAGAGATGGGTACAAACCTCTGCAGAGCCTGCAGGTTTAGCAGGCACTGCCTTCTGCTGTGGGCTATGAAAACACAAGCACCTTGGCCACTACCTGAATAAAAGACTAATATTAATGGGAGACATTTCAACAACAGTTAGGACCTCTCATTGTGAGAAGAGTGTTTCCCAGAAACCTACCTCTGAGAAAGTTTCCTCTTAAAGAATAATCTCAGCTATTTCTAACTAATATCTGAACAAACCATTTATGATTTGTTTAGGCTGTCCAAGTAATCAACCTCTCCCATTAAAACATGCTTAAGGTAATTTTTAGGAAAAAATATCCATGCTTAATGCAAAATCAAGAAGCCTATGCACGCACTTTTTGGCATTTACAGCACATCCCTGACCTCATTTGCAGATCTGGTATTTCTCTTTAAGGGACAAAAGACACATTGGCATAGACCCTCACAGAAAAAGTCAGCAAGTGCACCAGAGTTCACATGTTCCATTCCAGTATTTGAAATTCACATTGAACAGGCAGAACTCACCAGCAAGTGGCTAACTGGGCTGTCTAGGACAAGGAGTTATTGTTATGGAAAGAGTTTAAAGCTGCTATTAAAAAAAAAAATAAAGTTAAAATAAGAGTTCCAGAATTCATTAATTAGAATCAATATTTTCATAAGACCTTGATTTTGTCTTTTGAGGACTTCAGAAAACTGTTACAGCAGCCCTGGCACATTGCCCACATATATAGTACTTTTCCTTGACTAAAATCAAAAGGGGGGAAAAAAAAGGCTTAATTTTCTATTCTAAGAAGGGAGCAAATGTGGGATTGTATATTAAAAAAAAGCACTGAGAGAGACTCTATTTATAAAAAAGCCTTGACTATACACACTTCCCTAACAAATCCCTTTGGCAGATTCCACTTTGACAAACAAACAACATGGAAAACTGATGCCTGGTTGTGAAGATCATTAAAGATTATTTGTCACTCTCTTATAAAATGGAGCTAACCCTCATTTCTTTTGTCCAAATTCTACTCAGAATAACTAGACTATGTATAATCACCACACACATTCCAAATGGAAAAGCTGCTATTTGAGTTACTTTGCAATATTCCTTATAAGAAACAGTCGAATGGGGTGATCTGCAGCACTCAGCCTGTGCTCACTGGAACAGCCTCAGAGCTGGATTTCACTACAGAGTGTGAGCAATGCCCACAGACAGCAGAGCACAGAGAGCCTTTTGCTTTGTGTACTCTGCACAATGAAACGAGACACACAACACTAAAGATGAAAAGACTATATATTCTGCATAAGACTGAATGTACACCTTTCATCCTTCAGTTAAACACTATTTAATTCTAGTAAGCCAAGGAGGAATTTGGCCCTCGGTATATTTTATGAAAATTCACACAACTAACCTTACACTGATTCTTAATTGTGCATATTTAGCTATTTAACTATTTTATTTCATACACAAGGTACTCTAAAATCCTCAGTGCTAATTATCAATGAATTAAAGCTTCTCTAACCCAGTGGCAAGTGAGCTGAGCATACAGAGATTCAGTCTAGGGTCACTTACAGGGGCTGTTTCTCCATAAGAGTCACGTAGACCCCAGTAACTTAAAACTCTTTTATTAAGTTTTCTTGGAAGTGGTTAGACCTTAAGCCATTACACTGCAGAAAACTCATGCTTCATCAGTTCTGTGGCTCAAGAATTTCATTCTGAAGCTATTAATCAGGCATTTTGCACAAAATCATTCAGAAAAAGTGAAGGTGAACTTGTCCTTTCCCTATAAAAAATACGTAAGCATATCTCCCCTCTCCCAGCCCAGCTGCTCATCAGAGGATAACCACTACAGCTCCCAACCAGTAAAGGCTGCTCCTTTCACATGGAATCCCAAATTCAAGCATCTACACGTACAAAAACATGGCAGCTGTTACTAGAAAAGCAGTGCTAACATAGTATGAGGTAAAGTCTGCCTCAATACAGCTCAATGCAAGTATAATTGTAAAACAGTCTGGTATAAGTGGGAAACAACTTTTAGAATCCCCATAGCCCAGAGTTTCCTTCTGAATTGAACAATGTCTTCTCAGGAAACAGACCTTCACAAATGGTACTATTGCTTCTGCATGACTTACCTTGTGTGTCAGAGGGGTCTGAGAGCTGAAGTAATTCAGAGACATAAGTAGTTTGTCATTGCACATTTAAACAGTTAAAGAATGTGTATCGAGCAAAACAATATTTGGAAATCTAAAGCTACCCACAAAGCCAGTCTGCATCATTAAAATACTCTATCAATTCACTGCACATGAGAAACAAATTATGAAGTCCTCCCTGCACAAACAATAAGGCTTTGCAGGAGGGAAATCCCTGCTTTTCATGCTGCTCCCTCTATTCAAAGTCCAGCTATTTCTAATGGAAATTTTGTTTGCTATGGAGATTATGATTCAGCCTTCTTTTACAATCACCAGCACATCACCAGACTTACAGCAAGTGCATAGATTAGAGGAGGGTGTGAAGACCCCTCCTTAGGATTTTTACTAAAGTATGCACATACTTTTAAAAGTATCCCACAAGCTAAGAGCAGCTTCCAAGCCAAGGCTCTGAAGGCCGAGCTCCCAGCTGACTCGATGAAGCACACACACCACACCCCAGCTCTGGGCTCTCAGAGGACAAAGGCACGCAATAATGAAATGCTGACAACACACCATGCACTGACTTTCTGGAATGGGACACTGTGCTGGGGGTGGACTCTAGTGAGAGTGAAAGGAGCAGGCTGTTACCTGCAGTACGAGCTGCTGCCAGGCCGTTGCCAGTGGCTGCCCATTGCCGATGTTGCAAATGCTCATTCGGTCTGCGGGCTGGTTGGCACGCTCCAGCTGCAAGGAGACATTGCGCCGCTCTTCCTCAAGTGCGCGGGTGAGCCGCTCGAAACGAGCTTCTTGCTCTTTAACAGAGGCTAAAATGCTGGCAGCAGACCTGATATCATAGTCATCCATGACTGCTTTCAAATGCTTCCTGCCTGTTAACTGACCAGGGCAAATGGAAAGGGTTAGGTAAAGGGTGGGGAGGGCACGGGTCAGAGGTTAAAGATAAAAATGCACATGGTTAGTCACCTTGCCATACTGATCACTCTAAGAAGCAAACTGCATTGTTCTCTGGAAAGTATCCATCTTTCCATCCATTGATCTGATTTTAAATTAAAAGTAATTAATCTAAGACTTCCCTGTTCAAAAAAGAAAAAAGAATGTGCCCACCTTTGAGAGAATTTGTATTTAATTCCTTTGATCTTTTTGCTAAAACTGCTCTGACAAGGGTTTTCATCCCTCTTGCAGAGCTAATTTCACTGTGCAAATAATAATGTACTTAAAAGAAATATATAAAAAAGATACGGCTTTAGAGGGAATGAGGAACATTCTCACTATAGACACCTGGAATTTTTGTCTTTAACAGCGTAAGTGAGAAGTTTAACATTTTTAAGAAAATTTATGGTAGAAGAAAACAGATGTGTCCATTTTTTACGCACCTCCCCCCTCCGCCCCACCCCAAACTTAACACACAGTAGCTGAAAATAGTTTTCATTTTTATATTATAGCAGCACACTGTAACATGAAAAACATTTTTAAATGCAGAGTGTGCAATTGCAGTTGAAATGCTAAATGATTTCAGTCAATGAAACAGTCCTTCATGCAGCCGTTTGCTAATAATGCAAATGAAAAAGCAAACACCTTCCATGGAAAACACACAGGACTTCTTGTCTTTCAATGCAGAAAAAGCAACTCAGAAACCAACTAGACAGGTCAGAACTTCTGCCTTATGTCTTCTCTAGCAGGGTTATGAAACAACCCATTTAAAATCCTACCTCCACCTGTATGGTGCATGCAGTAAAACTCCCCATTGATTCCACAGATCTGTGACTTGAACACCATTTAAAATGTTTTACTACGAGTATGAAATCAGCAATATAATATAAGCATAAATTATGGCCTCAACAGAATCCTTTGTTAAACAAGTAACCCCTTTACTACTTAGCTACTTAAAGCACCTCTGAGATGACCAGAGGCAGAACTGTTTCAGGCTCCTGTACTTCAAGAACTGTTCACGTTCTGTCCTGAGAGTTAAGTCCTGAGAAACTGTCCCTTGATTTGCTGCCAAAGATTCTTTGTTTTCCATCTATCAACAAGGATTTCCATGAGCACAGGCACTTCCCTGCTTCCTGATGCTTTGCAATTCATTGTTCAGTGCTTTTAGAGGATGCACACTTGACTGATCCATTTTCCATGACTGTTACGTTTATCAGGTCTCTCTCCTGTGCAGATTCTTTGGTAGTTCATAATAATGTGGTCATAATACTGTTACGTTCCCAAAGAGGAGTATTAGTAGTGATTAAGCTGCATGTTTTTACATAGTTTGTTGGGAACTCCTAAGCAGGCTCAAAGTCGCCTTTCTTTTGTCATATATGGTTGAAATAACCCAACAGGCCAAAAAGACACTGGAGCAGAAGTGACAGACCCAAATCCAATGACATACACCCCGATTTCATGGGGAATAACCAGCCAGTAGCTCGGTGTTCATTGTTAACCCTTAGAGAGTTGCTGTTGAAAGGAATTGGAGTAATATAAAATCACACTGGGAACAGTGTAAGGATTATCATGTATGAATATAATAATGTTTGCTTATAACCATGACTTGAGACTTTCATGTTTGCAGACCAGTAAGCAGAAGTGACTTTTCTCATTTCTGCATTGATTTAACTTCTATTGAAATTCTGAAAGAAAACCAAAAACCACCAAAGGGTTTTTCCAGATGTCACAGACTAGTCAAATACAGACCAAGCGGCCAAATTCTGAGACCTTCCAATAGATTATTAGAAGTCTATAAAACCTTCAGAGAGTACACTGGTTTCTGCAAAGGAGAACCACAATCCTCTAAAAGGGTAATATGATTCATGGGAAGTCACTGGAAGACTCACCTGCTCCATCTCAGCATGATTTAGCCCTGGCACAGTTAGACATGAACACAGCCAGACTTTCTGGACCTCAGCTGGCTTGTGTGCAGCCAAGTTCCATGTTTCTGCTTTTGTGCTTCCCTGCTTTTGCACAGATGGAGACAGCTCTGTTTGTTGTCACTACTCCCAGGAGTGCAGGCATGCTCACTGACTCCTTGCAGTGTGAAAGAAGTGGAACTGCAAAGACCTGGGCACAAGCCAGATTTTGGAAGAAATATCCCTGGGGGTGGGGGTGGCATTTATAACCACACATTCCTAAAGACAACCCCAGGGTTTCTGATCACCACTGCCCTAATGCTAGAGCAGATCAACAGCCTGACTGCCACAGACCCAAATACACCTCATGAGGGGATATTCCAGGCCCAAGAAGAGTCTGGATCAGTCAAAGATTAATGAATGGAGACAGGCTCCTTCGAGGTGCTGCAGAGCAGAAATTGAGGTCTCCTCAGTCCTGCCCCACAGGGGCCCAGCATTCAGCAACTGCCTGCAGCTAAAATTGCTCTTTCTCACATGCAATCATGGTATGACACAAAAGTCATCTTTTGGGGGCCCCACAGGCTGGGTATGTCTGTGGGCTGATTTCAAAAAGTGAGTCCAGTAGGGATGTAGAAAGAAGATGACAAGATGTTATCTACAGTAAGTAAATTTAAAACAAACAGATCTCTTGTAGATCATATAATCCAAGTTTCTGTTCCAAGGAAAAGCATTAGTAACAGTGTAAGAAAAATCAAGAAGTCCCTCTTCAGAAGCAGTTACAGCTTTAATAATAAAAATACAGTTGATGACTGAGCTGGTATATAACTTTCAAGTCGCATTTTGCAAATGTGACAAAGATCCCATTCAGAAAATCCTTAATGATATATGAGCCCTTGATGCCACACATGAGAAAACCTAGAAAATTTGGGTTCTATAAATGGTACAAATCTTTAGAGAGATCTCCCTGCAGAAACTGTAGTGTTAACCTCATTATAACCATAAATATTGTGCTTCTTTTCTCTTTGCAAAAAAAAACACAGGCAGAAAATAAACTGTATAAATTTTCAGATGTACAATTAGTGACCATAAAAATCCTAACTGCTATGCAGAAACAGCAGTAGGACCAATAACTGCCTTTTAAGAATTGTTGGACATAGACTTGTGCATTTCAAATGTTTTATTAGCAGTTAAATACTCGCTTGCTGTTGATTGCACCCCTAATTATTTACGCAGGGTTTCAACAATTTACACTATCAGCAGTCTAGACTGGAGGAGAAAAATGAAAGTACTGACTCATGAGTCAGTTACTCAGGCTGCCGCTTGCAATTTGCTACCATTTGTAAATAAATTAAAGTGCATTGAAAAGGGTATCAATAAATGAAAATATTAGACCCAGAGCAGCCAGGTAAAAATTACTCCTTAGGCTGCACTTCTAAACACAGCAAACAGTTGCCTACAGAGTATCAAAGGCTATGCTGACAGCAGCAAATCTCTGTCTCCTGCCTACGTGACTCTAAATACATTAGTGTTGCACCAGAGTTCCAGCAAAGTAAGAGGTGTTTATTCTGACTGTTCAACTAATGCATCAAAAGGCCCCTTCTAAGTCAATACAACCTGAGTGCTCACTGTGGATGAGAATCACCACAGTGCAAAGGGCCAAAACAGGGGTCCTGCTCATTGCTAATACCCCAGCTCACACCCAAGTCTGAGGCTCTTGGAAACACTGCCAAGACTCCAAGGGTCACTTGGTGATCCACAAAAAACGTCACTCAACTCTGCATGCTAATTTTGCTATTATAGCATGTAGCTGATAGTCAAGGGTTTTTAAAGAGCCCTTCAGATTAAGAGGGGTCAAGTTCTGTAAGATTTGGGCACCTAAATCCTCACAGTCATGGAGAACCTCAAATCCCCTGCACTTCCAAGTCCTGTGCATTCCTAAGGAGATGGGGTCTGTGGGTGAGCTGCATTTGGAGAGCGTCGTGTCCGGCCGCCAGCCACAGAACACGGCAGAGGCTTCTCTCAGCTGCACAGGAAGAGGCTCTCAGGCATTTCTGTCATCCCACAGGCTGGATGCTGAACTCAGCTGCCCCACTAACTGCTCTGTCCAAGACAAGTCCCTCAGTCCTGCTGGCAAGAGATGTTTCTATGAGCATCAAGAAGCCTGTTCATAGAACTGCTCAGCAGCTGCGGGAGCAAACACGAAGGCCTGTGAGTGTGCATGGAAACAGCAGCTTTGTGCTTCTCCAGGGAAGGAAACCAGCAGAATAAAAGCAAAAATGGGGCTTAAACAATCTATGGAACTGAAGCATAACACGTGCTAATGACATTCTCAGCCTCAAGTGCCACGAGAGATGAGTAGCGTAACATGACAGTTGCCCCCCATGCGACAGCAAGCATGCAGACAAATCTGAGCCATACACACCTAGTGAGGTACTGAAGTCTGAGGGTTAGAGCTGCTGGGACATCACCCACTAAGACTAGAACAGGACAGACAAAGCAGGAGAGCAGCCTCAAGAAGAATCAGCTACAAGAGAGAGGAAAGAGAGACAGAGTTAGTTAATAAGGTATTACAGCTTCTTCTACACACAGTCAGCTCCAAGGTTCTTCTCACTGCGTTGCAGAAATTATTTATTACACTGCTTTCCTCCTAACTTGTAGTAAAAGAAACAATGTTCAGAGAAGCCAATCCTGAGACTCCTAAGGAGAAAAAAACCCCATCTTGATTAATCTGATTTGTTATCAGTAATCAATATTTGCATGTTCCTGTGAGATTTACTGTTAATGTCCTAAATCAGGGAAAACTCTAGACTGGAAGGAAGATGATGGAATGCTGCAAAGCTGGATATTGTAGCCAGGCAATTTAAAACACAGAAACCCAACATGATGCTCTCAGAAATGAGAGCTGTTATTTAGGCACACAACCTTAGGCCCCTGTCAGATGTACAAGCCCCAAATGGTTCAAGATCCTTTCACAGATCACTGTCACAGAGGGGACATTCATTTTTACAGATGCTCACAGCTCAGCAGCTTGTTCTCCCTGTCTGTATGTGTACCTATCTGATCCTGTATGAAACCAAAGCAAAAAGAAGCTTTTGGGATATCAGGTCATCTGTGTAGCCCAGAAAATCCCTGATTTATTTTGTCTTAAAACATTTATCACTGAAACTTCTCTGGGTCAGCAGCTGCCAATTCAGTCCCTGTTTTTGCTGAAGAATGTACAGAACAGAACCCATTTGGTGAAGGCACGGTTCTGTGAGGCAACACTGCCAGTCTTAAGCTACTACCACATCAAAAATGCTGCAACCACAAGGCACAAAATGCAGAGCCAGTACAAACTCACACTGCTGGTTCAAATGTTTTAGAACATTCTCAGAGAGGAATGTTGCCCTGGCAGATTTTTTGCTTGACCAGGTACTGTCTGCCTTCCTGAAGCCAGCATAAACACCATTTCTTGTTTTTCAGCCAAATTACCAGAAATATGATCCTTTCTTTGCATGGATCCAACCTCAAAGGGCACAGAACCATCATGCCAGAAATCTCATTTTTTCTTGAACGAACAGAAGTAAATTCTATGTTCAAAACTTACATAGCTGTAACAAAACTGTGCATTGATATGCCCAAAGATGAAAGTCAGGAGCCAGAGTGAGTGAAAGACTAATTCTCAAGTAAATGACCAGGGAGAGTAAATGAAACATAATGGGGTTTCTGGAGATAAAAGAGTAACACTTTGGACATATATATATATATATTAAAAAAAATACATGTAACACATTCCAAATAAACTGCTTCTCAGCCCTTATGCTGAAATCTATCCTGAGCCTGGGTCCTCTGGCTGCTGTGGTTGACTGAGTTCTAATTTGACCCTTACGTGACAACCTCCACCAATGAATAGCAATGAGGAATTCACAAAGAAAGCTATTTCAATATAGTTCTCTGGTAGGCACAGACAGACACATTGTGCTGGTGTCAAAAGAAACAACAAAAAAGCTGGTCAGAGTTTTTGTGTTCCTTTGGACAGAGGCAGTCTGTGAAACAACGTTTAAACTGGGGAATGAAGGAGGGCAGAGGAAATGGTAACAGGAGAACTCCTTGAGAAGGAACTTTGCATCTTAAGGACATTGCAATGAATGCTGCAGTTCACCACTTCCATTATTGCAGAAAAAATGTCACTGTGCAGTATTTGAGCTTTTACATTAGTAGGAAATTTCATTTGATCATCCAGCAGGAATAATTCTGTATAAATAAATAAATACAGCAAATAAATTTGCAGAATATCATAATATGAACTGGGTTAAGCAGCATCAACAAAAGCATCCAAACATATGCTTGTAAAGGCAATACAGTTCCAACACTTAACTCACTACAGAATTGGCTCTGGTCAATAGCACCACAGCATCTCCAATCTTACCAAAAATGGTTCCCAGTCCATTTAAAAAGAAATAATTTAATTAACTTTTTAGTTAAAAGGAATGAAATCATACTGTAGTACCTGAGAAAAGATACAGTCCTCAGCCAAAAATAAAAAGATATAGAATTTTCTTATATCCAATTCAATCTCTATGTATTAATCACTGCATGTTTAAATGACACCAGTCTTCTTCCTAGAACTTCCCTTTGATAAAGACTCCTCCCTTCAGCACATTGCTACTAGAATTTTTTAGGTTTTCCTTCCGAAATTTCATGGGCTTGCTGATACAGTACATCTACATAGCTTTAATTATACTGGAGCTCTCTTTCCCCAGTAAGGGAAATTTCAACTGCTACACTCTTCTTCCAAATGGAAAGGAAAATAAGTTATGGAAATACAGAACATCTTTCTCACAACTGCATATATATAATAGCATAAATAATTCAGTTTAATGCCCTAAAATTCAAATTGAAATATTTTTACAAGGGCAATTTCTAAAGTAAATGCTTTAGCCTGTGGTTACTTTTACCCAATGTTTAAAAAAAAAAAATCCATTTCTTCCTAAAATTTATCACTTATAGACCAGAACAGCAGAGAGCAGCTTTCTGAAGCAGAGCTCTTGCTCTCTGGGACCTAAGGACTTGCCTACACTGAATAAGCTGAACTCCTCCATCACAGCACTCATTATGCCACACTTCTTTCAGAGATCAGTGTTTGTGTTAATTAAGCATAAAACAGCACAGCAAAATGGCAGCATATTACTTCACACCTACTAAGTGTCCACACTAAGGTTTAATGGGGTATGTGATAGTCTATAAATTCACACTGTGCATTGTAAATTCTCTGTGTAAACAAACATTCCCCAAATATCTCCAAAGGAGTGTCTAGGTGGAACAATTTTTGTAAAAATCTTGTAAATACCAAAAGACTGCACAAGGCAGACATGGTTTCTCATGGAAAAAACCAGAATATTTTGATTATTTCGGCAAGTCTATTTGTTTTAACACTATACCTTATAATAATCAGGCCCATGTTTACATATTGCCAAAAGCTTTTTATATTTCCCTTTATAGTTCTTGTTTTCCTACAGAAATAAAACACAACTTGAAAGTCAAAGCTAGAATGAACAAGATCATACTTTGCAATCTCTCTTGGAATATGAATAGTCAATTTGCTGCATCTCAAGCCTCTGACACCTTTTCTTCTGCCTTGGAACTTGCCAGACGTGATTGCTACCAGCTTGATTAGTTCATAGGCCGATCACTTTAACACCCCAGAACACATGTCCTTGCATACTAAAGCTGCTGCGTGCCATCGATTTTTCAAAGGTCTCCCCCACTGAAATCAATAAGGAGCTCTGCTTAAAAATGGATTGCACTTTGTGGTCCCTTTCTGAGTTGTGGATATCCAGTATTCTCACAGCTTCCAAGTATTCTCAGAGCTGCCTTTAGCAGCAGCCCCATGTCCCCCACTTCCTCTGACCCCAGTCTGATCCTAACCCACACCAACAGACCCTTCGGCCACTGATCACTCCGAGCAGAAACAGACAACAGACAATCCCACCACAACCATTTCACTGGAAAAATTGTCTTCCAAGCAGCAAAGGAAAATCCCTCCAACAGCCTCTGTGACTGTTAAACAGCATCAGGCCTTCAATTAACCATGGAGGCTGTAACATTTTCAACAGAAATTACTTCTTCACTGTAGAGGCACCCTAGCAAGCAGAGCCACGCAGAATCAATACATCTGTTCTCAGAACAGGCTATTTCAATGAGAAAGAGAAAAAGATAAGGATCAAAAGCAGCACAGTTCATAACTCCAGTCTGTCCTTCTTTCCCATGTATTTTAAAGCTTGGCTTCAATAATATACAATCCAACCTGGCTGCAAATAAGCCAAACACATAAACACACTGTTACAACCTCATGCAGTTACTTCCACAGAACACTTACAAGATTTCACTTAACAGTATACAAGAATCCTCGTTTTTCTTGTCTCTTAGGAGTTTAGAGTTTTGGCAAAAGGGCTTCCATTTTAAGAGAAAGTCTTCTGCTAGGGATGTGACAGAAACTGGCTCTGTGTGGGGAACTACAGCTGAGAACAGCCCTGTATTTCTGAGGATTAAATCTCCACAAAACACAGAACAAGAGTCAGTGGGCCGGCAGCAGCTCCCAAAGCCAGGCCAGTTTGTCATGGGTGAAACAGAGTAACTGAAAATTTACAGCACGGTTGGAAAATCCTGCAGAAGCTCATAATAACTCTTTCATAAAAGATACTATTGTGCTATCATCGAGCAGATAAATAACAAAATGGCAAGCAACAAAGCTGAGGTCAGCTCTGCAGTCAGGGAGCCCAACAGCTTCACACATTCCAAATGCCCCCAGAAGGCATCAGGCAGCATGTTTAGGCAGCATATTCAAACTCAGAGCCATTAGGTAGAAAACTGTCCTTTCACTACACATTTTGAGAGGAAAAAATCCAACTCTGACCCCACAGAACAGTGAGTGTTCAAGCTCAGCAACAGATGTGTCAAATGACTTATCCCAACCATGAGGAGTTAATTGATGCTCTAAATAGCACTCTGCAGACACCAAAAAAAAAAATCCACTTAATTCTAGTAGCCAAAGAACAGTCTAGCTCTGCTTATCAGTAAAACTATTTTCCTTTAAAGAAGTGGGCTTGGATGTTTTACATGTAGATTAACATAGAGAGATAATTTGATTTCAGGCTATTGAGAGATTTCCTTCCTTTTATGTTTCAGAAGAACAGGGCTGCATGCAGCTAAATGAGATCCATAGATTACAGTAGAAGAAAGGCCAATAAAACTGCACAGCTACATTCCTGGGTAATAACAAATGCTTTTTAATTCTAGGGCTCCAGTCTCAGGGTTTATGAGGGCATTTCCAATTACTGCTTTTAAGATTAATGCAAATAAGTGCATCAAATAGAAACAGATTCTTTAACCCATCTGAATCAAATATTTAGTATCTCCCATAGCATTTTATACCAATAAATAAACTGGCACTGCTAGGAAAAAAAACCACAGGTCTGAAGTGTTCAGAGCAAGCCTCTTCCCCGTGGTTTTCACCTGCTTTTCAGGAGAAAAACAAAATAAAAACCCTCCAGCTGTTTTCCAGAACATGGGTCTTGTTTACCTCTCATGCCTAGTGGATTGTGTGGCTGCTCCATTACCCCACCAGGGAACTGAAAACATCAGTATAAACAGGAAAGAACATAATGTCAGCATTCGTGTTTAATTCTTGAAGCTACTAAATCAAAATAATTTCATTAGCTGCTTACCAACCAATCTTACTGCATTACTCTCCCATATTTCAACCTCTCTTATTAAAAACAATCAGATTTCCACCTTATGTTGCTTTAAACCAGGAACAGTATCAAAGAAGAGATTAAAGCAATACAAAGACAAAAGAAACAGAATAAGGCCCACTAGCTTTAATTCTCTCCAGTAACATCTGTGTCATTCTAAATCCAGGATTTTTTTTTCACCAAGCTACGTGTGGAAGGCTGAGGCACTAAGTAAATCTACTGTTTAGACCAAAACTGTTGATCTGCAATGGCATGTGCAGAGCACACCCTTCACTGTTTCAGCATCTGTAAATTTAAAATGCAACCCAAGTTCATTTCAACCTTGTAAGTTTAGGATGCAATCCAAGTTTGTGCTGATTAACACCGCAGCTTTTTAGTATTACAAGGCAAACATGCATTTGAGAACTAATAAATAATTTCTGAGCAAAATAAAAGTATTTAACTCATCTGCTGTCTTGAATAATCATTCAGTTCATGCATAAACATAAAGACAGGAAAAACAGATACATTTTAATGAAAGTCTTGGAGAAAGTCATCATTCCATATGATGGATTTTAGCATGTAACATCTCTCAACAGAACAGTCTTTGTTATACACTACAAAAAGGTGCTGCTCCAGAGGTGGTGCCTGGTTAGAAGCATTGCCCCAAGAACTGCCACTTCAACTCCCCTGTTTCCAGCTGCAGGGTGTTGCTGAATTTTCCAGGCAGAAATCCTTATCCCTGAGAAGCATTTCCTATTCTACCAGCCCAGCATCTTGGCTTCTGTGGGGTTAAACTGACAGGCAAAGAAGCCCTGAGAGAATTCTATTCAGGACATGCCTGGTTCCCATCAAGATGCCATAGTAACCCCATTGATTAGTCCAGGCTCAAGCTCTTTACTCGTTCAGACCTTCCCTCGCACACAACAGAAACGCGGCGCTGTGCTGACACTGCCAGGTGTCACAGCCATACACTGAGCAAAACTGCAAGGAGCAATCTGCAAGACTAAGAGTTCTATCTTTATTACAAGAGCTTGTTATTCACTGGTTTGTGGCTCTATCAAAATTGAAGCATTTGGGTTGCCAGCAGAGCACTGGGATGCAGTGTCCATCCAGGCTGCTCTGCAGGTGGTGAGAGCCTGGCACAGGTCACCACAGCCTTGGGCTGCCAACACACCAACACCATCCTGGACCTCCAGGGATCCCCCCTCCTCCACATCCCTCCTTCCCTGCATGGAAAACCTCTTCTGAATCTGACCTGCTCATAAACCTCCATTTCAACTAGTCAACTACCACATTTAAATTACATCTTCTGTACTGAGGCTGACCCTGACCTGAAAGTCAGCAGGAATTGGGAAAAATAATGGATTTAGGGGGTCAGTACCAATTGTCTCCCTGAGAAGTCATTTTCTTCTTAGATAGGTGTAGTTAGACTCTGATCTCACCCCTTCCAAGCTTATCCTACATTTTTATCTTTGACTAAATCTTAATGCTTTTTGTAGTTTATATCCCCCATCAAGAATATTTCCTATTTCCAGGAACTTATCACTAGTGTCTAATTACAGTTATTTGGAAGCAGAAATATTTCTTCCAAATCACTGAAGATCTGCTCCAAGAAACAACTTTCTATTCAAACATCCCTTTTTAATAACTATCCTGATGATAACTGCTGAGTGGGAAAAATAACAATTTTGCTTTAACTTTCTAACCACTTCAAATGTTTAAAGCAAATTCCCTCTATTATATTAAAACTAAAATCCTGCACTGTATAAATAGGAATACATTCAGCTATAATAAACACTTTTAACTCGTTTCATTAAAACTATGAAAGGAACAGAGGTAAGTCTCAAACAATTCAGACAGTAAATACAATGTAAACTCTGTCGAGAATCTTTCCTACAAACAGCTTTGAAAATTTAAATGGGCTATGTATTTTCAATAAAAGTCTTTGGTTTGATATATACAAAAGGAAGTACGTTTAATCTAAAAACAATCAAATGATAACAGATATAACCTTATGAAAATCAGTAACATGATACTGTGCTATTTCAGAGGATTATTTTCGAGGAATGCCTGGCTAAAACTATAATCCACCTACACTGAGAAAAATAAAGCAGTACACAGAAGGGAGTAATATTTCAGGAAAATAAACAAGAGTACTTCAATATTTAATCCCATTATTCATTTTCAAGTCCCTAGATTTAAAACAGACACACCAAAGTACTGAGGTGAATTCAGAGCAGCTGAAAATGCTTATGGTCATCCTCTAAGTGACCAGAGGATTGGCTTTTGATTCCAGAAAGACTGAGATATAGCTGGCAGGGAGGGCATGGAGAGAGGAAAAGACATCCTGAGAGCCTGACTCTTACTGCCTGTAGGAAGAAGTCCCACAGCTGAGAGACATCCCCTGCTCTGTCAGGAGCAGAATGAAGCTAAATGAGTATTTCCATGGTAATAGGAAAAGGGAGAGATGGATCAGAGAAGGCACAAAAGAGAAAACCATCATCCCTGTTTTCCTCAGCTGCACTTGCATTTTACCCCTGCCACTGCCTCTGCTCAGGACACAATGGCAGAGGGTCCTGTCCTAGTTCCAGTTTTAAGAGATATCATAGGGGTATTCCCTTCTTTGTGCTCCTCAACCATTCCACCACTATGTTAAACAAATTTTAGTTGGCCTTCAATAGCATGCAAACAAAGGAATTTCTGAGGTGTAAATACAATTCAATAAAAGAACAGTGATTTAAGAACACACATAATGAAACAGTAACAAGACACTCAAGAGATTCAGCTGCAGAAACACAGTACCTTTTATAATCTTTCTTTCTTGTAGTGGCTTTTAAGATGGAAATTCTCCCTTGGTTCGATAATAACTCTGTAAGAGAAACAAAGAAAATAACAAAGATTTTTATTCCATCTGGGGGAAGTAGGAAGAGGGGATTATTTCTGAATAACTATTAACATTTACATAATACTGTGGAAGTCTTTTATTTGTATCTCTCCTTGGTTCCCTTTCCCCAGTCATGCTGGTTTCCAAAAAGTATTAGCTCAGGCATCTATTCCACCATCACCTGAAATCCCAAGAAAATCCCACAGAACTGGAGTATTGAAAGTAAACTCCATTTAAGATTCTCCTGATTTCTGTCCCAGTGCCACTTGTATGTGCATAAACCACACCTTCCTAAACTTAAAATTTAATCCAATATATATTTAATCCCCCATTGATTCCTAGATTTAAAAGCAAAAAAAATGTTTCCCTCATAAGCACGCACTAGAGCATTTTCAGTCATCCAGGTCTAAATGCCATCTAGTGGCTCTAAAAATGTCAACTGTGGTTCCACAGATACACCTCATCCCGTCTGACATTTTTTCTTCTAACAGCAGGAAATAAGAGAATTTAGGGCAGGAAATTCACCAGAAAGAACTCAAGTGTTTTTCAAAGTCTCGTTTTTTGTTAGAGCTTAATGCAGCATTCCCATTACAGCATTTCTTATCCTAGCAATTTCCCAAAGTTAACCAGCAGGATCCTTTGTCTTGGCTTCCCACTCTCCTACCCTCTTTCTGAGAGCAAGAACATTTCAAGCAGTTGGTTCCTGCAATCACCCTCGCTGGGTTTCACTCAGGTAAAGTTTACCCAAAAGCCAGACGTGCCCCTGCCCTTCCACTAACACATGGCTCCATCATTTGACCCTTCCTCACTGCTCCTCCTTTGCCTGGACAGCACAAGGTGGCCAAATCAACATCTGAGTGGTAAGTAAGGAAAAGCACTCCAATCCTGCAGACTCACTGTAACCACAGAGGTGCTAAAAGAAAATTCTACATCTCTGATATAAGAAGAGAGCTTCTTTGAAGCCTAATTTCTTTTAGTTTTTGTCTCATCAGAATATGACTTATCTCCTCTAAGTAAACTAATGGTATTTATTTTATTAAGCCAGAAATAAATAATGTTTTACATTTAGTGGACATTTCTGTCACCTGGAACAGACAAAAAATACTGGAAAAAATACTTCCCTTGGTTTTTTTTTTCCTCCTTTTTCACCTGCATTTTTGTTGATGATTCAGAGTAAAGAAGACAAAGCTGCCTAAGGCTTGGGATGTCTGGGTAAGACCCAGTCCCACTACAGCATTCATGTACAGCTGTGGGATGTTGAATCTTTTTTATCATATAACCTGGGAATAAAGTGTATTTGCCTACATCACAAGATCTCAAAAATATGTATATAAAATATCAGTGCTCTTATATACACCCACACTATTACTGGTGGTCTTCTAGTGATAATCACACCTGTATAGCCTGAAATGTAGTGTTGACTACCAAGAAAAAACTCCTTGTCTTTTTAACACAAATCTGTGTTTCATTCTCCTCTTTGAGCAGGGTATTTGTCAGGCCAGTGACAGTCCCTGGTGTGCTGTGTGGGTTATGGCAAACACCTGGATCAGACAATGCTGTGTTCACATGGGCACAGTGGGAAGCCCAGTGCTGGTTTATATGGGCTGCTGCCAGCTCAGAGCTCCAGCCCCAAGTGCTGGGAAACCTGGAGCTTGCTGAGGCTCATGCCTATCCTGCAAAGTCCCCTTTTCTGCCCTTGGATGCTGCCCATTTGGTAACACCACCTGTGGTGCAGGGGGGAGGGGGGAACACCCACCAGCTTGGACAGCATTACATTTAATAGAACACCTGTGTTTCATTACAAAAATGCTGCTTCACTCCAGTGATATACTTCTACTGCTGATTTTAATCGAGTATCTTACAGCTCTCAAATGGGAAAGGTGGAGAAAAACCTGTAATGCCTTTTCAGATTGCTTGTTATCTCTCACTTGTAACTAATTACCCCAGTTGCACTGTTAAGGACTGAGTGGTTTTATGTTTGCTCGTCAACAAATGACTAAAAAAAAGAAATCAGACAATTAGTAGTCTCTAGCTATAGTAACTAATTAAGATAAATATTTTCAGAACAAAGAACTTAACAGAACATCAAGGCACTGACACTGCAAAAATGTCTGAGAAAGTAAAGCATCTATCAGCAAAGCATTTCTTGCCAGTCAGCAAGTTCCACAATTGCATCCCCACCACACTTCATTCCTGTCCTACTCCAGTGAACATAATTAGGTATTAAAGCTTTTCTAACATGGTGAGAATGTGAGCAGCTTATTGGACTACAGGAAGACTTAGGGACAAATTTTGGTTCTGCACCATTGCAAATGTGTGCACTGCCAACAGATGAGCACTTTTACACAAACAGCATGATGGGAAGTACAGTAGCAACCTGTTCTATCATTCCTTTTTCCTAATGTCTTATTTTGTGTCATCAGCTATGCCTGGTCTGTGCTGGGAGTCCACTCCTCACACCTTCTTGATCTCTTACTCAAAAGGCTTCTGAGCATCCACCCAAGCTCTTGACAACATTTGCTTTCTGTCAGTGTGAGGAGCAGCCTCCAGCCAGGTACAGCCTGGGCAGCTCCACTGGGTTGCCTGGCCCTTGGCTCACACTGTGCCAGTCTGAGTGTCAGTGACAGAGCCAGTGTGACACAAACCACAGCTAAAACACGTTCTGAGGCACAGACAGGATCCCTTGCCTCTGCACAGAAACTGGTGACATTAACATAGTCAAGTGTGAGGCAAGCAAACAGTGTAGTGCAAAATAAACCAGACAAAAACATGGTGTGGATGGACAAGCAGACTGCTTTTCAATTCAGCTGCAATACTACTATAAGCACACATTGCAAATCTTGCCCAGGGTATGAATGGAAAGCCTTTATCTCTGGCTCTGTCACTCAGATGACCTTCTCTCTGGCATTTCTGGCATTAAAATAACTAATAAGGAATTCTGATGATGTAATTTATTTGGCAGCAGAGAAATTACCTGCAGACTCATGGCTCCAGCCCTCACTGCACACTTACAACCTCACAGCAGCCTCAAGGAACAAATGTTTTTGTCACTTACAGCAGTGGATTGCAGCAGAACTTCACTTGCCAACAGCTACCCCAATGGAAAAGAGACCAGTGGAAAAGAGCTCACTTACTCCCAGATTAATTTGTCCATGTTTTGTTTTTATTGATTCCAAGAAGCTGATACCCTCCAATTGTATCTTTTCCTTGGCAAGAGCTCTGTCACAGATAAATCACCAGAAGTTTGGGCAGACCTGAATAGAGCTCTCCAAAGTGTATTTTGTATCTGCTGTGATTTACTTAACCAAGAGACAAGGAGGTGAAAAGAAGGAATTCTCTTCCTTCACCTAACATCTTCATTTGCTAAACTGTTATTTTATTTCACAAAGCAATGTAGGGTATTCTGACTGACAGCACAGTTCTGCTTTTATGTAAGGTATCAGATGGCAAACATGAGGTAGCTACATTACACAACTCAGTGTGTGGGTATATGCTCTGTCACAACTTGCATCAAAACATATGAAACAATCATGGGAAGAAAGGTTTTTCCTCTTAAAGATGTGATACAAACATAATGAACAGCAGCCACCCTGCACACTCATTACAAAGCTTTCCATCAAAAGAGGTGGACTTCAAGCTGTTTGATATTTTAATATTTATACTCAATTATCTCTAGAAATTTATTGAAAACAGCACTATTTTTGTGTTACTTAGGAGCTCTGAGCTCCCTTAGAAACTCCTACTCATTCTTAATTATAGTGTAAATCAGCATGTTAACATCAAGCGAGCAACCACTAACTAAAGCAGCTGATACAAATGCAGACAAAGTTCGGACAGAAGCAGTGGCAAAATGCCCAGAAAGTTCCAAACCCCCTCTGAACAGCTCACTCAACGTGGAGAGATACAGAGAGAAAGAGACCTTTCAAAAGAGATGTGCTGGGTAATAGTAGTTACTGACAATAAATTTTATATAAATATTACAAAAGTAGTAAAGAGCCCATGCATCAGTACACAGACATGTCACAGATAAGAACTGTGGCTTTTTAAAATGTCAGGACTGAAAATGTACAACAGCCTATAAAATGTCACTCAAGTCATTACATGCTACCAGTGAAGTAAATCATTTATTAAAGAAACAATGGCTGAACTAACTCTGCCAAATCAGGTGCACCTATTTCCTCTACCGTGTTACTGTGTTGATAAAGACATGACATATTAAAAGAAAATGTATGAAATACAGAACTACAAAAGCCAAAGTACAGTGATTCACTCTGCTGTGCTATGATACAAGCAAAATTAAAGCTAATCCTTTCTTCTGAAGGAAATGTCACAGACTTCTGTGCATTTGGTAAATTAATATTTATAAGAAGCCCAGACAGTTTAGTGTTTTTTAATACAGGACTAAGATTTCCTCCTGAACATCAAACAGAGAAGGTGCACTCAAACAGCAGTTTCTTGATTGCAACAAACCTAAATAACAGTATTTCCAAGATCTGTTTTCCATCATGTCATTCCGATTAGCAGCTGTGTACAACTGGGACATCTGCAAAATCCACCAAGTAGCCATGAATTATACATTCCTAACTCTTTAAAGTTAACACATAATAATCTTCTTATCAAGAGCCTGCTGACAGCTGCTAGTACTATGTTCCTAATAATTCTCATTACAAACAGACATCTAGGAATGGAAAAACAAGGTATACACGGTCTATACACAGTGCTGCAGATATATATGTAAGAAGTGAGACCTGAACAAGCATTGTTTCAAGAACTTACATAGCAATAAAAATACAACTAAACACCTTTTACTGAAAAATGTAAATTAAAATTTTACAGCCTAATATGCACAAGAATTCATCACACCCAATTAAATTAAAATGCAGCAGCTGATCACTTTTTATGAAAATTTTGAAAGGAATTTTGTTATATTACATGCTAATATGGAGTTTCATTTAATTTAGATGATGAATTATCTAATTTTGTTTTCCAGTATACTAAGGGTATCTAAATTGAACTTGATAGCATTCATGGGGTAACCAAAGTCACCTTTTATGTATTACAGAAAGAGGAGAAATTTCTTCATTTAAATGGGAGGCAAAGGTGATCTTCCATAATTCTATAATGAAATTTCATCTTGGAAAAAGAAGGATAAAAAAATTAATCCTCGTTTTAGTAATAATACATTAGTGCCTCTAAAGTTCACAACAACTGTGGGAAACTGGCTGCAGATGTTTGTATTCTCCAGGGTAGAAATTCCTCTCTCAACCAAGCCAGACCCAGTCCTGTAACCGTAAGGTTAAGAGAGCAGATTTTCCAAAGCAGGCTGGAATTTTTAGAAGAATCTTTGTTCACAGTTTTGATGCAAAGAGGAAAGCTGCAATTTGCAATCAATATCCTACTGTACTCCTACAGCACAGATTAGCTGCTGTAACACAGCAGAGCAATGTCCTGGTTTTGCTGGGATGACAATAACCAGCAGCACTGTGCACACAGCGCTGTCTGACGTTCCTGTGCTGCTCTGACAGTGCTCTGGCTGCTCATGATGCTGCACTGACTGCCATGGCCAACAGCTCCTGCCCTGGCAATTACACTGCCAAGGGTTCCACTCAGAAAAAAAGCAGCCACCAGCTATTTTGTCAAGCTAGGAAATTTCTTACTGAAAATATGTACTTGAGAAATGTCCAGTTCTTTCTGTGCCCAAACAGAAGAAAAAAATCAGCCTGAGTGAAAGCTCAACTAACCATATTTTGTGAAAAAAATTATAGGGTAGTCTATCTTAAGATGTTTTCTTGATAATTTGCATTGCTGCAGATAAATCTGAATACTCTTAATAGTCTAAGATGACCACGACAATACTTCATGCAGTCACTACTAGACCAGCACCTAATCCTGTAACTGGCATAAGACCTTCTACCACAGACAGATGACTATCACATGCTAATAAAGGTAAAATAAAGGAACAAAAAAATACAGGTAGGATTGGAGGAATCACAGCGAGAATGACAATTTGCTGAAGGTCAAGAGCTTTGAGTGAGCAATCTCTGGAATCTCAGAAGTAATCCTTAACACCTAAGTGATGCCTTCCGCTTGTCTTTAAAAAAGACACAACTGAATGAGGCCTCAGTCACAGCTCTTACAGTTCTTCACATGCCCCAGGATTTTAATTTTATTTTTTTAAACAAGAATTTAGAAAAGTAGTTTGAAACAAAGGGAGTCCTGTAGCAAACCTGCAGAATCCACAACACTCTTCTGGGCAGTAAGAGCTGCACACACCTTCCAGAAAACTGGCAAGGTGGATGTATGTGTATGCAGGAAAACTTAATGAACATTCCCAAACTAACAAAATACATATGAACAGTTAGGAAACCAAATGATACAAGTAGTCAAATCATTTCAGACGTGCTGGCATTCTCTAAATTTTATGTTCCACAGAAGCACTAGTTTAACTAATGAGGTTTTTACAGGAGAAGTTGCAAGGATGCAAAATCTGTACCTGGATGACAGCGAAAGAGCACAGCACGTCTGTCTAACTTACACAACAATTATGTATTCTACTTAATTGCATAACCATGTTTCCATTTGTCTTTGTTTAAAAATAATTTAATAAGTTCTGTTTATTAATGATGAACTGAAGTGAGAAGCTCACATGAAGAGAAAAAGTAGGGCCTCTACTCAGTCATGCACATGGAACAGTGTGACATTAGCACAGATTACAATCCCTAATATAAATTGCTTCAATAAAGCCAAGGGGAAATTAAAGGTGAATTACTGTAGTAATCTAAACTGAAAAACAATTGCCAAGGAAAGATATAAATAGCATCCAAAATCGCTGCTCTAAGAATGTAAAACAGATGGGCAGGAAGAATATCTAGGGATAGAAGAAATCAATCATTTGCAGTTGGTATCGATGAAAGCTTAGTAACCTTTCCCGGCCAACTGGGAATTCACACAAAAAGCAGGGATAGCTTAATGAAGAAGGAAATATGAAGAATATTTCTGTACCAAATTCCAGAACTCTCACAAGCTTCATGCTTCATTCTAATGCATTCAGGCTACTGGGCAGTCATAGCACTCAGGCTATTTAAAGACAGACCAACTTATTCCAACACTCAGCCACAGGTCTCTCAATTCCCAGGACAAACAAGAGCAGCTAAAACATGCACTGTTAAGTTTCCAGAAGTATGTGTTCCCACACTCGAATAAAAATTCTGTAAGAATCTATAATCTTATATTAATTGAAGCATGGTAAATATATGCATTTATTGACAGAGTTTGTTTCTTAGTGTTTTCAGTGCATATGTTTAATGATTGTAGCATTGTAACAGTTTGTTGGGTTTAATCTGGTCTTTAAACACTGAGAGAGTTCAGCCTCTTCTTTTAAGAGGATTAAAACATGAAAGCAGCAGGAATTTGGTTATCCAGGCACTTCTGAAGCAAATTATTTGCTTTGCCACACTGTTTCCTTTTTTATGGTGACTTCTCTCATCTTTTTCATGTATTACTGTAGCTCTTCTGATATTGAAAATTTATTACAAATCTACTGTAAATAAGTTGAATCAATTATTTAGACCTAAAAAACCCCCCCCAAACCTCTTTGTTTTATTTATCTTTAAGGCAAATTAAGGGGGATTACATGAAAACATATTCCTAAAACACTAGCATCTTGCTAATTTCAAGCAACTTCTTGTTGTTTTTCTAAGAAATGGGAGGATGTGCTACATAAAACATAACCAAGAAAGAGTTCTGGGATTCTGAGACAGACAAACCAGTATTTAAAATAGAAAGAAAAAAAGAAAAAAGAAAAAAGGTGAGGCAGAAAACTCAGATCACTAGAAATCTGGCAACTACAACAAACTGCCTTATCTATTTCAGTGACAGCTTGACCTCAGAATCCCAAATCCTGCATTTTGCTACCAGTGGAGACACAAACAAGAGACCAGAGGTTTTTGAAAGGCCAAATTAACCAGTGTAGTACTGAGGATTTGAAGAGCACATGCTAGAAAGCCTGGCAGTGAAACACTCTGACACCAAACACATTTGCAGGCAGGAGAACACAGAAACACTGACAAGGAAAGGCACTCAGGAGAGTCACATCTGCACTGTGAGCAGAACAGCAGTGCCATATGTGAACTGGCACTGGCACTGAGTGCCAACGTGTGACCCTGGAGAACTGTCCCAGCTCCTGGCAAGGGAGCCTCAGTCGCTGATTCATCCCTCCCACTGCATGTGCTTTATGTGGCTGCTGTGGTCACTTGCCAGGACAAAACTCTGAATGTATGAAGCATAAATGGACTAATGCATATTCATTGATAATTCTGATACGTGATTTAGTCACTGCAGAGAACTGTCTCTGTGGATAGACAGAGGGAAAACAAGAAGGAAAAAACCACATGCTAGCAAAGGAACAAGGAAAATAAGGTGAACAGTGAAGAAAGCACACACTCAGTCTGTCCTACGGAGCCACTGCTGGGCAGGAAAGGGAACAGGTAATTACTAGAAGAGAAATAAACAGGAAAACAATTCATATACATTTGCTCCATGCTACAGTTCCTGCTCTTCATGTTGATAGAAGGATTAAGGCACATTTCTGGTAAGATTAGTAAGTGTGGAACTGCATTGCTTTTAAAATTTATGTATTTGTCAGTACAGATTAGATACACCTGTTGAATCTGTTTTTCAGTACCATATAACCTTTCCCCTTTTGCTCACAAAAACGAGAACAATTGAGGTCAGAGAAGTACCAGTGGCATGGCATTTGGAGGTGTGGATGCACAGTGCCACGCTGGGATCTCTCTGGGCTCAGATGCAGTTGAGATCTCAACCCATGCAGAACCTTTCACTCTGCCCACTGCAGCTCAGGCTCAGGCAGTGGAGCAGCAGAACAGGGACTAACACAACATGAGAAATCACAAAGCAGTAAGAAGCTGACAGATCTAATTTTAGTTTTGCCAGCCTGGACAGTGTCCTCACAACAGGCACCAAGTGTGATAAAATCGACGAACAGGACTGACCGCCAAAAACACAGAAGCAGCAGCTCCATCACACAAGTCTTATTTGCATCTTAAATATTTATAATGTGCAGATTTAAGAGACAGAATCTGGCTGCACATCTGTTCTTTTAATCTGAAGGGCTGCCGTTGGATGGGAGCAGCCAAGCAACTGCACATCCTGCAGGCGTGACACTCACGTGGGGCTGTGTCGGCTCCAGCACCTCGGGGCTGGGGCACACCACCAATGTTCAGCTGCCAAACTTCTCCCCTCTCATTTTATTATTCCTCTTGAATGATTCAGTGGTGTCTCTCATTTCTGTGGCACCAAAAATGCAGCTAAGGATTGATGATGCCAAAAATACTGGCCTTAAAAAACCCTCAGCTTGACTGGTTATTAGAGAAGGGAAATATGTTTTGTACAAGTACCTTGGAAACGAGCAAGATATTTTGATTTTAAATCACAACAGTGTCACAGGCATTAGGTGCTTCTCAGATCTCAAATCATACAGAAATGAAACAGATCCTATGAATACAGTATCAGATATAATGACACCATATCAGACTTGCAAAACTGCAGAAAAAATACACTTGTCTGAGACTTGCTAGAAAAATTGCAATGGACTAATAAATAATGCTATACTTTATATCAAAAAAATGTAATCACCCTGAGTAGTCTGAAGCAAAAAGGTTCTATATATTAAGCTGCTCATATAATGCTAATAAATGTCCATGATAGCATAAAATAAGCTGCTATCTAGGTCTCATCTAAGTCCTACTGTTCCTGTCCCCCTAGAAAGGGAGATGGACTTTTCCATGTATCCAGAGGCCATCCAGACACTGAAGGAGAGCATGAAGCAAATATACTTTCCACTGAAACACCGTTATTAAGCTAGTTTGATCAACAATACCAGAGTTTTAATAACATAAAGTGAATTCTATGATTTTAAGTAAGATTTTTTTCATTCACCAAAGTGCCCATAAATTTTTGTAAATTTTGGTAAAGCCATTAGCATGTATTTTCCTGGAGTTGGTATATGCATAACCTTATTATTAAAAACTCGAGCAAGTTCTCTCACTGCTAACCATACTCAGTCCTACATGAAGGAAACAGGAAATTAGATTGTGGAAGAACTACGTAATTTCACTCTAGATGTTAATTAAAGAAATCACTAAACCCACAGAAGTTTAAATCAATAAGAGAATAAAAGTCCAGATTTAGGCGAGATCTAAATCCAAGGCTAAGGCCACAATAAATCTTAACATTACTTGGCTGTGTTCACTGATGCCAAGACTACAAACTGCAGCCCCTCTGCTGCTGAAATTCACAATCCAGCATTCTTTTAATGAAAAGTTGTTTAGAAATATGACTGAGCTTTCATTAGGTCTCTGAGATTCACAGTTTTGAAGGGCAGATTTTAATTGTATGTGTGTCAATCACAAACCCATCCAATTGTCATGGAAACACGCAATCATGAGGAGTCAAATTATTAACTTGGCAGCTGAAACAAAAGTTTTATTGCTGCAGTTGACTGAAACTCTCTGGTTTGCATATATTAAGCTGAATGGAATTACAGTAATGGCCATGCTGCTGGACACAGTGCTCTGTCAAGACTTCTAATGGATTTGGTACTTAAATTCTTTGTAGAAAACATGCATTATCCTGACTGCATTTAAACTAGAGATATCAGGTGAACACTTGGTCTTTAATATCTGTAATGACATAATCATGCAAAAGGAAATGATTTAGACTGACTGTGAGCTCAGTTTCAGGAGCTGGCTGTTGGAACGAGTAGATCTAATTAATTATAATAATTTACATGCATATGTAACCTGGATACAATAGAGACACCACAAACAAAGAACTCTAGCATTTCTTTTTACATCTTCATTTCTCAGCTGCACCCAACTCCATACTACTGAAACACTAAGAAGAGGAATTTGAAGAATGTGCAGTAATAATTAGACACGTCTAAAGGGTGGCATCTGCCCCTCTCCCAAAATGTTAAGGAAAGGAGAAAGAAAACTGTATAATAGAGAAAACTTTGTCAGGGCCGAACAGCATCTCCAGATTCCAGCTTTATCAGACTGAAAGCAGGAGTTTTATCAGCTGCTTTTAATCCCTTTGTGAAATCAGTCAGTCACACCAGAAGCAAAACAACCAAGTGATCGGACATGTTGTAACATTCCAAACTGACAATTCAGAACGTTAACTCATTGAATTACTTGTCACAGTCCTCTCCATAACCTGCACAGGCTACTGTCAGCGAAGTCAACTCTGAAGTTTCAAATCCCTAAGAAAACTCAAAATACTGTCTGATGTAAAAAAAAAAGTTGAAAATGCAGAGAGTAGAACGAATTTTATAATTCCATTCATCAGCAGTTTAATGAAACACCACCGTCAACATCATAATGCAAATATTTTATATTTATAGAGAATATTTTACATTTATAGAGATTTTCAACTTAAAACTTCAATGTATTTTCCAAGGGAAGTAATGTTATCACCAGTAATTGCTACTGGAGACACACAATGATGTATCCAAAGAAAATGTACAGCAAAACCTGGGATTAAAAGGAATTTTTTACTTTCATAACCCTATTTTGATTCTTTGATCACTATGCTGACTCCTAAAAATGGGGAAGCTCAAAAGTAGCCAACAAATTCCATTAATCCAAACCTGTAGATAACAGTATGTATTTCCACATGCAGTTATGATTTCCTGCACACAAGAACTGGTGCAAACATCTTTTGAAGTAACTTTCAGAGTATCTGTGAAAATTTATTAACTTTAGTGCTCATTAGCTGTAGTCTGGATGCATGTGAGTGCCCAGAGACTGCAGTGGTGCCTGAGCAGCCAAACTGCAGCTGGAGGTTTTAACTTCTACATTAACTATGGCAGATCAACACACAGGCTCACACACATTAATGGGTACACTCCAAATTACAAGGGTGCTGCTGAAATCTTACGTCATTTTATGAGAGGAACAGACTTTCTTCATGTAGTTCTAAGTAACTTTAAACTCAGCTGTTTCACTTCACTGTATATAATACTCTTTAATTTATAGAAACTCCAATGATTTTTTTTTTTACTGGAGAAATGAAAAAGATCAGGTCGGAGCATTTGCTGTAAAATTAAGACACCTGGAATTAGCTATAAAAGACTTAGATTGCAGAAAGTCCTCAGGCTCAATCTGGGAAACCAGGAATAAAAGAGCAAATGGGTGAATGAGTCCGTTGTGTTGCTCCCTACAAGCAAGGCAGGCATCTGTGATGGGCTACCAGTCCTCCATGCTACAATCTACAGTAAGTCTCAAGAGAAATGACCCCTTCTGTGTATGTGTGTGTCCACTGTGCCCACAATGGTTTGATGGCAACAGCAGCAGTGATGGAAAACTACACATGTCCATCAACAATGTAGTTACTAAAGTAGTATCAGATACAGTCCAATTTGGGAGAACACTGGAGTAAAATAAAAGCAACCAAGATTGTCAAGCTGTATCTTGAAAACCACAGCTAAACAGAAAAATGAAACCAATTTTAGGGGTACAGAAATACTTTATCAGGTTTTAGATAAAAATATCCCCAAGTGAATATTTGTTCATGTTCTATTTCCATTCCATTAAAGACTTAGCAATTACACCAAATCTGGTCATCTGGGTGCAGTGTTCATCTTGAATTGTATCTAGTACCTAGTTACCCAGTCATAACCCTGATACTTTATTCCCTTGTCATAGCTCTAAGTTCTTACATTTACTGTAAAATTGCATAACCTTCACATTATTCCTTCTCAGTGTTAAACTGCTCTTCTGAGTCCAACTGGGAAACAAATCAGATCATTAAAAAAATCCTCTTTATCCAGAAACACATGAACAAAGCTAAAAATGTCACTCTACGTGCTTTGTTTTCAGTTCAGATTATTATATCAATTTATTCAGAATCACTCACCATCAGCTGCTCCTGGACTTAAATTTCTCCACCCTTTACTAACACACAGACTGCCCAGGACAACAGGTACTAGGGAAGATTCTTGTTACACAGAGAACTATTCCCCCTTGTACATCAAATTCATCAATAAATGTATAGACTGTATCAAAATTTCCTTTGAAGAACAAAGCTGTGACAGCTAACATGTTCTATTAAATAATGAAGAAGAAATGGATGCAGCATGGCATCCTGTACTCATGCCATTAGCCCCTGCTGGAGCTGGGAAAACTGACCATGAGTGCTACTGCCCCAAAGCCATGGTTTGGGGGGTGTGAAATTTCATGCCACAACATTTAAAAATATGTGTTAGCTGGAACAAATTCAACATCAGCACGAGTCTACTGAAGTGTAAGACTGGCCTTAAATATTTCAGGTATTCCAGCACTGTGGACTCCTACCCCTAACAGTGCCAAGGAAAAGCATGGAGATGAACTTACAGTAGTGCTTTGCAGCACAGAGTTACACCCAGAAGGAATGTGGGCTGCCATCCTGGATAAGGAATCCAGGTGCTCTAATACAGCAGGAGCATCCACAGTACAGCCTGAGTAGCACAGGAAGAGTTCTCTGAACTCCTTGCAACACAGTGCAATACAGTGATTGGCTCTTAAATCTCTGAACCTAGAACCTTTCAGTCAAGAGATCTCCTCCTACATTTTACTGTGATGTAATCTAAAACTATTTTTTATTTTTGTTTTATTTTTTACAAGCTAAGATACCCATATTTACAGGACTTTGCACTTCTGCTGGGTCTCCTAAAGCTGTTTTGCCTGCAACCAACTTCTGATCATTTGTTCTGGTGGTCTTCAGGACATGAATGAAACTGGTGCACTGCACCTGCTTTTTCAATACATGTAATGATTTATGTCCATCTTCAGTATTGTTCAAGATACAGCGGTCCAAAAAGGTAAAAACTGTGTTTCAGAACTTCTGTTCCATTTTTGCTTGTTATTTAAAACTTTGCTTGCTATTTATTCTGACTCTTTAAAATTTGGGTACTTGAGAAATTTCATGCAACAGTCCTTGCAAAATCTGGTTTGATAGACAGTGCTTTGAAGATAAAACCCACCCAGATATTTTTCAACTACTAGAATTGTCTAGTAGTGAATTTCTGCTGCTATAGAAAGAAGCAGCAAATGCCTGAAGCAAAATTTCACTTGTTTGGATTGTTTACTAGAGAGATTTAATTGACACACCAGCAGGTTATTTTGCTGATCTCCCTGCCTGTACTCTGGTTCTGCTCACAGATGAATCAATGATGTTGAAATCTTGTTACCTGCCTCTGTGGCTTCAAAACATCTGACTGTGCAAATTACTGTTTTTATCCTTTTTCATTTGGTAGGCTAACTGTGTTATGCCCAAAAATGTCATAAGGCGATATTATCTCCTCTTTTAGCAATTCAGTACACCTTATAATTAAGAAATATTAATATTCCTGTATCTGTCAAGCCACTAACCCCACACAACACAAATGGAATTACATCTCCCTGGAACCCTGCTACGATAAAGCAAGATCAAGATTAAAAACCCACGCAGCTGGATCTTAAGGCTTCTTTTTATGGTGGTCACTCTTCACTTTGTGGGGCAAACTGCCATGAGGAATGTTACCTGTAAGAGCAAGCAATCTGCCTGAATGACTGGGAAAATGCCAGGGGGTTTTTTGGGCTAGTGCCTGAATTTGCTCCAGCTCTGGAGTTACCCAGAGGTGTGCGGCAGCAGCAGGTCAGGGGTGGAGACATGGCCTGCCCTGGGTAACACATGCCCTCTCCTGGCAAATTCAAGCAACATTCTGTCTCCTTCTGAACCTCCTGTGGGATAAAATGCTTTTCAGTGTTCCAAATGGTGCAAGTCTGTTTGAATCCAACTATGAATTCTGACAAATACCCAGAACCAGTACCCTTGGCTTGAGTCAGGATGTAATGCATTGGCAGAACAACCTGTGCTGGGACTAACCAGAAAGGAGTGTCTTTGAGGTTTCTAAGATTTCTTTGAAGATTAAAGCAGAGACTTTAGCAGAGATACAAGCAAAGATTTCTAAAGAACTCCAAAAGTGAAAGTGCAAAGGAAATGGTAAAATATGAATCACAACCTTTCAAGTGTAGCAGGAAAAATTATTTATTTCTCTACTGGTTTAACTGCTTTGCAGTATTTTAAGATTACACTTTCTTCCTTCAGGTGCAGGAACTCTAAAGATATGATTTCTACCTACCACAGATTTTACACAACCTCAAGCATACTGTAGTCCTTCCTATTTCCCTTCTGCACCATCCCAAGGACACTGCCCATGTTTGCACATTTCCCCATATGGAATTACAGCAAGTAAACACAAATGGGAAATGAATCTCCTCCTGCAGAGGGACGTGCTGCTCTGAGATGGGCAGACAAGAACTGGTTCCTGGCAGACACTGGACACAGCTCACAGTGAGAGCCACTGGCAACACCAGGAATGCTTTTCTAGGAGCACCTCAAGTGTTGCTGTTTTTTCCAGCCAGCACAATCCTTGTTCTCTGTCTGGTCTTTCCTCCTTTTACTTTCCACAGAGAACCAGAACTAAGTCAGTAACCTTTCAGTTGAAGATTTCTTGTTCCAGACTGTTCTCTGGTTCTGCACCACCCATCCATATACCCAAATCACTGGGGCAATTACAATCCTTTCCCCAGCTTATTTTCCCCAAGGAAAAATGAAAATGAGAGAATGTTTCTTGCCTTATCTGTTCCCCACTGGTGCAGAGCTCAATGGCTAAAATGCTCATCAGAGGCAAAAGCCTGGGTATGACTGAACTTTAAGAAAGCTGAACACCAACTGGTTTGATTATAGACCCAGGGGACCAGGTCAATCACAGAAGAGTAAAGTAAAAATTGCTATTCAGAGCTGTCTTTAAAATGTGCCACTTAGCCTGAAAAATATAAAAAATTAGTATTAAGTAGATTGCATAATTGCTTCTGCTGGGCAAAATGGCTTCAAATTCCACCTTCATAGTTGTCATGTATCCAGAACATCCCTCAATCCCATCCGGGCAAGGCAAAATCTAAGAAATTTTCCCCCCTATGCCACTCCACTGAGCTCTGTGGACTTGGACGAGCACTGAATATAGAACATCTCAAGCTGTACCAGCCTGATGGTATCTCTGTAACTGGGCTGAGTCTCTCTGGCATCTGTTTGGGAGGCACAGCATAAGGCAAGTTCATCAGTTCAAACCTCATAAAGAGATGGTGCAGACACACTTCAGAGCAGATATTGCAGACTTTATTTTCCATTTGAGAACTTTGCATCTTTTAGGTAATGCACATACATAAATACAGAACATTAGCATAACAGCCTAAGAGATGCAATCTGGGATATTTTAAGCTTCATAAGAGTTTGCAGTTTTATGACAGCATTAAAATGCTCTCTGACTCAGCTGCAGGTTAACACACGGTGCCCCATTTTCACTTGTGTGATAGCTGATGTTAAGTTCATGTGGCACGTGCAGCAGAAGGGAAGCAGCCAAGGATGAGTAACCACTGGCAGCCACCACGCAGAGCTGCACGCCTGGCAAGGCTCCCATCAGCACAGTCACCCGGGAAGCCTCGGCTGTCAGCCCTGCCACAGGTACCCAGCTCTCTGCCACCCACACAAGTCCCTACATCACAAACAACAAATTCACCTCCTCAACTGAATTGTCTCCAAATTTCCTGCCATTCAATATTGTAATTGTATTTCTGTGGCTTAGACTGTGGTAACTGGGAATGAAGCAAGCAGGAAGTGAAGGCTAATTGTGAAAGGTTAAACTCCCTTTTACACCAAGATCATTTTGTTATGAATAAGGGACCTAGAAAAGAAGGACAGCTATTGATGAGCCAGTGACAGAATAAAAACTTCATCAATTGCTGAGGTTATTTAGTCTGTCAGTACTGAAAGATGTGAAAGCTTCTAATTTAGCTCTTCACAAAAGAAGCTCCCTGCTGTTAACAACTTCACAATGAATTTCCAGCATTCAACTTCAAATCAGAATCAGTACTGTAGCTTAATACTTCTCTCTTAGGTACTAAGTCAAACACAAAGCTCAAATTCTGAGCAGAAAGCATTACCAGCTATTTACAGTTTAGGCAATTTCTTTGTATAGATAATAAACTGATCTACATATCTCAAGCCAGCAACTGAAGCCTGATTACAGAAATATCTTAAATATTAGTTTACGTACTCAGTGGACTTCTGCTGCAAACAGCATCTACATCAATCTAAATAAAGTATCCAGTTCACAGGTATTATTTTAGGTGCCTTTTGCTTCTGTTTTAGTAGGTGTAATGAGAACAGCAGTCACAATGATATTTAAACAGAAGAAAGTGCAGCTTGGTTTCTGCAGTGACATGGAATGCAATCAATCTGCTAACACCTGACACCCGGTAAGCTCACAGTATCCATAAAAAGTATTACTATGTGTATGTGTTAGAAACATCCATATTCTTGGCTCCTTTTTCGCCTGTAAAGCAGGAGAGTGGAATTGCTCTCCTGAGACTCATAAACAGATTTTGATTTCATCTAAGAAAACTTTCATCTTTCTCTTTGCAACAAAAAAAGTTTTCACACCTCAACTTCTTTGCAGCTTCAATAAACCAGTGTGATGCATGGCTTTGTGGATAGTGCAGCAAGTTCACATCACCAGACACAAAATACCCCAATCCTGCAGCAAACAAGATTTTCTGAGAGCTGTTTACAGCCTGCAAGACAAAATAAATTAAGATACATTTATATTAAACATGTGTAGCCTTCCCTTCTTTCTTATGGGTTCCATAAAGGATACTTTATTTCCCTCCATATATCCTAACCTTATGTATAACAGCAGTTTCATAAGCCCTGACTCAAAGAGAATAACTTCTGCTGGCCAAAGAAATCAGCCCTGCCTATGGTCTGGGAGATTTGCCAAGCAAAAACAAGCTCCATGGTAAAGGTCATTAGGAATGAGAGAGATTCTTTACGCTGTGCTGAGTACAGAGACTAATCCACTCCTTTTGGTAGGAAGTGTGCAGGTAGGGGATGAGCAAACATCAGTTTCAGACTCTCCCACTCCTGCTTTTCCAAGTATAATCAGGGAGCCATCCATTCTGACCTGCTTTCCTTTTGGTTTTGATGTCATGCACTACAAACCCCAGCATTACGCTTACTAGGACAAATCTATTGTCCTGTGCTAGAAATCCTCTCTAATAGTGTGGGGGATGCTGGCAGTAAGGGCAGTAAGTCAGTTGGCTGCTGTTATCATCAATCAAGCATGAAGGCTCTGCTATTCTGCAGCCCGAATTCTTTATCTAACTGATTAGTCATACAGGCCAACTGTATTACAGTATTGCTTCCCAACTCCCATCACAGAACTCCTCCATTTGGAGTATTAAAAACCCAGCTGATGAGGTCAGTGTTGCATGACAGAGGAAAGGGAGGAAGCACGGCAGCAGAGGACAGAGGAAGAGATACAATCCCCTTATCCCGACAGATCTTCATGCCAAAAGGAAGTGAGTGAAAGCTTGAAAATCAATTCAAAAGTAAATAAAGCACAAGAGGCCAGCAAGGCAAGCACCAGAAAGCTATTTTAAGCTTAAGAGAGAATTAAACATACAAAGAAATTAAGCACAGCAAGGAAACAATCATACTGCAGAATTAGCATTTCTTTTCCTGTTTTTTTAGACAACTAAAAAAAGGCATTTCAGAAGAGTATCGGTAACATAATTAAGTTGCATTTGCTTTTTGCTGTGCTCAGGGAGGTTTTCCATTTCAACACCCCTCGTAAGAGAAAGAAACAGACCCCTTAAAAAACATTCCCTTATTATTTTCTCTTTCACATTCTGTACTGTTCCCCATAGAGACCTTATGTCAAAGGTGGCCTCTTTTGACTTTGTAGGAAACTAACTAGTCAGCTATTTCTCCCATCCAAGAAAAAGAAAAACACCGTGCTCAAGAATCCCCTTTCAGGACTGTAATCTATTTCACTTTTCTCAAACACCCCTACAGATGCCCACATGCCTGCTTGCCAGGAAAGCATTAATTCAGGGATTTGACATGGAACTATCATATTTTAGCCCCAAATCACTCTTCTTTCTGCTTCTTTGACCTACACAAACCTACTTTATATGCTCATGCAGCTTCTCTTGCATTTTTCTTTTTCTGCTGGAAGTCACACTTGGTTACAAAAACCTTTGCACGTAACTAATTCCAACTGTATCACAGCCAACAACTTAATCTAAAAGGATAAGCATTTACCATAATGATCTCCACACTGTACAGCAGACAGGCACTAAAATAAGATGCTTTAGCCATAAATGTCTACTTTTGGATGAATGTCTTTCATCTTACAGTTTTGCGAAGCAAAATTTTTTTTGATTTAAAAAATTATCTTAAAAGCTGAGTTACCAATGCAGAGATGTCTTTAGGTTTCCCCTTTTTTCCATCGCCCAGCACCACTCTCCTGTTTTAGAGTTTCATATACTCTGAAGTCTATGTCACTGGTCCATAAACAGCTGTACCCTAAATGACTCACACTGCTTTTGTCTCCAGTGCAGCATACAGAAAGCCAGATATTATACACCACACCAAGTGTCTCTTCTGCTGTTTAAAATATTCCATTCTCACCATACCTGCTGGTTTCAATATTCAGAAGTTAAAGCACTGCTGAGCAGGCACCCAGTGGGATTTCAGAGTAGAATGTAAAGAGGAATTACTTGGAAAAAAATAATCCTGCAATGATGGAGTCCTGCAGTTAGAAAATGCTCCAGTTGCAAAGCCCTCTCCCACCAAATGCTGGGGATATGAGAGAAACAAGAAAAAACACAGATGTGCCTGCCCTGCCATGCTCATCAGATAAACCTATAAAATACACCTTCACAGAGCTGCCTGCAGTATGTGCCAGATAAATAAAAACTAATCTAAGTACAATCACAATGCAAGACAAATAAAACAAGCAGGTTTACAACAACAAAAAGGTTGTTGTACGTGGATGTTCTCTAGCAGACTGCTCTGCTGTCCTCTATCAGACATTGATACATATAGAAACAACTGTGAAACAAAAAGAGGAATATTTTGTATTTTATATTCTTTATAACAGAAGCTGACTTTTTCAAATTTAGTATGCATCCAGAGAGACTTAACCACAGCTAGATTCTTCTCTAGTGAGTTTCTTGGGAAAGGACTGATTTAATTCTCCTCATTTGTACTGTGCCAAGCACAGTATGGTCTTAGTCCCAATTGGGGCCTGCAGGCACTGTCACAACAGAGTCACCAAACAAGCAGGGTGATGTGCTTAATTCAAAATTCCTCGGTTTTAGTAGGCAGCTTGAAAAGATGTGAGGATAAAGCAACACACCAGTGGTAAACATGCCTTGATTGTACTTTTAAAATAAAGCTGCTTACTCCTGGTTTTTATTGCTTACTCCTCGATTCTCTCTCTTGCTTCTGTTACTACCTCTACCTGGGGAGACAGTTTACATTTATTGTTTGTTCCAAGAGATGCTTAGCTTTCCCCAAGAACAGCATTAAAGGAGAACTATGTACAGCAGTGGGACAAAGGGTTAAAATTACTTTTTTTTTTTTGCCACCATTGCTGAATAAAAAGGCTGAAACATTTATTTTTCAGCCACTAATAACAGGATAAGTGTCAGACGTAACTCAAAAAAGTTCTACTAGAGCTCTCTGCAGCTTAAATGTTAAATTTATTCATATTTGATTCCACCCTCAGAAAGCCAGTTCTCTTCTTTCATTGTTTATATTAGATATAGTGAGTCATGGAAATAAAGTGACATGAAACCACATTTACGCTAAAGAAATCATCCCACATCTTTTGAGATTCTCTTTTCTGCTATTTCCGTACCATGCCTCCTATTGAGTCTGCGAGATTGATTACCCAGGCAAGGGCTAAGCATTTATTCTTGACTCCAGTTATTTAGCTGCTCACATTCTCATCTTAGCAGGCCAATTTAGAGGAAACAGATGCATTATCCATCAGTTCCAGAATCTGAATGAGCATATACAGGACTGTCTATCTGACCTGTGCCTTACAAACAACAGAGTGACAGTAATGCTAAGCAAAGATAATGATCTGAAAGTATCATTAGCTGCCTTTGCTGGGTGTGTGTGAGCTGTGGTACCCTACAAGAGATGCTCTCCCTGCACAGAACAGGGCAAGGGCAATCAACTGACTTAAGCACCTCTGACACTATCAATGCAGGGCAGCACATCTTCCTAAAACTGAACTGGTGTATTTAAGGTTTTAGGTTGGCCACAGACTATCTGAAAGAACATACCCCATAAGAGTAGACACATTCTACAGCCCTCAGCCTGGTCAATTTGCAATGGGAAGAACCCCAACTTACCCCATAGGAATGATCCTACCAACTATTACTGTTAAATTTCAAGACTGAAGATATTGAAGTCAGCATTTTATATCAGCCACAGAGAGTGTGAGGGCTCAGTATGTGAAGATGAGGTTTTTCTCACTGTTTAGCTCCAGCTAAAAGGGTTACAGTTTATGGTTTATGACTGAGTGAAACCTGACAAAGATTCAAACCACTCACATATGCCCAGTCTTACAAGGATGTCATAAAAGGTTTCAAGACATTGCTTTGAAGAAGGGTTGGGACCTGATGACCTCCAAAAGTCACTTCCAACATATATTATTCAGAGATTTTAAGACAAAACACACTCTGGTCTCTAAAGCCTTCAAAAAGGACCCACACCTTGAGGCTTTATTCCTCTGAATTTTCAGGAGGTCAAATGCTGACAGAAATTGGACATTAGCAATTCCTTTGAAGTCAATGGAAATTACAGCCCCTCACCCCTCCAGTATGTTTTGGTTTAGAGATTTTAGTGTGACTACTATCATGAAGACAGGGTTTGGTGTAAAAATAGAAATTCTGGTATAACTTTGACTCTCTCCCTCCCATCCTGGCATACATTCACACACAGTCTCCATCCCACATCAGGCACGCTTCTTCACCCTACTGACCTGCTTGCGAACACTTTTACAACTACCCAGGGGAATGAGAGCACAGGAACAGGAGAGGCACTCTTAAAGGCTGACTCCATGTTCTAAACCACCTACAAAGCCAAGTTACTAATCATGGGACAATCTCAAAGCTGTGTATCTTCATGGAAAGGAGCTGGTACACTCTATCAATTACAGCTTTATCAGGAGGCTGGGAACATTTTTACTCAGAACTAGCACAATACTCATCTCTTTAAATGCAGCAGACAGAAAGAGCTCCCCCTGCCTTCCAATACACAGCATGTGCTGTTGTGAAGCTTTACTTTAAGGCCAGATATGTAAAGGCAAAATGAGATTAACAAGTAATTTCAGCATTGTTAATTCCACGTCCAGGCTGCATTAAGTCCAAGATGATCATTCCAAATTAACTTACCTTTCTGCAAGAGTGACAGTGAACACAGTACATCACACTGGGAGAGTCCTTCCTGTACTTTTAACTGACAGGCCAACATAAAACTAAATGAAATCTGTTTACAAGTCTCAAAGTATTTTCAAAGTACTGTTGCAACTACAGTGCTCAAATAACACATTCTAGTTTCATTTCCACTGCCACCCTTTCATCACATTTCTGTATGGAAATTCCACCCAGAATGAATCCTGCTCCACGCTGGCCACAGCACAAATCCCCTCATGGCTACTGCTGCCTGTAGCAACAAGAGATGGAGATCAAAACCAACAGAGAGATGGGAGATGACTGCTCAAAGTAATTCCAGCATTAAGAGGCAACAAAGGATCTTCTCTCTCTCTCTCTCTGGACTCACTAGGACCTACATCACTGAGACAAAGGATATGTTGCCAACTTCTCAGACAAACTGCACCAAAGATGCTGCTGCTGTGGAAACTCCACAGGCTCTCACTTAGGGGTTGTTGATTTGCTCAAGAGAGCAATTTTTGTGGAAGTGTGAGCAGGCTTGCATTTTAAGAGAAGCTGAGAATTCTTAAAAGGTTCCCTCTTATTTCTTTGAAAACCTTTGTTCTTTACTTGTTACAGAACACCTAAAAGAACAACTTCATTCATTACTTATAATTGTTTTGTTGTGACACAAGAAATAAAATTTGAAAATAAGTCAAAAATTTCCATTTTGGTGCTGCTTCTGTCAGTATTCCAGGCTAAACAGAAAAACCACATAGCTTCTTGCAGCTAAATTCTTCAAAATATGGTACTTAATATTGTCCTGAAAGAACGAACAGTAAGTAAGCCATAAACAGTAATAAAGCTCTGTGTATGCACCAGACCCCAAATGTAATTTGCTCCTGAGTGTGCTACAAAATCAAACTCTTCTGACCATCCTGTGAAATGGTAATGTGCACAGAATCCCAGAATCTGCTGACTTGGAAGGGACCCAACAAGATCAGCAGGTTTGATTTACTGATTCAATAATAATGCAACCAATGGACAAACAAAATGTTTCTGTTTGTGTTGTTCCCAGGAAAGGCAACACAGGAAGTAATTGCCAATGATCTCATTAGTCATGTTTAGCTACAGTCTTCCAGATATAGCTCTAAACAATCTTCAGGGAGAGTAAATAACCATTTTCCTTGATCATTATGTATCAGTGAGGGAAAATCCTATAAATCTAAAGCAAGTTCTAGAACAGGTTTTCAAAGCCCTTTTTTTGAATCAATAAAGATAATGCCAAAAAACCCCCAAACCTAAAACCAGTAAAACAACACAATACAGATCTGGGAAAAATGTCAAGTGCTTTCTTTGTATTTTCAGTGCATAATTAATGCTATGCAGAACTTCCTCTGCAGCTGGGATACACTGTGACATCTCTGAAGAGATAATAATGGGAACTGAGGTTTTATGAAGTCTGTTTAAGAAATACTGTAATGAAACAAGAAAATTCAAAGGTTAAAAGTTGAACTTTACTCTTAACTGTGGTGTAAAATGAAGATGTTTGCTCTTGCTGTTGACTTCACCTTCTAATGCATGAAAGGTGAAGGCTGAACATGTATTGCTCTTGCTTTGATTTGGCTGTAGGTCTTGATGCCATGAATGTACCTACCCAGAGGTGTAACATGGGTTACTGAGCTCCTGTACCAACCCATTCTCCCTCCATGGGTTGGATGGGAACTGCTCTAACAGCACCTCACTGCACAATGTCCCCTGAATGCTTCACTATTTCCCATCCTTCCGTCAGCCCTGGAGTGACTTCAGGTTTTCAGGGAATTCTTCAATCCTCCCAAACACAATCACTTCCATTTCTACCTGCCTATTTCAGCCCTACACAAACAGGGGGATTTACAGTCTGTGACCTCCTGACCAGCAGATAAAGCAACATGGTCCATGAAGAGGGTTTTGTTATACCACAACACAGATACAATTTCCAGGATTAACAGTGTTATTTATCCCACAACACTCGTGCTTGAGTGTACATTAGCTACAGAATTTTCTTGTCTGATTTGGTCTTTCCCAGTTTTAACATTTTCTATTAAAACTGGATTTTCTTTTGGACATTCATAAAGTTGCTATGTTGTAGGACAAGTGGAACAGCAGTACACCAAATGGAGGTGAAATTCCTTTTTAAATTACCCCAGAGGAAACTGAGTAAGCCCAACAGAGATCCCATGAGGTCTGAATGATCAGTAGACTCAGTCAAGAAGATCAGTTCTACAATCTATGGGAGAGATCAATTCATCAGGAAAATGTGTGGCATATCTAAGCCAAGGCATTCCTGTGAGAGCCCTTTCAATTTCAACCATTCACCACTAAGACTGTAGAATCCTGAAGCTCATGAGGAATGAAAGTAGGGACACCTACAGAGTGTGCACATGACAACAGGATGAAGCAGCCAATTAGCATAGTGGTGCAGAGATCAAAATTACAGTTAAGTCTGCAGAGGCTATAAAGGATGCTCCATCATGTCCCTGATGACTTATGGGGATAGGAAGAAGGCAGCTTGGATAAAACTCCTGAGAGGAAGGAGCTGGGATGTACTGAGACGATACAAAAACTCAAGAGAAATGGCACCCACACCTTGCTTCAAAAGCCTGCTTCTCAGCAGAAGAGACTCCCTTTGCCCTTCTTTTTTCTCTCCTCAGCACTTCTGAATGTCCTACAGCTTTGTAATCCCTTGGGAGCCCTGTGTTACACAGCTCCCTCTACCATCCCTAAGGCAGATGGTATTCCCTTTACACACTCATCAAAACCATGTCAGCAGGGAAAGGCTTCTGAGGGACAAGAAGCACTTTCCAGCTTTTCTTGGAGCTAGCAACCGACTGTGCTGCAAGAATATACTCTTTTCATTAAGAGAAAAACCCTGGTACTGATCTGACCAGGTTTTGATTTGTTCCTCGGTGTATCATTATTGCTGGACACAGGCAACTATTTCACACAGGCATAAAAACAATTATGTGCTTGCTATGCAAGTCTCAGAAACATCTATTGCTATCATTTTTTTTCACATGTCAGCTTTTACCGTAACAAGGCCCTGAGTTAGAAGGGAAAAAAAGAGAAAAAAAATCAGTAAGAGTCACTGAAAGTGTACTACAGCCACATGAAGTACCAGATTTCACTGGCAGCAGTGTCACACCAATCAAACAACAAACCACTGCCTATTAAATCCAATCTGTAGTCAACACAATGGTCACTGTTCAGCTCACACTTAATTCTATGAAATCACTCATTTTCATGTGTGAGCTTCAGAATAAGGATTTGACCCAAAACAAAGTGAAGGTGTCTGTGCACACAGGTAGAACTCTGCAATTAGTAGCAATGAATCACCAGGTATTTGAAAAAAGAGAACTATGGCCAAAAGTGGAAAATAAAGACCACAGATTTGTAGGAATTATTTTATTCTTATTAAACCCACCCCATTTTTCAAGAGATCTGCTTCAACTTCCCCCAAGCTCTAGATCATCAATCCAAAACATCACTGTGGAACCCCTACCTCCAGGGATGATCCCTTCGAAGTATGAAACACTGCCTAGTCACTAATTGCAACCAACCTATTCATGCAAACACTAGTACATGCAATTGCCAGATGCAAAAATCTCTCATCCATCACATTCTAAAACTGAGGCACCAGGACAATATGAAGAATTACAATTGCATTTCTTAGAGTACAATCAGCGACAATGAAAGCACGGGCTCAATATGCCAATATAGGATCCTGCAGTTGTGAGGGGCAAGGTAGACAACTGATCTGTGTGTAGGAGTGAAGGAGTCAACTACAGGCTGATGAAAGTGATAAAAAAGCAGAGACTTGCGTTTCCATTTTCAGTAAAACACTGGCAGGAAATTCTAATCACCCAGGCTTACATTTACCACTGAGATACTAATACAGAGCAGTTCTAAACACAGAGATAGGGTAAGGATCCTTTGCATTCTCTCTGCACCCATATCAGTGTTTTCTGGAGGGCAGCCTCTGCCCATCCTCAAGCCACCTGGAAGCCACACAACCATAACTATGCAAGGCTCTGTGCCACACTAAACTTGCCTGTAAACATTCCAGCCAGGAAGCAGTGCCACCCAGCTGGCTTTGCCATGAACCAACATAAGGTGCCAGAGGAAGGCAGTGCAGAAAACCCTGTGCCTCTAATGTTACAGATTATCACCATGCACAAAACAAGCTACAAATAAAAGCCATGTTAATTTTGTCTCCCATGCTTGTTTCAGTAGAACATCAGTATCTGACTAATTTCAAGCTCTACTGGAAATGCAGGAAAATCACAAGCCGTTTTGACAAGCAGAACAAAGCAGAGGCTTGGCCCTCCAGAGTGGTTCTGAATATGCATGTTCCAAGGGACTCTGCACAGATGTAAGGGTTTAAAACATGGAGAACCCTTCTCAAAAACTATGCCCAAAATGGCGTGGAGGGAAAGTTTGAAAGCTAAAACGTAATGGGAAGTAAGATAACTTCAGTGAATGATAATGTTCCTAAACTTAGAAGATTATTTTCATTCCAGAATATCCAAATACGAACAACTCGTGATCTACAAAAAGCAAAAATGTAGATACTGTCTTGCTAAGTGATTGCAGCAAAGTTAATACTTCAGGCAGCATTACCTGATCCAGAGATGAAGCAAAGATACGGGTTTCCACTACTGATACCAGCATTGGTCTATGCAGAACTGTCACTGATAGGATCAGGAAGACAAGCGAGTAAGAGATTTTCCACTCCTGCAGAGGACTCAGGGCTACTGGCAGAGAAGCTCTGTGAGGATTATTTGCAGAATTCATGTCTGTCTCTCGTTTCAACACTGTAACTTTTAAATCAACCTGGGACTTTTTATGCGCTTCTGCATAAAACAGAGGAAGAGAACAACACTGGAAAGGTAAGTATGCATTTTTTAATTGAGAATTGGCTGTTGCTGTTAGTACAGTAACAGAGGTGCATCATACATCTCTGTCCATCCATCTACTTTCTAACTACAGTATTCAACCACTTAAAGAGCAAGTAAGCACAATATTTTTGGTATTCAAATGAGTGTATGACCAAGCGAAATAATTCTTATGTCTCTATATGAGTAAGAGCTGCAAATTTACCCTGCACTAGAAAAGTAACTCCTCATTCTGTGAAATAGCTTCTTCTAAATGCAAGTGAGGGATAAGGTAATGATCAGCAATTCATATGAAATGCAAGCTTACAGCCAGTGAACCCACAGCATACTTTGAAACTGAAAATATATCAAGCCTAATGTCACAAACAAATCCCAGTACAGATAATTATATAGCAACAATGTCAGACACTCTAAGCTAGTCAACCCCCAATGACTGCCAGTGGGCACTGAACTTTAATCTTCAGCATCAAAGCACCAGCATTGGTTCAGCTGAGTTAAATGAGTAATTCTTTTAGCTGGAACTAGCAGCAGTCTCTTCTTTGATAGTCAGATCAGCCAACTAAGAAATCACACAACAGCCTTCACCAGCATGTTACACCTCCAGTAGTTCCAGTTGGAAGGAGCATCCTTGTTTCCTGCCCCAAGCTCCAGAGCAGTCCTGCTGTTGAACAGCTTCTGTGTTTCTCCCAAAGCTGCTTGCGCTTCAGCTGTAAATCAATGACTGCTCTGTACTTTATATATTACAGGGACGTTTTTTTAAAAAAAGGATAAAAATAAAAAATTTCAGGAATTGATTCAGTACCTCCTGTCAATTCCTGACAATAAAATATTGATTTGTTCAATTAATTCTTACTATGAAATTACTAAGTTCCTGCAATGCTAGTAATGTAATGTACCAGCAGCACTCTGGTAAATTCTACAGCACCTATTGGTTAGAAAGCAAAAGTAAGGTTTTAGGCATATCTGCATTTTATATGGCAATTAAGTTGTAATCACAATTATTTTTTACAGTTGTCATTAAAGGTTGGATTTTTATAAACCAAGAATTCTCATGTCATAGGTCTCAGTAAATTACAGAATAAGCACCTTAAGTGATTATGCATGCATGCAAATGTCCATACTATTTTTAAAGATATTGGTGCAATTCATTAGACTAGTATAATATGAATTCACTTAAAATTTAGTGGTTAAAGTACTTTAGATTATGAGATGGGAATTTGTCTGTGTAACTGACTATTTTAAATTAATGTATGCACACACTCAGACACAATACAGACACTACATATTTCTCATGTTCATAAATGGTCCAGTGAGACAATCTTACACAAGAGTATATTTTACTAAATGATCAGACAATCAGGTATTTATCCCAGATGACTGGGAACACCTTGGCCTTGGATAAATAAAGACTGTCTAAAGAAGGACGTCCAGAGCAAGGGATTTTCCTGAAATAGGGATTTTTCTTCACAACAATTGAGTGGACTGATTGTGCTAAAAATGTAACCCAAATTTAATTATTATGAACCTGTCTTTAAGTCCATCTTTGAAGAAGTCTGTACTATCAACCTCCAGTATACAATACAGTTTCCTCCTGTTCTCAGAATACCTAGTGTAATCCAACAGGATCACAACAGCTGCATATACAGCATTCTCTAAAAATTATGAGCTCCAGAATAAATTATTCAGTAACAGAATTAGCTACTGCAGCCTAAATAGGACACTAATCTTAATTGAATAAAATCTGTGTAAAGAATAAATTTACACTGTCCCGACTGGCTTGGAAGCACTCCATCCCAGGCACTCAGCTTCAGCAAGTGGCCACTAAATCCACCACTGCTACCAGAGAATTTGTCAGACATTCACAATGCAGGATTCATAAAGCACTAAAAATACAAACACACAGGTTCTGGAATCGACTGAAATGTCCAATACAAGGGCGCCTCCTGTTCTGTATGGTACTCAAGGTATTCAACAAGCACTGGAGTACTAATCAACATCAGCAGCTTGAAAAATTTCACTGTACTTTTCAATCCCTAAATGTCCAGCTCATATTTTATATCCCAGCTTTCCAGTGATGGTGCTGCTTTACAGGGTATTTTCCCTTCCCATCTGACTGCTACCTGACAAGAAGCCAGTAACAGCTAATCTACACCACTATGGCCTCCCTGCAATAGGTTTGCACTAAGCTTTTGCTTCTGCAGATGAACTTCACCAACTGCCACACTCCAGGATGGCTGAAAAACTAAACATAAAGCCTCAACAACCCCACCATAAGGATCATGCAGGACTCAGACCTCTGGTGGACTTTAGCTGAAAAAAAGGAAATACCCAAACCCACACCCACCCATGACAAAACCAGTACTACATTCTCAGTAATGCTGCCTGGTATAGGTACAGCCAGTGCAACAGCTGGACCACGGCTGCACGGAACAAAGAACCACCAAGTGCTGCAGGCAGGGTCAAGAACGGGTGGCAGCCTTTACAAATTAGAGGACACGCTAATTTTGCTCTCAACAGCTCTTTACACGTGTTAAAAACCTGTACCCAATAGCTGCAATGTATTGTTAGCAGCAGTTCTTTTGCTTGTGTATTTGTTTCAGATGTAGCACACCAGAAAGAAAAGATCATTTGGAAGAAGAGAGTTTGTGGCTGGTTCTCACAGCCATCCCGTTCAGCAGCATCTCACCCTGCAGGACTGTGTATAGAGACCAGAACCCACACCCAACCACAAGAGGAACCAGAGGAATGCAGGAGCTTTCTGAGGCAAATGGTGGTTTGGAAAACCTGTACATTCATTTTTCATTACATCATCGCTAAATATGTACATAAGTAGTATATACATGATTCTGTATACCTGCTGGAATTAAATAAATTAATAAAAATCTCCAAGTGCAATCAACAGCAGAATATCATCGGCCTTACACCAAACTTATTTAACAATTACATATAGAAACTGATGAAAAAACCTCACAGAGCCACAGCTCAGTAGCTATAGCAACCTGCTTCGCTTCTCAGAAGAATCAAGTAAGATAACCCGCCCTAAAATAGATGCAAAATAGCTGTCACTGCACATGTGTGGTTTCAGAGACAGAACACAACCATAAAAATTAATTTTTTTCAAATCACAATGCTCCCTGTTATAGAAATCAAAAACCTACCCTACAGGCAGTGGGTGAGAACTGAGTTTAATTCCTTTACTCTCAGTGTTTTAAAAGCTAAATCATTTATCTCAAAGCTTAATTGTGCCTTTTAAGAAATTAGACTTCACTGGAAATCATTATCTGTCTCCCCCCTTCTTGTTACAATTCAAAGGCAGCATCTGTTAAAGAGCAAAAATGAACCATTTTCCCCTCATTACACAAAGAGCAAAAAGTCATCTGAAGTTCACATTACTTTAGAAGGTAATTTCTGTTCATCAGAACAATTTGGTATGTGTTCATTCCTTCGCATCCAGTTTTGCAGGCTAATTTCCTCAAATATTTAGACTTAATTTGGTTTGTAACCATTAACTACGATTACAGAAACCACATTTCTCCAAGTTAGCATTCCATGCCAGTACTGTTAAAAATACTCTCTGGGTTGTATCTGTCATACTGTATGATCATATATTCATCAGAAAGCATTACAGCAAGAACAACAAAAGCCAGCAGTTCCCTGAGCCCCCCGGGGCTGCTCCGTGTCGTGGAGCGCAGCAGAAGCCGCGGCTCAGGGGGTCCCTCCCGCAGGAGCAGGGCGGGCAGCTCGCCCTGCGCTCCAGGGAAGGGCAGTTCCAGCGCTGATGCTGCCGAGGGAAGCTCCCAGCCAGCTCGTCCTGCGCTCTAGGAAGGGCAGTTCCAGCGCTGATGCTGCCCAGGAAGGCTCCCAGCCCGGCTCCATCCTGGGTGAGGAGCTGGGGTCACTGCCCTGCGCTGCCCCAGCGGCCCTCCCGCCCACAGCCCGGCTGTGCCGTCCCTCCTTGCTCCGCTCCCCAGCCGGCCCAGTGCAAGGCCAGGGAGGAGAACAGCGACTGGCACAGTGCAGGGACCACCTCTGGAGAGCAGCTGCTCTTTATGAACCACAGCAAAGCCTTCCTGCCCCTTCCCAAGGAGCCCTTTCCCTCTGTACCTCGGCTGGCTGTACCCTGCACAGAACCCCACTCCTGACACTGCTGCTCCAGCGGCTTTCTGGGAACAATGCTGCTCCAGTTTGGATTAAACCTCCCTGTGCTACAACTAAGACTGCAAAAAGAGAAAGCACAGACATTAATTCTGCACTGCAAGGGACCAAGTCAAGGCAATTAACAATAAAGTATTAATACTGCAAGCCAGTATTTAATTTGTGGTCTCATTCACAGCAGGAGTTATAAACAAGTCAACTAGAAGCAAAAAATGTCAGTGGAATTTGAGTTTAACAAAAAAACCTCAGAGAATAGCAAAACCAAGAGAGTTTAGAAGAACTACAATAAACAGAAGCATTCCATTTTTTAAACAAAAACTTTTAAAATGTAAACAGTGGCTTCTTGTGATGGACTCTTCCCTTATTCTGCTTATGTTATAGACAAGCAGAACAGATTCTGCAGACAAAGCTTTATCCTGATTCAAAAGTTTGATAACCTGTCTTTACATCTGTCTTTGTACAAGTTTACAGACACCTCAGCATTAAGAAGAAAAAGAATTAGTAGAAGTGATCACAGGTTACACAGAATGCTCTACCTATGCTAGCAAGCACCTGGAATCATTTTTTGTTTTCAGAGGGAGACATCTTTCCTATCTCCTAACAAGCATGTTTACCAGCATGTCACCCAGAAGTCTAAATCTGAGATTTCTGTGCCTTTAACAGAAATAATATAGCTCACTCCATGAATTCAATTTACTGCTCTGAATTTCAAGATTATCAGTATTTACGTTAAAAAAGAATTTTAAAAAACCTCTTAATTTCTCTTCCATATGAATTTAGACTTACTCAACCCTTGACATTCAATGTACTATCCTAGAATGAGGAAATACAAAATAATGTAGTGCAGATTGCTTCATCCCTTTGGAAACAAAGTTCAAAGAACAGTCAAGCAAAAACTGGAAGTAAACAGCATTATAATAAGCCATTTCACTCCACTGGTAAGAGTTTGGGCTTAGTTACCCAGCAGTCTGGATTCCAGTGTGCAACTTTCCTCTTACTAAAGAAGCATCCATCACTACACTTCAGTGTAAGGCTTCAGAGTACTGAAGGATAATCCCCAACAGGTAGAAACTGAAGTAACGCTTCAGTTACTCTTACAATATAATCCACATACAGACTTTGCAATTTATGTGCAGAAGCTCCCATCACATCTTGGATTTTATGAAATGTTTTCATCTGGTTCACCCAATTTAAAGAATCACATGAATGTGTGCTGCTCATTTGGACAGCTCATTTTATCATGCCAGACAAACACTACAAGAAGGATGTGAATTTATCAGCATGGAGACAACATCTAATTACTTGCAACTGATGCTCTCCATGCCTGAATTTCCATATTCCATCTATTCCAGTTGGGTCAGCTGGCTGTTAAAAAGGAAAGTTTGACAGGGCAGATTGGCAACATTGTCACAGTCAAATTAGTGGTTAAAGCTAAACTTAAATTAAACAAGGGCCCTTTCAAAGTCACTGTGGATTTTTAATTAAAATATTAATTTATCTGGGCTCAAGGTACTCATAAAATCCCCACTGTTGGCATTACAGTTGTGAAACTAACAGAAACTTTCTGGGAGCCTGGTCTTAGCAGAGACGCAGTTCCAACCCTTGCAAAATTCCAGTGGAAGCAAACAGATTGGGGTTTAATGCAGAGTAACTCTCTGACAGCAAGGGTCCAGAAACCCCACGGTTTATAATGGACCATTATCTTCTGAGGATGCATAATTGCTATAATCTGCTGGCATCAGCCAGTGTCTTTTTTGATAGAAATCTGCTTCTCTCAAAAGAGGCCTTTTCCTGCCTGGCTGTGTTGTGCCTGGAACAGAGGAATATCCTGAAACTCTAAGGGAGTTGTGCAGCCCCTGATTTACCTCCCAGGAGTGGGAGCTGTGCACTCTGAGCACACACCCAGCAGCTCTGGAGCCTCCATCAGCATCGTTTGTGTGCTGTGCACACACTGCTCACGTGTGGGAAATCCAGTGGGCTCCAACAGAGCACCAGGCAGCAGCTAAGAAGGGGAAGCACGTTTGTAAGAGCAGTGGACATATCTGGGATTTCCAGCTGCCAGGAATTCCACAAACACAGAGGCAAAACCCTCTCTAAGAATGACTTATCACAAGTTTAATTAGATATTTGTTGAAAGGGAATAATGCTGGTAAGTGCAGCATTTGAGCATTTTCATGCAAGTCAGCAAAAACTGTCCTAATTTCATAATGCAAAAAGAAAAAAGAATCCATTTTATTACGAAAGTTACTATACACTTTCTGCTATATGTAACAGTAGGACTGAGATCAAAAGATAAAGAGGTGGTATATGATTAAAAAGAGGGATTTTTATTTTTTTTCCAGGAGCTGGAGGTGGTACATGTTATCCAAGACTTACATAAGGAGTTCCATGTGACTCTGTGGCTGTTGCAGAAAAACCCTGCAACTAAATCTGGTTTGAGATAACTTCAAACATTAGCTCTGTATTTGGAACTTTTCAACTACACGTCAAATAAAACTGACTTAATTTCATCAGCACTGAGTGAACACAGGAAGTAACTTCATTTCCCACTCAGATTCTCAACTGCAGCTTTGGCAGTTTTTGAAGTTCCCTTCTCTTTAAGAGAAGCATTAGGATTCAGAGACCTGCACTCTGGGAAAACTGTGGGTGGGTTTCCACTTAAACGCACGAATCGTTTCAAAGCATTTATAATTGTACTTTCCACTTCAGTTTTCCCAGGGGCAAGAGAAAAGGGGATTTTAAGACAAAACTATGCATCCATAATGCTAAATGGTTTCAGCATCTTAGACTGCAGTGATGTTTCAGCTGAAATAAAGATGTATAGCTATAAATTTCAGAAGTCTTTAAAGACCTTTGTGCAATCTTCAAAGATCCTTGTGTCCAGAATTTGTATGGACTTCCATAAGTCATGATTTGGCTCTTCAGTCTTCTGTAAGCAGTTTTACAGGAAAAAAAAATTGTTATTATTATTCAAGTCTCAAGAGCACTGGTGGAAAAAGGATTAATCTTGATCAAATATGGTTTTTTTCCATCCCTCACTTAACATCTCTCAGTCAATGTCAACTGTACTGCAATTGATCTAATTTCATGTCAGTCACTCCCAACTATTATCCAAAGATTTTTTCATATATACTTCCTCAAGTGGAAATGTAGGTAAGCCAGTCTTTAGGATTTTTTTTTAATGTCAAAAAACACATATCGAGCATTCACACTCATGATCAATTTTAGCACCCCAATACACAGATGAGGAAAAAAACCACAAAACATTCATTCCTGATCCCCTTCTGTTAACTTCTCTTAAGTGTTGCAACAGTTGTCTTTACGAAAACATCAGGAATCTTCAATATTGACAAATGACCATGGACTTGCACCTCAAAACCCCTTTTGGAAAGCTTTACAGTTAATGAGCTTATGACAAAATCTCAATTACACGAGTAAAAGAGTAGCATCTTTTGCAGATCCAGGTATTAATGACAGGTGTACAAGAAGAGGGGGTCATATCTAGACACATTTACTGCGGTATATTTTTACAAGTTAGGGAACTTTAAAGACCATTCTTCCTAAATATAGAGCACAACCAACCAAGTACAAGGACAGTTAAATTTTTAACATATTTTTCATACGGAGTACTTCATCTCATTGAAATCTTCACAGTTTAACAAGGAGGCTATTTTCTGCAAAACTTAATCTATTTATCAGCTAAATATGATAAGATTTATAGAAAGCTCTTGTTAGAAACTTGAGAGATAAGCAGGCCTTGTAATTTTACAATATAATGCATTTTAACATATTCTACAGCTAAAGACAGATTATCTTTCGCTTCACATTAAAAATAGATTTTTTTTGATATGAATCTTTTGGCTGTGCTACAGCACCGATCGTGCTGCTGACCTTGCCATTATTACAATAACATGTCAGTCCTTGGACTTTCTCCCTGCTGAGAGTCCAACTGTGTACACTGGTTTGTTCAAAACATATTGCTGAGAGGAAAAAACCACACTTTTCCCTCCACGAGATAATAGATAACTGTAATCCAGAGCAGTCACTCAATTGTCTGAACAGCATTTCTTCTAGGGACACACTGTGTAAAATTAAATTTTCAGGCAATTAACATCAGGCATTGGTTGTACCTTCAGCAAGTCCTACAATTTTTATCCTTACAACAGGCAAGGACTTGGCACAGTCTTCTCTCCCTGCTCAGTACAGCCTCTCTCTTAGACAAGCAGATGCATCTTCATAATAAATCAGTTTATGCTGTTAACAGTATTTGTTTCATTATAATCACACTATCATTCTTCTCACCAAAATGAACAGTTTAAAATATTCAAGTTTAGATCAAAAGACCAACTGCAAATACTCCAATCACTTGAGGAATATTATCTATCTTCACAGAACTTTTCATTTCAAGTGCTACTGAAAGCATTTTAAAATGGTTTGACAAATCATTTACCCTGTTTTCATAGCCAAGAAGAAGTTTTCAAGATTCTGTCCAGAAACCACTGCTCTTGGGTAAGTACTCATTAACAACTGAAAGTCTGAGGAATTAGTTAGTCAAGAAGATGATTCCATACTGCAGTAGAACTAAACAGGGCTGGGTTCAATGTGAAATCTACTGCAGATTTGAAAATCCTGCAAGTGCTAATCAAGTCCTCTCCTTAATATCAAAACACAGAAAGGATGTTTACACCATGCATATTGTGCTTTCTCGTTTGAGTTCCTTAGAGAAAGGAATTCATACTTTTTTTTAAAGACTCTAGAGTTTCTTCAAAGAAGGATGGGCTTTTATTTCTGGTTAATTTACTGAATATGTGCTATTAGTATGTGAAAGTAAATCCTCTTTGTAAGGACAGGTCCAATAAATCTTAACAGTTGAATTTTCAAATCAGTTTCTTGATGTCAACAGCTTTGTCATGTCAATAAATACAGCACTAAGCCAGGAGCAATGACTATTAGCCATCTTTGCTGTCACTTACTTGAGTATAGCTACATAACTTGCCTAAAACCATCAGGCAAGATTTACACTCAGCAGTCAAGAACAAAAAGGACCTAATGTATCACAGCTGTCATCAGGTAAATGAGGAGAATCCAGCATGTCTTGAACAAAAAAACCCCAACCAAAATAAAACAGAACAGAAAAACATTCCCTTTTGAGACACAGAAATACAATCTGTAATCTCAAAAATGTTCAGAAAAGTGACCAGCAAATGTTGAGAAAGTAACTTTGAGCTCTGAATTGGTGAGGTGATTTGATGAAAGCTTACTATCTTTCTCCAATTTAATATAGTTAAACAGAGCTGCTGGCTCTCAGCTGTGCTCAAATGGATGAGGTCCAACAGAGTGCTGTCATCCCACCACTGAAATCAGGCATCCCACCTCTGGCCACACAGACCATTGTCATGTTCATGACAGGATGTGAACTGTTTCCTCAACATTATGTCAACAGCTTTTAGCAGGGGAGTGTCAAAGTCTCACACTGAAACTCAGCAGCTGTTAAGAGCAAACTTCTGTATTTTAGTCTCTTGTGGCAAATTAAGAGTTAACACTTATCCTGCAAGAAAGCCCCCAAACTGAAAAATAATCCATTTTAAATAGCCTTAATCTGTCAGCAGTAGACAAAGTCAAAATTCATTTTCATCTAAAAATGTCTCTCAGATTCTGTAAGTACCATGCTATGCACATAAGCTATGGTACCTGTCACATCAAGAGCTGGTATTAATATTCATGCAATTCCTTACTTTTATGTTCCAGTGGTGTTGCCTTGAAGGCAGATGGATTAAAACACATTGGTATCTTGAATAAAGCCTTCTCCACAGGCAGAGGGTAGTACCACTACTTAGTACGTGGTGCTAAAGCAACATGCTATGTCCTACAGAGATAGGACATAAAGATGCTGAGCCAATGCTGTGGATCTCATAATTTATGTGTACAAAGAAAAGCTCAGCACAATGCTCACTGCTGTGATGAGTTCTTTTGAATTTGATTAAATCCTCTGGAAGAGTTAGCAGCATGCTCACTCCAAGTGCAGAGCATTACTGTAGACACCTGGTATCATGAAATACTGGAATGGAAATATGAAAAGAATAGGGACAAATATAGTGTGCTAGGAAAAATCTGTCATCCCAAGACACGTATAAATGCTATAAATATATGTTTATTTCCAAAGTTGTATAATCATATTTCTAATTCTTCAATAAATGCAGGCTTGGCAGGACTTGCAAGAGGGCTGCAAATCAAGTAAAAAAAAAAAAAAAAGGACACTCAATAAGAATACTTAAAAGCTTTGGGCATTTATATCTGAAAATGAAGAAAGGAGCAGACCAGGCCGCTTCTTTTTTTAGCACTCAAAACAGAAAACCAACAGTGTAATAAAGTAAATGGAACTTGAATGCTTTTAACCATTATAAAGCTGTACTTTGGATGGGGGAAACTTGAAACAGACTTGCACAGAAGAGACCAATAAGCTGTAAAGCAGATCTGCCTAAGGAGAGGGAAATGCCCCTCTAAAGAAACCAGAGTTTCTGGATTGTGTCTCAAATAATTCACCTTCAGATTAATGAGTGTGCCAGAAAAGATGGAGCTGCAGTGAGACACCTAAGGGACTGTTCCAGGGTACAATCAAATTTAGACTGGCTTATGAATATACAGAGAGTAAACTTCTTGTATCTACAACCCACACACATTACTGAAGAATTCCAATTATTTCATGCTTGTGCAGCTCTCTCCAGGATCTGAGCTGTGAATGTCAAGGAGAAAAAACCCTAACTTTGCCAGATAGATGGGTCATGCCTTACTGATACCCTGGATGCTCCTGACAACCTGCCTGTTCTGTCTACCTGCTCCTTAACAACTATTTCCTCCAAGTCAAATGCAGCCTGGTATTTAAGTCAGCTCTCTATTTCACAGAGATAACTGTCCATCTGTTCAGGCAGCTGAATAACCCGACAGTAATACCTGCTACGGATGTGGTTTCATTGTTACTGCACCAAACACAGAGAAGTGACAAAAGACCTTTGCTAGTGCTATTCAAATCACACATCTGAGCAATGATATTTATATTCAGAATAACAATTTGAGACTGGAGAACCAGTGCCCCACCAGAATCAGAAGAACTCAAGCATAATGCTGTTTACACTAAAAAAGAAAAATTGAAACACCTAATTTCTACTAAATGAAGTTTATTTTATTTACCATCCTTATTTTTGGTCAAAAATGACCATCGATTCAGAAGATCTGAAAGGCTAATTGGGTTTATTCAACATGCTAAAGCACTGCTGGAAAGCAAAGCAGCACTGCTGCAGCTGACTACCCATAAATCTGTGCAACTTGCAGCAATACCATATTGAATTTCACTACCAGATTGTTGAGTGTGTTTCCAGGGTGGAAGTGGCCACTTTACTTTCCCAGGATGAGAAGGCCCAGGGCAGTGAACAGTGTCTAACCCAGAGGAGCAGAGCTCCTTATCAGGACTGCTCCCTCCACACAAATCCAAGTGAAGCCCTGTCGGTACGAGCCCAGGACACGTCAGCACCGTGTAAGGATTTCACTCCAGTGCTGGCTGTCAGCCACCACGCCAGAATGGAAAACATGCTAAACCTTTTTATTCTAGTAATACTATTGTGGACTCTTCCTGGTGCACAAACATCCAACTAATTATAGCTATATAGCACACAACAACAATGGAAGACAATTTACAGAATTGTTTTATTTATCCTTAAATTCCTCAGTTTATTTGGAAAGGAAATTGGAATTGATATTGTCAGCTATATTTTCCAAAACCAGTACATTGCATCAAGCGTGTTCTGTACATTAAATAAACAATTTAATGTAAAAATGTTCAATTTACTTTTAGTTAATTCACTCTTCAGGGGCCAAAGGCCTCTTTTTAGAAATTAGAATTTTATAGATAAAATGCATACAGAAAGATTATGCTATTTATTGAGTTAAAGGTTGGAGCAACTTTTGAACTACTATAAAAGAATTATGTACCTTATAGCAATTTTCCACCATGCACTAGGAATGGCAAATGTACTGGGAAAATCAGAACACCTGTCCTATAAAAATATAATTTAAAATAAATTAATACTTCATATCCTGCCTTTTTTGAGCTAAAAGGAACAGAAGTAGTGTCAATATTCTTACTTTGAAAGAAAAGAAGTTTGCTCTATGTAACATGGAAATATTTTATGATACAATAATACAGACTTAAACAGCCACGTGCAGTTTTAGACTGAGAAATTCAGTGAACTGGTGCCATTTCAGTGGGATAATTAATTGTGTACCTAAATCTTATCTGTTGTTACTGGAACTAGAGTACATGCCTGGAGTCAGACACATACTTTAACAAAGGAATATTCTTACACAAGTACAATAATATCAAACCCAAAGTGTTCACCTATATCCTATACACACCCTCCAGAGACAGGACTGCTTCCAACATCTGTATTGAGTAAACTGTCATAGAATCATAAAGTAACACCTGAAATGTCTTCATGTAACTTCCCATGTTTGCACAAGCACAAATCTGAAAGTAGAACTTTTCTTAGACCTTACCAAGACACAAAAATATTCCCAGAAGACTTCTTGCAGCATGCAAAGTGGATGCCTGCTCTGGCAAAACATCATCCTGCTGCCATTGTAACTTCCACCAGAGATTTCACTCCCCTAACTGGGATAGACAAGCCACATCCTTCCTGCTCATTCAGTACAGCAATTCCTTTGTTCAGCTGAAGGCTCCTTACCCTACCAGCCACACCCAGGAATCCAAATGCCATCCGGGAGGTCACAGCAGTAGAAGGAATCACAGCTATGCAAACAGTGAGTGTGAACAGAGGTATCTCTGCACTGCCCACCTGGCCCCAGCCCCGGAGCAGCCAAAGCACTGCAGCCAGCCTCTGCCCCCTGCTCAGGACAGACACAGGCACACCTCGGAAGATGTAAGAATTCCCCTTGGTTCCCGCTGAGAGGGAGGGAAGGCCTAATTGCTGGTGTAAAAACTAAAAACACCCTGAGGCTTTGTTGCCAGCACCTTGCTCTGAGCAAGAGCAAGCCCTGCGTAGGAAGTAATTAATACCCTAAGGAGAACTGCAGTGGACTCCATCACAGCCCTGCTCTGCATTTCCCTCATTAACACCAACTTCCACTGACTTTCAGGGAGTGGATAAGTAGTTCCAATATTCCCATGTTTGTAAGGGACAAAGAACCAACAGAAAATTCTCAATCATGCCTGGCTAGATATAAAGAAGAACTGCCCAGATAAACTAAGACCCAGGTCATCTATCCAAGTTAAGATGCTTTTGGATTGCAGCATTATGCCTGACAGAGTTATATAAAAGCCAAATGGCAATTATTTTATTTTAACTAAGTTTCACAGAAAACAAGTCAAACACTCATATTTGCATTGGATTAAAGCTGCTTCAAAAACTGAGGAATGATTAGACCTGTGCAATTTTATCCAATCACTAACAAATAATATGGACACTGAGCAAGCTGGGAGTTTCAAATAACAGGCCAAAGCTTGACCTTTACTGGTTCAAGACGTTTTCTGAGAATTCTAAACCGCATTAAGATGAAAGCAACCCAAGAGTTTTCAGTATCTTCAGTATAATACATAAGATTAGCACTAGATCTCAACTGCTCAATCAGACAACAAACACAAAAGTGTTTATGAGTTTATGTACTCATGGGTTGACACAGGGACTCCTAGGTTAGGTCTGGTCCAGTGACAGCAGATGAAAGATTAAATCATGAACACAACACATTTGCACTGAAGGGAAACCACGTTCAGTGGTCTGAGCAACTTCTCCTTATAACCTGCTGCTTCAGTTTAAGCATAAGGAGCTATGTAATTACAGACTATGGCAAATACATTTAATTTACATAAAATTATATACAGATATTTCTAACCAAAGTAAGTTGTTATTACAGTAAAAATGAAAGATGGAGATATTTTCTGCAAAAGCTTTTATACTATTTGGCTTCTTTGCTACTTAGCAATTTTGTTCAGGAAAGATCAACACACAAAAAAGTGCCTGCAATGTGTACAATTATGTGTCTTATTGAAAAGATGTTAACTCCAATGCAGCTGTGAGCACATCCAAAGCATTTATTACATAACAAATCCCTGAGTTCTGTTACATAACAAATCCCTGAATCCCAATCACATTAGTTACGTACTACACATATTTTTTCCACATAACTGCACACCTGACATTTGAAAAATCTGGCTGATCATTTTTATCTTATAGCCCTCTTTATTAAAAAATACATACTGCACTTTACATTAAAAATGCACTTTTGTTTCCTCACTCCCTATTTTTTGCTATGCTTAACTTAAATTTGCTTCCAAATCTGCAGTGTAGATTAGGTCATTTATAACATTCATATATACATGCTTGCATATATATGTGATTAATGCATTCCAGAAACAAAACTCTTAGCATAAGATTACTTATGAATCTCCTGGAACAGTGAGCTAATTACAAACGTTACATATGTAAAAATAAGCACCTCATACACACTTTCACCATGACAGATACCTTTATAAATGACAAGTACCAAGAGGCCCATCATTTCCTGCTGTTTACTCAGTATCACTTAACATCTTAGAATTGCTTTTTTCAGAATCTACCACTCTAATACTCAGAATTTAATACTCTCTAATACTCAAAAATATAGATTTTAATGTCGTTTTAAGGGCATGACCTGATCCTCAATGTCATCTGGGATAGGAATATACACTGGTGATCTTTTAAAAGGAACTGGGTTTGGAAATAATGTCATAAATTATGTCACAAAGTCATAATCAGAGCACCAGCTTCAATAACATCCCAGGCACCACAAAATTGGATGTCATGAATCACACTGTAGCTTACTGCATAATCAGATCATCGTGCATCAAAATCATGTAATATAAACTTAGGTCATAACTTAAGAGCTGCAGCAGGTCCCCTCAACCAGCAACCAGTGTGAGCTTCAGAGCAGGGTTAGAAAATCACAGGACAGACACACAAACAAATCTGTGAAGCAGGTGGCTATAAAGAGATGAAGAGAACACTGTAAATCGAAACACTAAGTCATGCAAGAGCACTTTGTATTTAAAACATCATTAAGCTGATTTCTTTATTCAACAGGAGAAATTAATAACTGATTTGCTTTTCTTTCCTGTGAAATATAATAAACAGACACATACATACTTGAAAAAGTTATATAAAGCAGGTAAAGGAAAAAGCAAGGTGCTAATTACAGGTTGAGAGACTCAAGTATTTATACACAACCACGAAACTCCAGAAATTAAACCAAAGCACTGCCATATCAGCCAAGATTGAAGAGTCAAACCTGTTTGTAAAGTTATGTTCCATGTACTATTACACTCATAGCCATGGTCTGGACAGCAGAACCTTACATCTCTCTGTTGAGGACACAGTGATTGAGATAAAGATACATATTTATAAAACTATCCAACTTTTAAAAGCAGCTACCACATCTGAGGGCTTCTATCAAGAAGCTACTGAGCACCTATTTTAAGTCAGCAAAACTCCTTTGTTATCAATGGTCTACAGCTTATTGTATCTCTGAGTATTCAGAGATTGGTTCCCCCCTTCTCTTCCCTTATGCACACCCAAAGAATGTAGCATGTTCAACTAAGGCATAAAATAAAGCTGAAAATGCCTACAATTCCCTGAAGGAGTAGAAAGATACAGCACAATTTGGCCGCTGTCCAATTCAGGAACAAAAGATGTGCTTGAATTAAAATACCCAATTCAAACACTGTTAAACTGCAGGAAAGTTTCACTCCTATCCCCACAACTTTGACACAGTCAGTGGCCTTATGATTTAAACATGATTTAATTCTAAGATCTGCTTATCTGCACACAGCTTCAAAGTAGTGGAAAATCAGTAATTTAATATTACTTTACAAGAAGAGACAAATTTGCCTCTAAAGTCATTGCGTAATCCAGTGCTCAAAAAAGGAAGAGAAACCACACTTGTGTTACATAATTAAAACAATACCATAAGCTAATTTCTCTGCGATTTTAGTATGACACTAGTAAAAGACCCAAGAAGCAGGCATTCAGGAACATGACATTCTTAGCAGAGCCCTTTCCCCAGGCCTTCAGAGTTTATTTTTATGTAAATCTGCAAAGAAAACTAAGCCCTAAAGTACACATGGGAAAAAAGACAAAGATTCAACTCAATCGGGAAAATTTAAAATGCATGTAAGTAGAGAACTGATTACAAGTTTTAGTTGGTAGCAAATAAAACAAGCAAAATAATGAAGTGACTGGATGTTAACCTTAAATTTCCACTGATTATAGGAGGTGTATTTTTTTAAATACTTCAGTGGCTAAATATAAATTCTACTTCTTCAAATAAATGCCAACATTTTAGGATGTGAGGATTTTGTTAATTGTCCTCTTCTCTCTAAAGGTAATATTATAAAGCCAAGTTACAGTAGGATTGGTACACTGCAAGATAATTTTAACACCATCCTGTAGCTAAATTTGTTTCTTATACATGAGTCTAAATCACCAACTCTCTGAAAGAAATGGACAGAATGGTGCATTGAAAAAGCAGAAAAATGTGGCCTTGCAAAAAAATACCAACAGAAAGCAATTTAAACTACCTAAGGCAAAATCATACTGAACATTTATATATCATGTTATTATCAAGAAAAAAAACAACTTACAAATTTAAATTGGTAACACAAGGCACTAAATTTAAGAATATTAATCCACTTTTGAACAGCAGCCTTTCAGAGATTTTGATAAGGGGAGACAGGCATACAAATGCTGTCTAACAATAGTAAAAAGGAACTACAGCTTTAGGACAGAATACAGAGGCTATATTTTGAATTCAAACTCAGAACATGTAAGCTACCCTTTGAACCCTGCCAATCCCAACACCACTGTTGCTGTATCAAATTCCAACAGAAAATTATAGTAAAAATATTTTTATCATATACCACTTCCAGAGACAGGGACTGCCAGTATCTATAAACTTAAATCCATAAAATCTTTAAAATATTATTAAAGCCATCACTGCTATCCCTCTTCATATTTCTCTCCTGTTTAAAAAAAGTGTCATTAAAGACTCCTACAGTAAAAATGAAATGTGCAATGCTGCAGGAAATCAATAGAGGAGCGAGGGGTAGAATACAGACCTCTTGGCTCTGAACTCACTAGACCATGGCTCTGATTTCAGCACGTTCTGCTGTGCACTCCCAGCGAGTCACTGAGCTTTAAATGAAAACCCCAAACGTTTGCAGAACCCTTGGGCAGTGGGGCTCTGGCACAGCACATTCCCAGGCTCCAGGAGCAGCCTGACAAACGCATTCTAGGAACAGAAATGGAACAGGACACACACACACACTGCAGGAGTTAAAGGCTGGGCTGAACACAGGAAAATTCAAAAGCTCTCAATGCCTGGACAGCAGCTCAGTCATGGCAAGGGGATGCACATCAGTGTAATGCTGGACACTGCCCTGCTCTGCCCTGAGATCCACACTAATACTAACACAGGTATCTAGACTTGCCTGCCCAGCCCTCATTTCCTAAACACACCATCTCAAACCTTCCTACTCATCACTCCCTGTCTGGAAGGTCCCCACACCATCAGCCTCAGCAGGGACACAGGGGGCTCAGACAGAACCTGAGACTGTTCTCAGTCACTGCTAAGTCACGGTAGCCAGAAGCTGCCAGCCCTTCAAGAGTGAAGCCATGTGAACAGGCAAGTTCAGAAAGCAGATGTTAAAGAGCCTGCTTTGCTCCTCAATAGAAATTCTACCTTTTAAAGTCTTTAGTTACCACTAGTCCAAAAAAAGCATTTAAAGGCTCTTAAATCAGAACTTTCATCAGATGTGCTTAATGACATAGTTGCAGTAATTCCTTTCAGAATTGTTTCTTCACTGAAATAAATTAGACTTTACCTAGTTTTAGAAGTTCTACTGGTAACTTTGGTGACTTACCAAAGGTATGACATGTTAACTGGGTATCATCCAGATGACTAAAGTTTAAAACACCTTGAATATATAGCACTAGGTGGACATTACAATGAAAAGGACAGGCAGCTATTCCTTTTCTCCCAGTCTACTACAGGATAAGTACTGTTACACACTAAATATATAAAATCTAAGTGCATCATAAAATCTAAGTGTCTGCTCCAATAAAGCCTTTCCTGGAAGAGGATTTTAGCCACATATGAAAGTGGCAATGACTGCAGAAGGCATTGAAACTAGATAAAGCTCTTGAAACTAGATAAAACCTATCATACCACAAATCAGTTCACACCAAAGTAAGTAAATGGGAATCTCAAGGTAGATACAGCTTGATTGATATTTTCAAACAATTTAAATTAACAAATCCTATACCTTATCCCATCTTGGGTATTTGTGATAATCCTGAAGTTCCAGCTTTCCTGTTAGGCACAGACCAAGGGTTTAGAAAAGAAACTGCAGTCTCTGTTCAGTCACACCAGCCTGGCTTCTCATTCTCTTTTTTCTTTGAGAATAACAAGAGCCAAAGTCCAGGACCAAAAAACAAAGTTCTGTTGAGGTTTTCTGCATTTTGGGCTTTTTTCCTTCCTTTTGTAAGAGTAAGTAAATTTACTTTAACAACATATAAGAGAGATTAATGGTGCATCAGTAATAATATTTTGGTTTTCCATGTGATTAACCCTGATTATCTTTCTTTGGACAATAGGCTGCATTACCCACAGAAAGCAGAACCTTGAAACTCGAGGCAGACATTGTATTACTGTCACTTCTTCAGAAAAATCTATACTAGCATCAGAAAAGGGTCATTGTTTTCTGAGATGGGGAAAGAGAAGAAAAGCAAGAGGAGGACTGATCAAACAGCAAAAAGCATCCAAGAAAAAAGAACATTCTCTAAGAAAAATTAGTTACACACAGCCTTGGTATCGAATTGGGTTGGAGGGGAATATTGTTGTGGTTGAAAACTCAAGAGTTTCCTCAGGTTTTACAGCAAGAAAGAATGATTATTCCCTGAAATTTGAGGATTATTCTCCCTAAGAAACTGTCAATTAGCATAACTTTGAGCCCAGCAAAACTCTTCCTGACTACCAGATGTAACTATGGCAACAAGATCCAGGAACCTACAATAAATATGATACAGTGTCAATAACCCAGACTTTTTCATGTAAATAGATAAAGTACAAGCAAGACAGAAGACCATTTCCAATTGTTTAGATTTATTTTTTTAGATCTCTTCAATGCTAGGAATGTTAGCAAATTCCAATGACTAATAAAATTAAGAGAAAACCAAAAGAATAGAAAACAGCACACCTCTCATGGAAGAACTATTTAGAATTTAAGAAAGAATAAGACCACATTTGTGGATTTTTGCCATTAAAGCTGTGAAATTCTATAAACAGATCTAATGTCTATTAAAGTTCCATAAATAGGTTTGAAATTGTTTCAGAACACCTACTTATTTAATAAATGAGATCTTTCTAGTGGAATTAAGTCAGTTTTAAAAACAAAGAGAACGGAATTTTCTTATTTGGCTACATCTCTCAGTGCATCTGTACCGTATGGTATTTTCATAAATGGGAACATTAAGTCAGAGCTTTATACAACCACATTTACAACTGTGAATCACTACTTAAACATATAATGAACTTCTCTCCCCCATTCAGAATAGTAGGGGAACTTCATGGAAAAGCAGAAGACTCTTCCTTCCCCCCAGTTTCGAAATGGCTGATAGATGGCACAACAAAGACATCATCATCTGGAGGATGCTTGCATCCTAGAAAATATAAAAAATAATGGCTTCCTATCACCTAAAGCCTCCCCTCTCTGAAAACTAAAACAACACACTGTAAGTGCACAAGTCATGCAAAATGTTGGCAAAAAGTTACACCCTATACCAGGAAACACAGAACAATGTTGTGGGATTGAACATGGGGACATGGGAGAAACATTATTTCCATGTCAGGGAAAACTTATGAGAAAACTGGAGTGAAATGGACAGGGAGAAGAGTCTTATAGAAAAGTGAAAATGAAAGACAAAAATTCAAGGAAAAAAGGGATTGAGGGTGGAATGACAAATCCTAGACAAGATGCAGACATGACACCAGGGAAATGAAGGTTCATTACAAACAGGAGAGCAGTGAGCTGAAAAGCCATAAAGTCACTGCCTACTGAAAGGATCCTAATCCCAATGCCATTTTTGCCTCACTGTATCTCCTTCCACTTGTGCCTAGCTATGAATAGCTTACTCCCTCCTATCCTAATATAAATAGCTCCAAGCTGCAGTACTAATTCCCAGCAAGAGCTTGAGACACATGCTGGCCTGGGGTACTGAATGAAGAAAACAATGATTCCATCTCTATATAGATGGGTCTTCAGGAGGGCAGACCGTCACTTTTTACCCTCTTGGACAGCAAAGATTTGCTAAAGCCTTTCTGCATCTACTGACATACTAAAAGGAACCATTAGAGTTGTGTATTATCTCCAATTAATTGCAGCACTATTCCCTTAAGTGAAATATTCCTTTGGAGTATGAACTGCTTGATGCAAGACTAAGCATGCAGAACACACTGTCTTAATATCAGCCATTGATGATGCATATTTTCAGAGACAGCATAGAAGGGGCTAGACATCATTTTAGAGCCTTATATTAGATCTGAAAAAACCCACATTTGTTGAAATATATACAGTTTATAATTCTTACGTTTCTTGCTATTCAGTGACCTATTTTCTTATAGTGAAACAGATTAGCCATTACTGAAAGCACATTTGTAGTGATGTTCTGCTCATTTGTGTCGGCTCTGCAGCCATGACATCCTGGACCATGCCCTCATCAGATCTCAGCCTGAGGGGGTTCAGTTTCACACCACACTCACACACACTCACTACACTGCCCTGGGAATTCAGGTGTCCCTCCCTCCTCTAGTCCATAGCACTGAGCCATCCCACACAGTCACTGCTCCATATATTCTAGTGCCCAAAGATCCCACTGCACAAACAACAAACACCACCCCCTAAAACAATAACACACAACTAACAAAAAAACCAACACCACCTCCCCCTACCCCCATGTCTGAGCTGAAATATCCTGCTTAAAACTGAGAGAAAAGTTAAGTGAAGACATTACACTATTTCATTTCATGTCCTAACTCAGGTGGTGTGAATAACTGATTTCTCGGTTCGGCAGATTGAACTGAATTTGAAATATCTCCTTGTCTTGGTCAAACCCTCTCAAAATTTCATTTAGACATGACATGTTCCATTTCAGACTTGTAACAAAAGCTGTGAAATGAAGGCCAGATTCACAAAAAAGAGAAGAGAATGAGGAGCTCCCCTTGATGGAAAAGCTCTGGGGGGCTCCTCCTTCTGTGCCTGTGACTCAAGAATACAGCCAATCCAAGGCAGCAGCTCCCTCATGGTGACAGGGGCTCCCTTCCTGGGCTCCTGCTGTCAAACATGAGCAGCACTGAAGGAAGAGAGAGAACTTTTTGGGTGCACTGCCCAATGGGTTAGACTAGATCTGCCACGAAACTGAGTATTCAAAGCGAACCTTCTCCAGTGATGGGACCAAAGCAGACCTATATCCAAAGCAAGCAGCAAGACAACTTTCTGAACTCAAGTCTCCTGACACAAATCTGTTCTGAAGCTAACTCCAACAGAAGATGGCAAGCAAGCTGGGACATTTCAAACATCTTGGAAGAAAGCAAGAGAAAAAAAAACCTGAGAGTGCCTGGGTCAGTAAACCCTGCAGTAAGCACCAGCCCGAGATGGAAGAGGGATGATTTACAGTCACTGTGCTGAATCAAGTTTCCCACTCCTGGGGCCCTGATCAGCACATGTTGGGATGAAGGGAAAAGGATGCCTCATCTTCCCTGGTTTGTAAATCTCAGTATTTTTATAGCTGAATCTATTCAACTTTTTTTTGCAAACAGTTAATGCCAAAACATTCCCTGCATTCTTGTATAGTAGTAACATCTTGCATAATAAGCATCATTCCTGCCCAGCATTTCGCTTGAGGATGAAGCGTTCATGTCCATAGAAACAAAAGCTATAAAGGCAAGATCCTGTGTTTTCAGATATGCTGCACTGTGCAGCAAGAAATGAAAAAGCAGGAATACTCAGTTCTCGTATGGAAAAGGCAGGAGGAACCAGGATAAAACAGGAACATGAGAACAGTAATTCAAAACTTTCTGCTTTGCCCAGATGCTAAAGCAGGTGACAGCTGCCAGGGCAGGTGAGAAACACCAGGCTACACAAAAACATCAGTTATGATGTATTTTAACCTTGTTCATAGGACTTTTGAATTCTCCCACAACTTCTTGAATCTATTTTTGTTATTAAATGACTAATCATATTAAAGGGAAGAAAGAGAAAACACATTTCATTAAAGGATTGCTGAATGAGTAGAAATACCCACTGGAGTCCCTAAAAATACCTGAATGCTTATATACTCATAATCCTGAACTGAAAGAGATGTGTTCCAGACGTTTTGAGATAATAACTTTATTACTTAAATAACACTCTGTTCCTCATAAGACAAATGATTCATCCAAGGTCACAAACAGTTGATGTCTCTTGATACCAGATTATACTTGGTGACAGCTCACGTGCCTAAACTTAAAGGTGAACTCTGCCTCAGAACAAGGAGCTGCAGCATTACCAAGACACAAGACACAGATTGTCATTGACTGATGGCCTCTGGCTCCAGGAATCAGAAGCATTTTGTGCATCCTTTTCTTAGTGCCACAAGTCCTCCATCCCAGCCCTGCCACCCTTCATTCAATATATGCTGCTTGGCAGAGATCTAACCTCTGTAGCACAGTTCAAGTCTGTTAAAAACAATTAAAGTTTTTAAGAACTTGCAGTTAGTACAGATCCTTTTTCCCAGTATACATGGAGACAAACAAGCTGCTTCTAATGAGGAATAACAACTGTAAAACCAAAAACTGTTCCAACACTTTCTCTGGGTTTTTATTCATGTTGCTGAAGTTGATTACCTACACCCTAACAGAGCTCAGACAAAGAATGTCATTTTCCTTTATGAATTGTTAAAAATTTCCTTTATAAATTGCTTCTCCTTAATTTCTAAAGAAACTCCTTCAACAGCCTACTACATAGCTTATGAACACTGAAGATAAGTATTATCAGGTTTTGCCAAATTAGATACTGAATTTATTAATAATTTACTGGAACTTTTAGTAGCATGGTTAAAAACAGCTCTCCTGCCAGATCTTAGTCCACATCAGATGCTGTGGTAATTATCCTTAGAATCTAAAGCATTAAAATAAAACCAAAACAACCACACTGGGTAGAAGCTAAAGCCAAATTTTAACCTTTGTAAGTTTTCTCCCTTTCATGCAAATCCCTGCCTGTATATTGAAGGCCACTGGAACTGAGCTAGTTAATTAGAGATGCTCGTAAAATTAAGAAGAGTATCCATGCAAAAAGTGAGGAAAAAGAGGCATCTCTAAGCCCCTCTTTCCACATGGAGGATTTTAAATCATGTTCCTTGCCTTCTTTATAATCCCTCCAGTTGTTTTTTTCTTTCTCTCTACACTGCCCCCACCTAAATACAATCACTATGGAAAATAAGCTCATTATAGTGCACCATGGGTAAGCAACTGCAGTCAGAAATGAATCAATTGATCCAAAGCTCCATATTAGTGGCTGCCATTTGCAACATGAGGAAAATATGATGACATTCCCCACAGACAGTGACCTACACTGAGAAGAGATACAGATTTGTCTTGAGGAGTTTATGCTGCTGGATTATGATTTTCCTCATCTTCCAGCCCATCTTTCCAGAAATCTCAGCTATAACAAATTAGTGTCAATTACTATGGTTATATTACACTAGATTCTTTTCTTTCTACATTAAAACTAGTTACACAAGGAATGTGGTTGAGGATTTTGTGATCATGAAAGAGGTAAATTCATCAATATCTATACGCCGCCTTCTCTCCAGAAGTGTTAACACAGTTACTCCCTATTTTAAGTTGTTTTACTTTGCCTGTATAGATGAAGCTGACAAGCAGCCTCTTTGCATTTCTTCTTATTTAATTTTGTCAAAGAATCTGTACGTGACTCAGCTGAAGTCAATAGAAGGACACAATTAATGTGATTTTGTCTCAAGTTTGTCATAGGAGATTTATGTTGCCATAACAGAGATTTATGCACTAATAAAGCTGTACTATTATTAAACTTTTTACAGTGTATCAGTAACACAGATTACAGAAGTCATCTCCTACATGGGAAAAGCAAAAGCTGCTATACAAACATCTCTAGATGGTGAGCATTAATACAATTTGAATCTCTTTCAAATAATGTGTTTCCATGTAGCATCCTGTGTGAACTGAGTAAAATCTTGACCTTTGCTTCTTAAAGTACAATCAATACATTTACTTTGTCACGTAATGAATAATTTCTTTCCATGAAACCTATTCTTTTGCAGTCTTTAAAATGCTCTAACGGACTTTCTGTATTTATACTTATATCCCAAAAAAATCCAAGGAGGTTCACAAATCACATTTTCAGTACATCTTTACATATCTTCTCCTGTTTAAAATATTTGCATTTCAGACCTTAACAAACTGAAATAACAGAACTACAAGGAGAGGTAACAGACCATTAAAAAATAACAGCCTTTAAGGTAAGTTTAATAGGCATCTCCAGTGCTCTTAAAATCACCCCTGTCCACAGGTCATCTCACAATAAACTCACATGATTCACTGGATTGTATGCAACGAAGTCCAGCTCCAAATTATTATAAAAGCTCCCATTTGACCACATTTGTCCAGAGTATATTCTACTCCAACAATATGATTGTAACTCAAATTTACTTGTTTGTGTGTCTTCCTCATGCTGCTGTTACAGCAGCAAACCAGCAGCCCCACCTTGTAAGGAACCTTATCAAAAGAGAAACACATGCTTTAGTGAGAGAACAGCTCATGGAATCTTTATTAAATATACTGCAGAGATACAGAAAACAAAATCAAATTACTGCCCTGAACATCCTCTGATCCCAAGTTCAGATACTGATTTTTGTGACACGGATCCATTAGATCAAAGCATATTTTGTGATCTCACCTAGTTGCTCTCTAGAATTAGCAAAAAGACTACAAATCAGAAAGGGACAAATGTCAGGAGAAAGGGGGATCACATTTAAAATTCCTTCCATTCCACTGGTATAGTAACCCACCCTTCACAAATTGTTGAGTTTCTGAAAGAGTTCTAACCAAGATTCCCAAAGGGATTAAGAGAAATGGGAGGGGAGCCAGCAAACTGAAGCTTTAGGTACCAAACATTCTCTTCAGTAACTCACAAGGCATGAAATTGGCTCATATTATTTGGCTTTGGTCCAAACCAAGTCTAATTTGTCAAATTCAGAGAGAAGCAAAACAATGTATACAAAAGTGACACATGTAATGCATACACTTGATAGACTTCAGGATTAAAACACATAATTGCTGTCTTGGGAAAACACATTAAACACCATGTTAGTGAGTCTTTTATTTTCAGGTAGGCATGCAATTTGCTTCCTTTCCAGAGCTCTGTGTAAGACATCATGTACTCTCCTTCCCACTTCATGTTTCAAGCCAAATGCGTAATGCTGCATGTCCACTAATTTCCATAAAAATCCCATATACAGAAAGCACAAAGTAACAGACACTAAAAGAATGAATTCTCTTCACTGCACCATTTTATCTGATTGTACTACAGCATGTAAGTCCAGCTCATGTATGAGCCAACACCTGTACTGAGACTAAGCTTGTTTCCTGTGTGTCCTTAGCTTCTCACAGGGGCACTCTGCTCTCAGGGGCTGATTCAGCCATCAACTTTTCAGGGAGGAAATAACAGCAGGGAAAGCACTTAAGAGAAAATATGGTACTTAGTGAGCCAACTGTGATATGTGGAAACAGGCAATGCCATCTTTGTAGCATTTCCAAAAAGTGCTGTTATCAACTATTTTGTAAACCCAGTCCTATTCCACGGCAAAATGGTTTCCTACTCTGAACTGTGTAAAAAGTAAAAAAATTGCATGAGATTTCATATGTGCTGCTTCACATTGCTTAATTTGCAAACTGGAAGGCTGGTTCTTATATCTAATTTTAAAATTTTATCGAGAGTGGTGAGAAAGCCATTTCTGATTATTGCACAGTACTAACATTAATAGTAATATTCGTATATATATATTACCTTTATGTATAAAATAAATAGCTAGCAAAAATATGCTCCCCTAAAAGAAACATCACTGACAGTTTAGAAGGCAAGTATCAAGTTATTACTATTGGGGAAAAACCCTGGCCTAACTTCTTTTTCAAAAACATTAACTTTACAATAGAGCTAACAGTTCCTTAACTTCAAAGTTTAGATCTAGAATCATTCACAAAACAACCACCACACTCCCCTTGCATTCTGCTTAGCATGCAGGCTGTATGTGCCATTATTTGCAGAACAGACATTTATGTTATTCCAACCACAAGGTACTATCAGTGCAAACAAACTGATACCCCCCTCAAACTACATTTGCTATAGCAAAAAAAACAATCCAAGTACTCACTGTAGGGTGAAGAAGAACCTTAGGCCAACCAGTGCAGACAGATGCACCAAATCAGTTTGTCACATTTTGGACCAATACGCAGGTAAAATTAGCAGATTAAGACAGATATAGGCTGTACTGCTGAACTAAGGGAGGGCTGAGAAAAACCCTTCATAGAGCATAGCCAGTCTTCCCAGTACACCAGCCAGCATCCAGAGCAATTCCAGAGCACAGGAGTGCCCCACGTGGTCTGTCAGCTCCACTGGAATAACCCCTGTGGATCCCACCCATCCATTCCCAGACTACAGGCTCATCAGATTGATACTGCAAGCCTGGGGAGCAACAGGCCATTCCCAGAAAAATACCACTCTACTGAAAAAGATGCTATGAAAAGAATGAACCCACTCTCAGCCCACTCCCTCCATGATCTAAAGAGGTCTTCAGCCACATTGGTGGCAAAAGCAGGATGAAATGTGACCAACAAATACTGTTAGTCAACACACAAATTAGACCAAAACCAATACTGCAGGCACTGTCAGATGTATTTCATTAATAAAGAATCACAACCAAATATTTTCTTTTTAATACTGTTTGCCTATGTTTTTTTTTTAAATTCAAATTTCAGCATTACAATGTGACAATAGCAAGAGTATGTCAGGATACTGAGGCTTGTAAAAGTGAATCTCTTGTAATTTCTGCATGAAAAAAGTGCTGCAGTTTCCCCAAACATTTAAGTCCTTTACTTCACCTGTTTTCTTAAATACTGTACAAGCTACCAGAAGAAAACTAAAGGCCATTGCTACTGTAAAACTAATCAGGGTATATTTTCTCATTTGCTAGCAGGTAAGGGAGTCCTTCTCTGTGTGATGATTATCTTGAATGCCTCTTTAATTTCCTTTCCAATGTTTTTTTGGCAGAAATCCTTACAGATGCAAGGCACAGAGAACACGTAAGAGAAAAACACGCATTTTTAAGTGCAACCACGTATTCCTTAAACAATTTATCTGCCAATTTTAAATTAAATACAGGAAGATCCTACAATAAAATTTTGAAAGGAAATCAGATTTCATTAATTGGTCCAAAGCAGATGTATTCCAACCTCGTCTTGGTTTGTTTTTCACTCTGTGGTATTTGTGGATATAAAATGCACCTGTGGGTTGAACATATTCTGTGACAAAATTACAAATAATGATTGCAAACCAGTGAACTTAACCCATGTGTTTGGAATTAACTTGCATTAACTGCATTCTGCTCAGGAATACCTGCATGACCAACAGAATTAAATAGCATCTTAATGAGTTATCAGCCTCTAACAATCTTTGGAGCCCTGACAAGTTCAGCCCAAACTGAACAGATTAATGAACTTCTTGCTGTGACCCAGATCAAGACTATGATTTTGGACTGCATGATCACACACCTTCTACACTGTAAATGGGTGGGGGTGGGTGGCTGTATCAAAACAAAAGGTGGGGGGGGAAGAACCCTTTTCTTACCTGTTCCTTAAAATATAAGAGAATAAATTACTGAGATTTAGGAGAATTAGGGCTGTGACACTGGAAGCAGCTGATGACAGTGATGCAATTGGAACTGGGAGAAAGAATAAAAATAACTCCTGAAAATGTAGCAAAGTAAAAATAAAAAGCTACTACCTGGAGCTGTAACTGTCAAAAAGAAGTGTGCCAATGTGACTTGATAATTCTCAGATTACTCCATTCTTTATCTCTTGGGTTCTGTATTTTTCTCCTTCAACTGCCAGCCCTTCCCAGCAGTTCTTCTTCTTGACCTCACAATCCATGAATAAAACACAGTTTCAGTCTTGCACCCTGTCATCCATTCATCACTCTGCTAAGTCCCTTAGCTGGCTCTGCTTCCCAATTTATGCATCGTAAAATTCTGTACACGTTTAACAGAGCAGCAATTTATAAATAGCTTTTATTACACAAGGCAGGCTTGATGCTTAAACAGGAGGCCAGAGATACTGGCACTTAAACTTTTCCATTCTGCTGTTCCTCCCAATTTCTGACAATTAGCCACCCCCAAAGAATGTTAATGGTGATTTGTAAATATCTTTTCTCTTTGATAAGGCTGCTTCTTTGACAGTGGCCAATACATCCTTTTCATACATGAAATAATAGAGAAATGAAGAGACCAGGCACCAAGTCATAAGCCAGCCACAGAGAACCACGTGTAAACAACAAAGCAGGAATGTTTCAGTGACAGACTGAACCCAAGCAGTGCCACTGAAACAGCAGGTGAAGCAAAGGATCAGGGCATGGATTTCACATCTAGAACCACTTCTGTGTACCAGAAGATGACAGCCTTCTTGCATCAACTCTTATGGCTTCTTGCCAGAATCAATTCAAGCCTGCCACTTTCTGCACACCTGAGAGGAATAAAGCAAAAAAAAAAAAGGGGCTGTCACTGAGGAGAATGGCCAGTGCTGCAGTATGCTGGAACTGATAGCTCCAGAAACAGGTCAAGTCTAGAAATTTGTATGGGAAGAGAGGTTACACAGCCTCAAAGATCTACAGGGAGGAGGCCACAAGCTACCCTTTCCCTTGATTAATGTTATGCATTGATGGAATACCCTAAAATAGCTGACTAATGAAGGAAGTTGTATGCTAATGTCTCTCCTTTAAAAGATCTTCCTAACAACCTCTTCCTCTCCTGGCTTGGTTCACTCTCTGGTTTACCAGCTTTTGTGCAGCTGTTGATGTACTAGATACAAATTTTCCCCACAGCACAACAAGCTGCAAGTATGCTTTTAAAAATTAATCTAAAACCGAGGTTCTATAGTGAAATTAGAAGTAAATTATAGGGCAATATTATTAAGAAATGTAAGAACTCAAAACACTTGCTACTCAATTACCACCTTCAATGCTACCTGAAAATATTAAAGAAAATTATTACTGCTGAGCACTCCGAGACCAGTTTAAGACACCCACTGGTACAAAAAGTTGACCCTGCACTTAAGTATTTAAATCTTTTTAAAGGTTCATAGCCCACCCATCCCTCCTTGAGGTATGACCTGACACACAGCCAAGAGGAAAGGCTGTTTAGAGCTCTAATAGCACAGAAACCCATTTGCAATTGCTCTTTTCATTTGTCCTCTACAAATCAGTCGAGGACCCAAGCTCTTGAAGAAATACTGTTAAATTGAACTCTGGTATTGCTACAATGGCTCAGCTGCAAGGTTGCACGTGGAAAATACACTGAAGGACTAAGAAACTTCATAGCATCCCAGTAAGAGACGGAGTAAGACGAGAAAAATATCCAGAGAGCCTCAGAATGATTTTTGCTCAGCATGTGCTGAGCCTGTCTCCACCCTGGGCTGGTGGGGAGTGCTGGGGATGCTCCACAAACCTCCCAGGCCCCATTCTCTATTGCACTGCCTTTGACTTGCACATTCCTCTGTTCAGTGTGTGCAGCAGGAATGTCAGTGCACAGCAAAGCAGAGAGCACCAGGCACGGCTCAGCAGCAGCAAAGGAGGGGACCCAGCACTGGGGAAGAAGCAAGAGAGAAAGAAAGCTGCTGTGAACAACTTCTCCCAAAACTCACTCTCTCTTCTTCAGCACAGACAAGGAAAAGAGAAAGGTGGCAGGGACAAGGTCAAGCATCCTCATGCTCCATTAAAGTTCTCACTGATGTGAGCTCAAACTCTTGCTCTCAAATGAACAGCTATTCATGATGTTCATTTTGGTGGAAATCAGGACTATTTTACTCACCAGAGAAAGCCTTTCCAAATCAAATAAAGAAGTACCAAATACAAACACTCCTTTTTTAGCAGGAAATTTGTTACATTTAAATACATAAATCACCATGGTTGTAATAGAAAATGACTGGGCTTAGCAACTCTTTTCTAATCAGTTCCAAACTGAGAATATCTGCTTTGGAGTGCAGATGTGCAATTCTTCCCATGAAGAGGTCACACATTCCAAAAAGGCACAGAATAATATTATTATATAGTCCTACATTACTTCAAAGCTTCGTCCCAATTTCTGTGTGATTGGCAGCACACAGTGAACAAGCTGATGCATCTGTAGCTCATAGCATTTATCAGGCTTTTGAAAATGCTTCATAAAGTCTTCATCTACCAGGAGCACAAGTCTCTAAATATTCCAATTTCTTTTTTGAGTGTTTTAATTCTTCCAGAACATGTGAGAGAGGCATGTGTTTATTAGTGGTCTGTTCTACTCATTAATATTGCACCCAGTAGAATAAGTATTTTTAACTATGCAGCAATACCTTTTGTGAAGCAGAGCACCTCAAACACTTGACAAGTCTTGTTATACAGAGATAATATTTTTCTCTAAAGAGATGAAATAATTTAGAAGAATTTGTCTACAACAGGATTAACATGGGTCTGTTACAGTTGCTGTATCCAGAAATCTCTGTGCATCTAATAACCACCTATAACCACCTACAGGGTATTCACTTATTATTTTGTGAATGTCTAGTTCCATTTTAGAGTAATATTCTATGCATGAGACAGCCTCATTAGAAACATTACACTGTAACTGATAAAAACCAAAGGAGATGAAGTCCAAAATTCAGATTCCAGTAGGTAAGAGAGCAATAGCTGAAATTAATTCCTTACTGAAATCCTATGACTTGAACAGAATGCAAAGTGCAGCAATTATATTCAAATATGATGAATACCATAATTATGACTTCAGAGATAAGTGGAAATATTTTGAGAAGCAGTAGTTCAACTAAAGCCATATTTAAAAAAGGAAGTGCTAGACTTTACCTACTATAGAACAGTTGGGGGATTAACAATACTTGTATTTGTAATTATTTATGTCTAACATGTGCTCTTTTGGAATTAGAGAAATAACCCTCCCTTGACCAATATATTGCCATTAACAACTGCTGCTATAAAGACATCAAACTTTTCTCTCTGAACCAAGGAGGAAGTACCCAAATGTTTCCAGGGACACCTCATTTTTCCTCAAAGACCTGTACAGATGAGGTCTTCAATACTTGTAGTGAACAACAATGATAGTAACTTTAAAAATATCAGAGAAGCAATGAAAGCTTTCCAGGTAATATAATTGCCTTTGAGATTATTAGAAGAGGGAACGTAGGCAGTTATTCTGCAAGTTTAAAAACTTGTAGGAAGATCAGGAAAAATATTGCAGTTATTACAAATTTTGATGGGGAGACTGATCATTTATAAAGGAAGCCTTTTCTCACACTATTTTCTTTTTTAAGATATAGAAAACGATTGCAGGAGAATCACACTTTATCTTCACAAGTTACAGGACCAAAAAATCACAAGAAGCTGAACTGATTTTCAGCTAATGTGTTACTTCTGAATGCAAGATTAACAACAGGTATTTCTGAGTTCATTTGCTTTGTTTTCTAGTCACTTCACTGTGTGCTAACACAGAATTTCATGGCAGCCATAATTCGAAGGCTGTTCATAACAACTAGCAGGAAATTCCATACCAATATCATCTGTCACTTTGAGCAGGAAGGACAGAATTTTCCAGTAAACTTTACTAAGTATTTCTACCAAAACAAAAGAAGATAAGAAACCTTATTCCAAGTAGTTTAGGATTTAGTAGTCAGCTTGCAAGTCTATGTGTTTGAAACTGGCAGAGATGGTAATTCTTCTGTTTAAGCCAAAGCAAAACCTAATCACATGTATCATCCTGCCAGTATACAGACTTTGATTTCAAAGCCTGTCCTATAAGGAGTATTCTGAAATTTGTGACAAGAACACAGCTTAGAAAGACGGAACAGAAGAAGAATGAATATGAGAGAGAAATAGGGATACACAGATTTGTCATACAGCTCTTTGAAGGGTAAGTTACACACAAGTTTGAGGAAAACGCTGAAGAAAGGACTGTCAGCAGTGGGACAAGAAAATAACGTAAGTATTATGTCAGATAGACCAAGCAAAGAAATGTCAAGGACTCTCCAAGAGATCAGGGACAGAAAGGTATGAAGCATAGGTACAATACAAATTATGCTTCTGCAATCAAGAGGACAGTTTGCATTATGGAAATAAATATGAAGCACTGTCAGAAAGCAAAGAGCGTGTGGGTGTTAGAAGAAAAGACAAAGGCACAATGTTATACAACTACAACAACAAAACCCACAAATGTATAAAAGCCCACACAAAACCTCGTGGATCCTAATTAGAGTGAACAGGGCTGACCCATAGTCCTATTTTCTTTCATATATTCAGCCAACAAACTGCAGAGAATTCCAGCAGCAAGAATTGACAGTGACATTTTAAGTCAATGAGAATCTATTTTACTCTTCCTCCCACAACACAAATGAATAGTAGTGCTAATGAAATTCCACTCCTATTAGAAATTGACAGAACACAATCCTGCATTTATCCCTTCCAGCAAAATCTGCCTTTTAACAAACTCAAACTATTCTCAAACACCCTGTGGTCACAACATGACAAAACAAAATGCCACCTGCTCCTGCACTGCCCTTCTTCCAATTAACTTCACTTTAGCAGACCAAGATAAATTTTTATCTACTGTATTTTATACCTAAGGTTTTGAATGAATCATATTAACATTTCCCATTTTAGCCACAGACTTTAATGCAGTCTGGTTATTTAATTCACATTTGATCAACTCTTTCTGACAGAGGATGGGCTTCTATTCATTATATCAAAATAACTTGCTTATAGAAAGAAAAAAACCCAACCCACATGCACTGTTTTCCAGTGCCATCCTCTTCAAATGCCAAGGAATTACATTACATACAGAAATAAAAAGAACTGATTGGATTCTGGACCAAGATGTGAAATGCAATCTCTGCACGTTATTATTAAAAAAAAAAAAAAATTGAGAAAATATTCTTATTCCCTTCATTTTAAATGAGTTCTCAGAAAGGCCAGATAACCTTTTCCTATTTAATTGTGGTATACTAGGAAAGAAGCCCTTTGGATCACTCAATGAGAACTGTACAGAGAAATAATTCGGTGTTTCAGGCAAAAATAGCTGTAATATTAATCAAGCAGGAAAGAAGAGTGGAAAATAAATTTTAAAAAAGAAAACAGTATTATGCTGTGAGCTGCCTGTTCTCAGAAGTTAATCAGGGTGGGATCAGCTCTCAGTATAACACCCCAAAAGCACTGCAAGCTGCAGCAATGCTCTCTCCTCATGTGGTGCTATACAGAAAAAAGAAAGGCAAGAGTTTTTGTACTTAAACTGAGCTGCCAGACAGTCCATTAGCCATTAGCAAGTGTGAAAAATTCCATGGCATATCTGTGTCTGCTTGACAAATTCCATTGAGTGAAGACCTTTTTTCCACAGGCTCTAAGTTTGTCTGTAACTCTTTCCTTCCAGCCCAGAAAAATCATTTACACCATTGAGTAGTGGCAGTAGTTTTGCTCACCTGTAAGTTGCCTAACACAGTATGAGCTTGCAAGCTCTCCCACAGTTGAGATTTCACCTTCAGGTGGGATTAGAGACAGAAAAGAAATGCAGAATAATATCTTCAAAATCCCACAGGTTTTCTTATTTAGCTTCCTCTGATGTAGCTTTAATACCACCTCAGTGCAGTACTGCAAATACAGCATTGTCACCACTTTCCAGACATGTACTCCATCCCTTGCTTCCACCATCATCCAGCTACAGACCTCAAAGCCTTCCAAATTCATTTTTACAATTTGCCTTCTGAATCCCAAGGATCAATGCCTCTAATGTCTTCTCCTTCTCTTGACTTAAATACAGTCTTCCTCACTCTTTTAGTACTTAAAAACTGGATCTACAATATCTCACCTAGTGCCTTTTCAAGCTTATTATCCCACAACTCTGCCTGACCTGAAAGTCTGACTTTCCATTGAAATGGCATAAATAACAGCAACTCTTTACCATATAATATTTATATAGTAATAGAAATAGTACAAAACTTCAATCTCAAATACAAAGCTAGGATCTAATTCAGATCTTATGTAAACTCTAACAGGAAAAATTATTTTCAATTAAATGTCCTACTGTGCCAGAACAGCATGACTAGTTCTGAATTCCAAACAGCAAAGATTGCCATGAAAAGCCAGAGAAGCTTTGTGTCAACTACAAACTCATTAGCAAAGACCACGCTTATATGTGCTTAGTACTACAGGTAAATTTACTGCAATACAGCAGTCCCAAGGTCAACAGAGGAACCCCATTCCACAGAAAATCATTCCAGAAACATACCACAGACATCTTAACCAACGTTTACTGCTTCTAATTACTTGTAGTGGGTAATACAGAACATTATTCCAGTATTCTTACCTTTCAGAAAGTCTAGACTCTCCAGTTTCTGTTAAAGAGAAGAACTTGCAAATTTTGGCACAGCAAGATCTATTATGTTGAAATTTTAAATACGATTTTTACTAACCTTCAGCTTCAGTGATTGAGAAAAAAACATCAGCCAGTGAAAGACATAAATCAAAGGATGAATTGTATATATATTTCCACCTGCTGGCAGAAAGGGTTTACACAGCAGTAGTATGCTTCTACAGCGGTTTACGTCTGGAATAAATCCAGTAAATCAGTAGAATTTCTTTTCAAGTTATAAGAATATTAAAAAGCAGCATTATGCTTCAATGTCACTGGCACAGAAAGGGTATTACAGAAAATCTGCTTTTCATGAGGCTGCACACCTCCAGGTCTGGGAGGCATAATATTAGTCTAACCGATGTTTATTTATTTATGTGTTTTCTAATTAACAACTGAATGCTACCAACATGCATGTCAGCTTCCCAATACTGTAAGCAATATATAAGTAATAAATGCAGAAACGTGTAATGATAGCGTTAATTAGGTCCAGTGCTCAGCCTAACATTTTTCAGTTGGATGTTTATTTGAAATTAAAAGGTGTTCTAAAGCAGCACTCCAAGGAATGAACTGTATTCACCACCAATGAGCTGCTACAACATGGAACCAACTGTTCACATTTCTCCAGAACTGATGGTAGAGAACCACGATAAAAATGCCAAAAAAAGTCTCCATTGTCTATAAATAGCAAGAATGAACCGCTGTTCTCCACAACATCAACAATTAGAGAATTTCCAAGTACAGACACCACACCCCCAACCCCACCTGGGGACTTTTCCACACCTTGCACTCCAGACTTTCATATGGTGCCACTTTGGGCTCATTATGAATCAGTGGCTTTTAAAAGCCACCATAGTGGCTTTTATCAACCTGGAAGTTTAACCTACAAGTCCAAAGCACTGTAAGCTCAAAATTTCATGAAACAGAATAAACTGCATCATCTCTACTGCAGGACTAGTTCAAGAGGCATGAAGAGACTGGTTCACTGGTTAGCAAACACTAGCATTCTATAGTCCTTTCACAAAACTTAGCTGGAATGTTGAAATGTCTGCTTTCTCTCCCTTCTGACCTTGATGACATGTGTGACAAGGCTGTTTTCAAACATACTTCTAAACTCAGCTCCATAAAAAAAATCTTCTTGAAAGATATAATACTGCATTAACACTTGCTGGAAAACATCTAATCTTTGTGCTGCCCCCTGTATCTAGAAATACCCTGAGAGTGACGTGCAACTATCAAACACACAAACTTCCTCCAAGAATGCTGAAAATTTTCTTTGTCACTAAATGAAGTGTTACATTTTTGTGCCAAAATATCATCCTATACGTTTATATAGAAAAATGTGAAAAAAACCCCCAGCAAATATTTTCACAAATGCCTAGTGCCAAGAGAAGAAATGCCTAAAACAAGAAGTACTGCAATCCATTACTGCCTTATGAAGTCAATCTTCTGTCAGCTGTCAGTTCAGATTCTGTAGAGATATCTGTCTTAAGGAGAAGAAACACTTCAGGAAAGCAAAAGAATTATCATACAATAAGCTACAATTTAATTAAAAGAAAGAACATGCTGAAGATAATGTCAACAAAAGGATATGATAATGATCATTTTAATGAGATAAATATGCCCTCATATCCCCAATCAAAAATGCCCGAGGTCCATCTTGGCAGTGGTAGGGAGCAGTGGCAAGAAACAAAGTCTTCCCTTCTACTGATGTGGGCGATGCTAAAGCTACAACAATTACTGGAATTCCAGTCAGGAAGGAGAGGAGGAACAAGCTATGCTTTAAGCTTCTGAGACAGATCAGGGCACGTTTCCCTTCTGTTCCTGAATGCATCATTCCAGGGAAACAATCCCTGCCAGAACTCTCATGGGACAACGCATCTCTGCAGTTGTTCATGCGTAACCCTCCAGATGGAGGAAAAATTCAGCTTTAAATCTAAAATGCAAAGGGGACTGTTTTATTAGAGTCCAAATGCTCTTGACTTCACTATGTAGGTATTTCAGAATCTATCTCAAAATTCAGTGAAGTCATGAGGTTTTTAACAGGGAGACCCTTTATTTAAGTTACGCAAGACTAAAAAAATCTCACAAAATTCTTTCTGACAATTTCCAACATGTTCCTACAGCAAAGTTGCAAATCAGTTTCAGAAGATTTGTTCCATGTACATCCTCTGTTGAAACCTAGCACCAATTTATACACCATGTAAAACTTTAAGAAAAAAAAAAAAAATCAATGCTTACCATAACGCATGAAAGTTTACAATGGAAGAGTAATACTGAAACTACAAGAAATCAAGAAAGCAGCCCAAAGCCAAATAAAATTGCCTGTCCACTTTTATAAAGTGTACTTTTTAACACCTGAAGAAAAAGTTAAAAACAGTCACCATGGGAAGGTGCAGCAGCTAAATTGCTTGCATTCAATCCCATTTGTACCTGTTCCGTGAGGATATGCTTCTGAGGGGAGGCTTACTAAGGGGTGGGTACTGTAACTTTTTTCTAAGATAATACTTTATATTTTTTGTTTAATTATTTTCATCATCCAAGTTTCCTTTAACCACATGGAATGGCCTTTAATGGATCTAAATAGAAAGAGAAAATTTGTCTAATATTTATGTCCTGACAATTCTATAGAGATGTTGCTGTAAGAAATGTAAATTAAGAGATTGGGTCTTAAAGTTTTATTCACTGTACTTTTAATAGACCGTGCCCATCTTACTCCATCTTACTTGCCAGAGATGTCTCCAAGAACACTGAATGAATATTAAGAAGGCCTGCCATGACTCTTGCTATGCAAGTACAGATTAAATTCTAAACTTGTAATCTCCTCACTGGATCCACATGGGGAAATTTGGTATGGCATCTGGGAATATGCCAGCAAAGATATGACAGAGGAATTGCATTGCATGTTTGACCAGAACACGAACTGACAGTTAGATCTCAAGGATCAGAAGTTACATATTTGTTTTCAATACTAATGTGTGCAAAGAGGTACAGCTCCATTGATAGGTGTACATTAGCATGTTTCCACATACTTATCCCAAACACAGATTATCAGTCCTTTGAGTCCAGAAAAGCATCCAGGTTTTGAATACTAATGCATTTCAGATGAAGCAGGTTTTCTCCAAGCCACAAAGCAGAAAGGAGGGCAGCACACAATGATGTATCATACAGACTTCTAAGGCCAGCCTTAGCCAGGCAATTCAATGAAATTCTACTTCAGAAAGGTTAAGAATTTTGCAAAAATTTAGTAGACACTCTACAAAAAAAAAAACCTTCCTGTTTCAGTAAGTAGTATTTCAGTAGCTCTGATGCTCCCTAAGTTAAAATTTATTAAACCCATGCATTCTGTATGTAAGAATCCAATATACTTTCTTATATCAATTCAACACCACCAAAGGCACTACAATGATGTGGATAACAAAGAAGACAAAATTAGGACTCAGCAGCAATTCTGAGAGGCTTGTATGATCATTAACTAAAGATAATCATGTAGAGGTAAATTCTCAGGAACACAACACAAAGTCATCAGACTTAGTTTGTAAACCATGTCATGCAGAGACAATAGTAAAACTTCCCATTCAAGATAAATAGACTTGGCATCAGATAAACCAGATAAAAATAATTTCGAAGAGCTACAGATGAAAAATCCCTAATTAACATCTACATATAACGTATACTATATGGAGGGGAAATTTCTTTCTAAAATTACTTAGTTCCGATTTGTTTGTGCTGCAAATGCTTATAAAACAAAATGCTAACTTTGGGTAATTTGAGTATTTGGGTCATATCTTGTGCTTCCCATATGTGACAAAGACTCTTACATGCTCAAGTCTTAATTTAATAAACTTAACTACAGACTGTTTTAAAAAATAGCTTACTCGCAAGAAATATCAAGCACATTAAGTAAGGGTTTGATTAATGTATAGTAATCCATCAATTAAGATTAATTCATCACTGTTGATCATTCCAGAAAATATGGTAGAGACCCAAAATAAGCAGCCATAAATCTACGAGCAATGAATTAGGGAAAGAAAATTAATTACAAGGGAAAAAAAATTTTCCTTACAGCTTAAAAACACCCATTCTGAATGGCTGAGGTCTGAAACCTGGCAGTCTGGAACACATTTCAAATCAACTCCATTTTGTATACTGCAAGCAAAACTGACCATTTAAACCACACAACTACAATTCTGGAAATGACTATTTAGTATTAATTTCTAAAAAGGCACTTATTTTTCATGCTTCAGAAATAATTTCTGGGCAACTTTGGGCTAGAAGCTTTTATGCCAATTTCACTTGTAATAACACCTTCATAGAGGGGCTTGAAAACAAATTTTATGGAAGTTATTGCACAGCAAACATAGCATCTCACTTTTGGAAATGTTCACTTTCGTAGAAAATAACCTTTTCCTTAAATGACATCTGTGAAAACGCCACAAATAATAATTAACTTTTTATTAAAAGTTCAGAACTAATACAGTTTTGAAAACTACATGTATTCAGGAGATGACACTTGCTCTCCAATCCAGATTCCCTGTTTACACGACCATTAATACCAGCAAGGATTCATCCTGCAACACTCCCTGCCTTGTGAGAAGGCACTGAGTCTATTCAAATCTACTCCCACAGACAATAAAACAAAACACACTGGAGGATATAATCAAAACTGTTCTAGATAACCAATTTCTGTGGTGCAATGACTTCCAGAGCTGTAGGTATTAAAAAACCCAATATGCTGGCACAACAGAAATGGTTACAACTTCTTTGTCCTACTTAGGAAATACCTTTTTTTCCCATAAACAAGTAGTACAATAGTTACTTAGTTTTCATGTAACCCTAACTAAAGCAAACTATTATAAGTGTTTTTTGAAAGAAAAGTCTTTACATTCAGACAGTATAATGTTACTCCCACTGAAAGCCACAGAAATGCTACTGCTGACCTCAGTGGGAGTAAGAGCAGTTCCAAATGTCTCCAACCTTCCAGATTTTCCACCACAATGTCTATTGCACAGAAATGCAATTCAATCTCATCATTAAAAGCCACAAACCAATAACCAATCAAAATAAACCTAAAATTGCCTTATAAGTTAGCAGCCTCAGTCAATGAGTTGCACTTGTAAAGAAAATGACTAGCATTCTTTAGGGCTGACAAGCAATAAATTGAAAGCACCATCATTCTGAAAATGTATGGCTCTCCTGATTAAGGGTGACATACTCTTTAAAAGGAATATAGAGAATACCCCACTTCTGAAACAGGAAAGCAATCTTAGACATGAATTCTGTAAAAAAAGCACTTTGGTAATGATAGCACAATTAGAACTGTTTCTTCAGAGTACAAGAAGCAAGAAGATTTTCAAAGCTGTACATTGCTTTCCTTCACAAATACACAGCAGAATAACAACAGATACATGTTTGTCATGTCTCCACAAACAGCATTTCATTTGATTGCCTGATACCTTTTTACCTAATTTTGAACTAGTAGTGAGGCTGTTTGATAAGAGATTCTATTCCTGTCACTTTATTCCCTTTCACCCCTACAATAATTTTCCTCTGCTCTAAATACTACAAATTTCACCTCAGGTTGACTATTATAGTGAAAAATCCCCTAAGAAATTTCCTATCTCTTTCATATTCCTTAGGATATTCAGAAGCCGTGGCTTTCAGTTTTGCTTGTACTGTGCAAACTGTATCCCCGTATTTTAGCCAAAAATCTACTTTCCCCTAAAACAAATTTAAAAGGAGACTAATAAAAAGAAATGAAAGCTTTCAGAAGTTTGAATTATTCAATCAATTTTATTCATTTAGTAAGTACAGCCGTCCCCTGGTTTAAAGTCATTGAAGAGACCAAATTTTTTTTAATTACATCCCTTTCTCCCAATGTAAATGACTTTTCCTTGTGTAAGGAAGCTTCTGCCTGGTTAGGTCTCAGGAATGACTTCTCAGATCAGTGAAAGTCATACAAATTATTAAATTGCTTGCTCTTTGCCTAAATTGACTGTGGTGTTCTGCCAAGGGCCCTTCTCTTACAGCAGGGAGGCTCTGGGGCAGCAAGGCCCACACCCCATCATGCCTGGAGGTAACCACTGAGTTCAGAACTGTGCAACATTCCCCTGCCACAGATTTCTGCACAGAGAGCTCTGAAAACAACCCCAAATGAAATCTGTCTGTACAGCTGAACACAAAACTGAGGGGCTGAGAAAGGGCAGTCAGGAGGTGGGAAGTCAGTTCACCTCTTGTCTAAAAGCCAGACAGCAGCAGAACAAAACATCTTGACAAGGCCATTTATAAAGTTTTGGAAGTTTTATTATTAGCTACATGAAATGCAGTTGATTATTCTACATTTTGATTATAACAAACATTTGTTTTTATTTGATTTGGTATTCCAAGCAGGCTAATTCAAACTCTTGCATATTTTAGCCACACTCAATTCAAAAGTCCTTCTGTTTGAGAGAAAGGTCACTACAGGCTGTTACTATAAAAAGAATTCAGCCTTTTATCACTTTATTGTTGGCTAACGAATGTCAACTGTGAGACTGCTACATTTTTAATCTATTTACTGTCCCAGACAATTTTGCTTTCTAGATTTCATACACACAGACACATGTAATAACAAAAGAAATACAAATATATATAAGAAATTTTGCCAACTCTTACCACCCTTTCAGGCGAGTTGTTAGGCCCCTCCCCTTGTTCATAAAGCACAACTCAGTTATGGATATCCCTGGAAAACACAAGAAGCAGATCAAACTCTGAACAAACTCTGTAACTAGTGGTTTGTTGACCTGAGAAATGAGACAACTTCCTATGCAGTTCACAGCCCAAACACCTGCCAAAACTGCACTGCTGTCCCTAGCTCAAAACAGCTGAAGTCAAGGCTTTCATCAGTCTCTGGACTTCCTACTTCCCAAAATCAAAGTTCAAGGCTGAAACGTCTATCTGGTTTGAGTGTTCTAGTATATGGAAAAGTTTCTACTGAAAGCTTTGGGTCATAAAATCCAAAAATGATTTGTAATTGGAATAAATACATAAATCAATCAATTGATCAATAAATGCCCAAGTGTAGCCATAGCACTACAGTGCCAAAGTACCACTGGCCACTGACTCCTCTACTGCTGGTTACACTGGATTTCTAGGACAGCCACACTGACAAAGAGAGATTTACAGCAGTGATTTGAGTAGGGAATCTCACAGATAGTTAGGAGCTGTTTTGCTGGGGAGGGGTTACTCTTTTGGATGAAGAGTGTGCACCCACAAGGTCTCACCTGAACCCACTAATACCAGACAAAACTAACACTCAGATCCTCAAAGGATGTATGTGAACTCAGTGGGGAAAAACAGCTTCTTGTATCTGAGAAAATGATTTTTAAGTGAGCTAAAAAATACGACCACAACCAGGTGTAGACTGTTTTTATGAAGGAAGACTTTGGGGGTTGTCCCCCAATTTTTGTAAGCAAGTCAGCATTTGGCTGCCTCTCAAAATCTGTATCTTCTCCCTAAGTGTCATCACCTTCCACAGTAAATTTCATGTTTCATTTCATGATTTACAAGATGCAAGACGACACTATGTCTTGATTTAGTAATTCCAGGGCCTTTAGGATGACACAATGAAAATCTAGCTAATTACTAACAGGATGCTTTATTTATCTTCAACTCTAGTAAGTAAATGCTTTCAAGTACTGTAGAACAAAGGAGAAACCACATCACAAACACGAAACACACAAGCAAGTAGAGCACGTACACGGAAATTCAGTTTGTCACAAAATAAAACTCATTAAAAGGGTCACATTGTTCCAGAAACAGCACTGAGGGAGATGGTCTAATCATAAAAAATGTGTTGAATCAGTACAAATCCAACCTCAGGCAAGAATCTTCCTCAAAAGTTTCATTTTTATTAGCAATTCAGACTTTGCCTGATGAGCAATTCAATCCAGAGGTCAGAAGCAAAATCTTGCCAATGTTTGCCCTTTTAAAAACATTTTTCCAAAGAAAAAAAATGAACACACAATTTCTTCTAAACCAAAAGAAATGCAGTTATAATAATAATCAGAAATAATATTAAACAGACATCAGTAGGATAATACTAGATATTTTAAAAATGCAACTAGTAGCTTGATAAAATTTTAAAACATAGCAACAAATGCTAAACTGCACTTCTAAAATTATTTTTAATTGAATATGTCAATCCTGTATGAGCCATTTTAGAAGCTTCTACTCTCAAAACAAGTGGAAAATTATGGCCTCTTTTAAAGAAGTAAATAACAGAAGTGAATTTCTTAATGATGATATAAGAAAAACAGAAGTTGACAGTAAGCTGATTAAATGTACGTTTTCAGTAAATCAAAGTATCACTTGAACTGCAAATCTGGATACCCTCTTACATACACATGTCTGTAAGACCTAAGAAGAGTTCAGGAAGAAATAGTAATTATCCATAACTTACATTTACATATACTGTAACTTTTTCTCTTTTATGAGGAACTTTGCTTGAAAAGTGTGTTTGACATTCTACTAATTTACATTTGATTAAAAAATTCATCTATTTCCAGTATCTGAAGATGTTCATGGGAAGAGAAATTCAAGTGTACTGGAAAAATTTTTGATGAAAACAATCACCTATTATTCAAACAGAGCCTTAACTTTCTGCAATGTCATATTCTTAAAATTGCAAGGGGTGTGGATTCAGTGTGATTTTGGATATCTCTGTACACTACAGTTGAGTAAAACATTAGTTAAGTCAAGCAGCAGAGCAAGAGAACAAGCTTTCCAGCCTTCACTCGTAACCTTGTTTAAAAAGTTTAGTCTGCCAAACTCCAGGTCCCGCAAGGTCTGAATTTCTCAGGAACCAAGCCAATTGAAACTACTGTAGTAGTACAAGTGGAGCTGTATTTTTAACTGAAATCAGTATCACGGCTTAACACACAACAGTAAGCAGAGAAGAAATGATGGAAGTACAGTCTGTCATGAGCTTGAACAAGCTTCACTCTGCCAGACAAGAGCTAACGAGTCTACACCCTGACTGCAGGAAGGAGTCTCGCAATAGTTTCTTATAAATATTCAATAGACCCACCATGGCAGCAGCTCCAAACAGAGGGAAGGGTGAAGGTCTCTTAAAGAGCAGCTCCAAACATAACGCAGCCAATTCTGACTGGAACCTTATGCTGAACCAACGCCAGCTGACAAGGGCATGACCTTCTATTGACGCTGAAAATGATGACTTGGTTCAAAATTGTTTCATTTTGCTGCCACAAATTTAACAGCTCAGGCTTTGTCCCCATGAGATGAGTAAAACATGCTCACTAGGTAACCTGCTTCCAGAGAGACAGGATTTTAAACAAAGGCTAAACACCTTTATTTTAATATTACAAATATGTCCTCAACGTGCTTCAATGCAGACCAGTTGCTGAGGTGCAAACTGAGCACAGCTCTCCCAGTCCCACAACTGCCACAGGACATGTTCTCTACAGGAACATTGCTCTGATGGAAGTTACAGGTATCATGAAGTATGTCCACAAAAGCAGACACTGAGTATGTCCACTCAGTATGTCCACTGAGCAGACAAACAGCTCAATACACCACCACAGCAATTCTGAGGCTCTTCAAAAATGCGCACAAACGAAAGGAAGTAATTTTCACTTTGTTTATCTAGTCTGGCAGGCAGGACAATTATTAATTATTTTAGCAACTTCTTTCAGCTTGTCCAAAATATTTACTGCACATTGTTCTCATCTTCCTAGTTACAGACATGCCAATGTCAGACAATATCTGTGACAATCAACTTGGATTTACTATTCCTACCAGCTGTCTTAAGTCTAACCAATAAAGAAATATTGAACAAAAAAGGGGATGAGAGAATCCAAATGCCACAAAGACAAGCAGGCAGTTATTTCTTTCTCTGAATGCAGTAACAAGAACTCCAGAGGCCAAAATGATCCAGCTGAGCTAACTATGGCTTCCTGCTGCTGTTACCAACATGGTACTGTAGAAAAGTAATTGCAAATATTACTCACAAAGTACAAAATAGAAGCAAACAAGACAATGGAAGAAACATGTATCTCCTGGCAAAAACAAAACTCATTAGATTATGTTCAATATAAGTCAATAAGCTTTGAAGCCAGCTGTATAAAATACCAGTGGAAGCGTTAAATCTGAATGAACCTCTTAAAATTATTTATTGCACTAATGGCAGAAGTTTGACCTTAAATGTTAATTTAAATAGATACAACCAAGTTGGTTAAAAAACACAAACTGTGGTCTCACAAATGGAGCAGTTAATGGTGCCCTCAGACCTGCAGCCACATCCCAGCCTGAGTCAGTTTTATCCATCCAGCTCCCCCTTCACTGCCAGCACAGGTAAGGGGAGATTCACTGATGCCTGATCCCCACTGGCAAGAAACACGAAGAGAGACTATTTTGTAACCCTGAAACTACTTTCTGGTTTTTGCACAGTAGTCACAGAACAGCTGAGACTGGAAACACCCTTGGATATCACCTGGCAACTCTCCTACTCAAAGCAGAGTCAGTTTGAGCAAGTTGTCCAGGATCTTTTCCAGCCAGGTTTTGAAAATCTCCAGGAACATGATCTCTACAATCTCTGGCCAACTTGCTCCAGCATCCAGTTTACACTTAACAGCAAATTCTTCCTCAGTTTTTGACTGAAGGAAGATTCCACTTTGTGCCTGCCACGGTATGAGGCTGTGCTGGCTGTTGCAGTATTCTTGATCAGTGCAAACTGTTTAAATCAATGAGCTCCAAAAATGACAATGAGATGTATAACCATGAAATTTATTGACCATGCCTGCATGCATTAGTAATCACACAGTATGGCCTCTGGGTCCAATAATGCAGAGAGTTGGATTCCTTCATCTTCCAATGGCTGCTCTAAATTCCCCAGTCACACAAGGACACACAAAACAAGCACACATCTTCTTTTTGTTTGTTTGTTTAGTCCTAAATATTATATCCACTTTAAACCAGCTGGATTTTGTCTTGTCCATACTTGGTAAGTTTCTCTCAATTTCACTGTATCAAAGGTATTTTAAATAGTTAGTTTCTCAGATAACCTCCTATTTATACTCCTTGCCTCAAAAAGTATGTTCAAAAACCAGTTATTCTGAAGGGGATATGTGAGAAACCTGTATGAACTCAATGCTCTTGAGATTTCTATCAGAAATCAGCCACTTGATTTCATGTGAAATGACAAGCATGCGCAAGCATATTTTTTGTTCTCTATTACAAATGTCTCAAGTGACATTTGCTGTAAGAAGGACAACGTTAACAGCCAGTGAAATGTCAAAGGTTTCCCAAGGAGAAGTCAATTCTGCTCATGCTTCCACTCTTAAAGCACTTAAGTAATTCAGGTGTACCCAGTCAAACCACACCTGGGTGAAGAAGAGGGAAATAAATATCAGGTGTTTAATACTAAAATTGTGGAACTGTTGCATTTGTGCATAATGCCTTTTTCATTTTATATTGTCTAGAAGAAAATACCTTGAAAGACTTTTCCCCAACAGAATTTTCCAACTTGCTGTAAATGTTTCATATCAGTGCAGGTACCCAAGTCTCTTATTTTAGAGTACAAGATTGATAATTAAGTCAACCTATTTCAGGGTCCTCCCCCTCCCCCAGCTTCTTCATTACAGCTATTTTCATTCTGTACTCTCCACACACCCTGTGCACCTGTAATCTGTATCTACATTGTATTAGTAGGATCCTCCTAATTAGATTTAATTTCTTCAAGTGAGGAAAAAAGTGACATGCTAAGCCTGCCAGTTCTTTGAAGAATGTCCTAGAAGGTCAAATGGTGTGTATATAAGGGCTTTGTGATCCATTTGACACAAGAAAGATAAGGTTGGTCAACATTTCAGATGCCTTCAGTAATGAAAAGCAAAGTAACTGGTATTGATTCCATCCACATCAATCTCAAAATGGTAAACAAAATAATTATATCCTCTGTATAGCAGTCTCCTGGGTACATGCAGATATACTTAACAGATTACAGACAGAAGACAGCTCATTTAAATCAAACACTATGTGAGATTCTAGTTTTCTTAGTTGAACAACTATGCAGACATTAAAGCTTCTGAAATCTCTACATGCCTTATTCCTATGTATTTAACCAAAATCAGAAACTGTCAGATCAGTCCTTTCCTACAGATTACGGCTCCACAGTTTGTCTATCTCTGAAACAACAGAAATACATGTATTACTGTTTCTGAAGCTTCTACAGTTCTAAAATATGTTGGTTTAGCACATCAAAGAAAAAGTAATTTTTAAAATTTTAAAATACCCCTCTCTCCTATGTGAGACCAGCCGCTTTCCTCTAGACTTCAACCTCTTTTCACAATAGTTGTGCTTAGCCTGTGATTCTTATTAGTCTTTTCCTGTTTTTGTGGTACCATGACAAACTATACCCTGCATTACTTCAACTAATCCAGGGCTAAAAGGCTTCTCTCTCAGGCCTTGTTTTCTGCATCACTGGTGGAATCACACAGTTCAATCCCATACACACCAAGTCCCAGCCTGACAGCCTCCTCTTCCCAACTGCATTACTGCGACAGACACATCTGCATTTGGCACCTGTTAAGTTCTTTCACTGCCACGATCAGTAGCCAATTTCTCTGCCTAAACACTGGACCTTCAAAACACAGCAGTATTTGCTCATTATTGCACAGGTAGTAAGCCTGTAGTACAAAAAAAGAAAATCTATAATGAGACAATACATAGTCTTGTTTATGTTTGAAATGTCTATTGCCAATTATAGGACCTCCCTCAGCCCAAATCTGTGTTTTCTAAAGGTAATACTACAAAGAAAGGCTACTGCATTTTAACAGGAGTCATTGTAGTTCCTGAAATAGTGATACATAAAATGATGCAAAAAAATTACAGTATCTATACCTTTGGTATCCATAAGAAGGACATTTCTCTGCACTGCTCCCCTGCCTTGGCTTTATCTTTAATGAACTTCAGAACATTTACCTTGTGAAACTTTCAAGATCTTCCTAATCCCTTGTGGCACAGAGAACGACCTTCTACTTCTTTCTCCATGCAGATGCACAATGCAAAGCAAATTTTTCATTTAGGGCATATAAATGGTTAATCCAAAAGGGAGCAAATAGAAGGTCAAAACAATATGAGAAAGTAAAACACCTTGTAGGGCAGAGTTTAAGACACTGACAGTTCTCTTGGCCAATGTTAAGGTTACCAATATCACCCTCCTACAGAGAGGGAAATGAGAAGAATTTGCTAAATATAGCTAGAACTGGTTGGAAGGATGCCTATCCTTATTTGTGCATTCATCTGTTTAATTGTGGGCAATATAGTCCACTAGACAGCCTGAAGCAAGTGTGGATGTTCAATATTCTCTGAATTATACAACCTCAACCAGAGATTGGACTTAATTACACAGTTTACATCAGTATAAATGGAAAGTCTGTGTTTTGAAACGCTCCACAGTTGTATGTATCTCAATTATTTTCTCAGGTTTTGGTACTGTATTAAATGCCTTCAAAACTGCAGTTTTAAACAAGGATGGTGAGAAAGGCCATGGAAATCCTGTGTTTATTGTATGACTGTGTCTTCCAAATCCAAATGTATAATATAAATACTCATATATGCTGACATAAAAAATCAGGTTTTATGCTTAGAGCCTCTTTAAGTTTGGTAGTCTGTGGGGATTGACATTTTTCTTAAATTAATCTGTAAGTGCATTTTTAAAATAGTGGCAATAATTTAAATACACATGTCAATACATCTTACAACATTAATCCATCTTTATTTCAATATAAAGCTGTAATAATCACACAAACCTGAAAGAAACAAGCCAAGGAATTTTATACACCTGTGACCTAAGCTTTCAAAAGGATTCCCAAACCCTTGGTTTCAGTGACATTATTGTAAAGAATTATAATGGAATTAAACCAGCACTAGGTGCCTAAATCTCTTTAGGAGTTTGGGCCTAAATTCTGAACAGATCACTGAAAGTCTCAGCCAAGGTATCAATTTATTTATATATATAACTAAGATTCTCTCAGTTCCTTTTATATATATAACAACCTTCAGTTCTGCTAAATGTTAGTTCATCAGAACCTTAAATACTAAGGTTCCTAAAAATCAGAGTTATCATACTGCTTCTCTACTTCTAAAACAGTGGAAAGTGTTTTGTGGCATCATAAATTAAATGAGGTGGTTGTTTCCTTGACGAGATAGATGAGCATGGGCTGGGATTCAGAAACCCCACCATCAGCATAGTAAGCAGTCTGTAAAAGCTAAAGATTGTTCATCACCTGCAGGAACACACCACAGTGAAACAGAGAGAAAAAAAATGTGGCAACATACAGAGGTTTCAAACTTATGGATTGTACAATTCAATGATCTTCCATCGTCACAGCACATTAAAAACAGCACCTTAACCTCCACCTCTAAAATACTGCTTCAGGAGAGGGAACATGGTTTTGACTGCCATTATCCTCCAGCCTGCAGCAAGGAAGTGCCTTGGTCCTGAATCAGAACCCACAGGAATTCAGCAAGTGCTATTTCTGCTTGTAGTAAAATCTTCAATATGTAATTTACATCTTGATATGTCATCATTTCTTGGTATTTAACTTAGTAACAGCTTCTCTAAAGTAGAGATTTTATTACATAAATTATGGAAGTAGCAGACTGGGTGTAGTGGAGACAGCATAAATTTCTGAATCAATACAAAATATGTCCCCAGTAGTAGTTGTTATTCTATGCAGGTATGTTATTGATTACAGTCATAATGGTCTCACTTTAGCTGCCATCAATAACTCACTACTTGTATTGTCACACTGAATTAAAAAAGAACCAGTCTAAAAATATGGGGAGAAGTTATACCAGCATGGCATGACCCAGCCTGTGGTGCAAAGAAGCAAACACTGCCAGTGTTTGAGACTTCACTTGACATTACAGTGATGAAGTCAAATGTGATGCTTATTCAGGACAAAAAAGTATGTGTCTTAATCATTCCAGAAAACTTTTAAATGTATGGATCCTGCATACAGGAACAGTTTTTAATACCCTGGGACCATTAGAATACATGTACTGTTATGCAAAACGGAATTAAAGTTTTATGATTGGTTATTGACATTTTACTGATGAACGTGACTGAAGCTTGTTTGCATCAGATTATGAACTGTAGAAGGAATCTTAGATTACTTCAGTTTTTTAAATTCCTAATTTTGGGAGATAGTCTCCACAAAATTCCTATATTTGCTACTCAGCAGAGAGATGATCACAAAGTGCCAGCTGGAAGACTTGATTCAAGCTCATAGACTGGATCACTCTCCTGAGAAGTCTGTGTCCACTGTTTTAATCCACAGCCAGAAGTGCCCTTTCTAAATCAGGCATCTAATTGATATGCCTGAAGTTATTGTATCTACCCCGACTGGAGTGTCACATCTGAGATTCTCTTATGAACCATATTTAAGTCACTCTGCAATTTGCTTTCCTCTGGGCAATCTCTGCAAGCTTTGCTACTCTTCATGCTATTAAAAAGAGTGTAATTTTCCCTTTTAACACCTGCAAAAATTAGACTATCCAATATCATTATATACAGTCAGGTCTCATCAAACTGTGAATCCAGTAGCCATGGACACTGTTGATAGTGAAACATCACAATACAGTTTCTCACCAACAGGATAATCCAGTAAGAGTCTGTGCCATCACTCCTGTCACTGTTCTGAACAGCAGTTACTTAAAACTGCACCACTACATAACCCAAATTAACCAGAGAACATTTACTGTAATGAGAAGGTTCCATGGAGGTATTCCAACTCATGGCCAGAACTTCAACCACCACAGCAGATGAAGAAGAGACAGTTAAATTACTGCAAACAGTAGGCCTAGTTTCACTAACTTTACATTGCAATGAATGTAGATCAGTTAATAAAAGACTTCTTCATACAGGAACAAGTTAGGGCAACATTTTTCTGTACAAAAACCCCACCATGATCATTTCTGTTATGAGAGCAGAAATTCAGAGAGGAAGGTAACTAAGCTTAGAGCACAAAACAAGCATTTGTGATACACTAAGCCCAGCTCCTGTAAAGCTACTTCTCAGCACCTCAATGAGTCAGTATCACTGCAGCTGTAAGAATTCTTATACAGATTACTTCATCAGGTAATTCCAACTATATCCAACCAGAATGCAGGTCTTGGTATCAATCCCCTGAGAAGTCCATTCTCAAGGATAACAGTGCAAAGGAAGCACTGATGCCTAATTCTAGACTCCAAATTACTAGGTTCTGAAAGAAATAAGGAAAATAATAAATATTTTGAGTTTACCATAACGACAAAATGTCAGGACTTACCCCAAACTGATTTACCCACTTCTTCCCTCTCACTTGCAATGTTCAAGCTGTAATTCTTCAATAATGCATCTCAGAAGACAGTAAATGCTTCACAACACTTAAATAAACCATAAGCAGCTAAACAGTACCTGCTCTAGAGGACAAAGGCCTGTTGCTAAGGCACTAGACTTCAAATTTCCAATGGCTTATGACAGCAGTAAAAAGGCAAACAAAATAAATAATAAAAATGAAGTAGTGAAAGATACCTTGACAGTGTCCTTCTAATTTTCAGCCAACTTGAGACGTCATGTAAGCACTGAAGCAGCAAAGAGGTGATACTGCTTAGATAGCAAAATCTCAATTCCTTCCTGACCTACAAATCAGAAGCTAATAGATTAGTGGTGCACTGGTGTATATCTGCACAGTGTCTCATGGAAACCCTGTCGCAGCTTCTGAAACAAAATGCATGTGCTCTGAGATGCAGAAAAAGCATAACTATAAATAACATCAACTGAAGCATGCACAGAAGATTTTGACAACCCAGTCAAGGACCTTATGGAACAAAAATCCCAAATTGTCTAAGAAAGCCATCATATCTGAAGAGATGAAGCATACTGCATGTAGCTCAGGAACAGAAAGGTCTTCCCAGTGCAATATAAACTGGAGAGCAAGACAGAGGCACAACCCTGCCCATGTGTTCTCAATGGATCTCAGTACCCTGTAATACTGCCAGCAGCAGCATCACCACTGTGCAAGTGCTGGATGAAAATTACCTTCTTGGACCACTTAGTCTGGAACCTGTGATTTAAATATTACAATTTTACTCTTTCTAAATATATAATCAAACTATATCTTTGACTATCGTCAAAAAATCACTCAACTTATCTCATGGTAATTAACATCATTTGATTACAGAGCATTAAGACTTGCAGAATCAGACCAAGATACCTTTCACAAAGATGTTTATCGAGATGGAACAAAAACCATGCAACTACAATGCAATATATATATATGTATATATATACTCATATATAGATGCAATGTCAATTTTTATAGAATTTGATAAAGTGACCTGTTAAAAAAAGAAAACTAAGCCAGTCACTTCAAAGGTATAATTCTGCCTTAGTTAAGATTCATTATTTTCAGAAAGATGCATTCATTCCAACAATGGTAAGCTCCCAGTAATGACAACACTGTAAGAAAATATATGTTCTTTGTAGGAATGAGGAGTAACTAGATATGAATTTAATTAACTAAATCGAAGCATTCTCTACAAAAGGTTAAAATATTTGAAAATGTCACTCATATATACGTTCCTACTGGGTATTTTACACATTTTTTATCCATAAGATTAACTGATATTCCAAGAAAAGCATTTCTTTTGGTGGGTCAAAATGTCAGACTACCCTGAAACAGTGGCAATCAGTAAGTCTCATCAGAACTCCAAAATACTATTTTGTTTGATCACTGTAAATAAATTAATCATGAGTAATAGATATTGTCCACTTACTATTAAATGATTAGCCATTTACAGACAACACACCAAATGCTACTTGAAATTACGCCAGGGGGTTGACTGTCAGGCTTTCAAAAGATTGGGTAATACTAAATTAAGCTGTCTGTTCTCAGGATGTTGCACAAAACCAGTCACAAAAAGAACTGGATTCACTAGAATTGGCTGTTTCTCTTACATACTATTTTAAACAAATGTATTGACCTAAGCTAATGGAGAAAATGCAGACCTCTAGAACCACAGCAGACTGCACCAGAAGCAGCTTTTCAATTTGTTTTGGACTGCCTGTGAAATGCAAGGGTAGGAGTGAAAAGGACAAACAGGGAAGAGAACACTTGCACCACAGTTTTTTGAGGTTGACTTTGTTTTGCACGAGTTAGCTGAAGGAAATAAAAGCCACTTCATTATCTAAGTTGATTGCTTCTTTTCTCAGATGCTTAGGTAGTTACCTGCCTTACTTCAGCTCACAGGTAGACCACATCCTACCTGAAATTTAAGCAAATCTCCCCGTTCTTATTTTAATGCTTAAACCCATGATCCCGTTAATGCACTTCTCTGAAGAAAATACATTTGTCAAGTTACATGCATACTCTAAATGTCTTGCACTATGGAAAGAACACTTCTTCTAAAAACAGGTGGATTTAAATCTTAAAAATCTCATTGCTAATTTCCAAGAGACACACATGAAGCCTGAATAAGGTAGCTGCATGCAATATATGTGAAATTCCTTGGCTATCCATACTGGTGTAACCCTAGAGTTGGCCTTTTCCTCCTTATTCTGTAGAGACAGAAAAGAAAGTAAAAAAAATCTGACCTAACTCCTTTGAAGGTAACTATGATGGCTGTTAGGATGCCCCCACACCTGACAGAATAATGTCATACTCTGGTTAAACCAGAAAGACACAAACCAAATGTAAAATCCCACTTAGCTGCTACAGCATTTGTTTACAATGTCTGCGTCAATGATTTATACTCACACAATAAAATATTAAGAGCAACAAACTATAAACCTGGTAGCACAAGAACTCTAACAGGTTTTCCTTGCAGTCTATCAATTCTGACACTACCCAAGATCCACCAAAAGCACTGCAGATATAATGTGTTGCATTACATAAAATCAAGTCCAGAAGCTTAGTTTTATATAACTGTAATATGCATACAGATGGTGTTCACAACAAGACAGCTAACCTAAACTACAGTTTGTACAAAATTTGAAGTATAAGCAAAAGGCAGGAATTTTGCCATTTCTAGTACAGTGTCCTAACTCAATAAAATGGGAAACTCCCTGTATTTGTAGCTCTTATTGGTTCTTCCAATATTAAAAACTTTCTGACACTGAAATCAATTGCAGAGATTTTGAATTAATAGATGAAATTCAAAGAAAGGAATTATTTTTCATCTATTTTAGCCAAACAGTAGGTCAAATCTATGCTTATATTAATAGAAATTCAGTTATTTATGTCGACAGCAACTATGGCATAAAAACAAAGTAAGCAAAGTCCACTTTCTAAAGATCACCAATGTCAAATAAAATACAATCTATGATCTCTGAACAATACACAAGGATAAACCACACAGTGAACCTATGCAGTCAAACTATTGTTCCTACAAACCATGCCTTCCTAATGCATTCCTTTAGCCAAGCAATGGGAAGATAAACCCATTTGCCTAATGGAGCATATCAATTAAACATTTGAGACAAGAATTGACAGAGATGCTGCTAAAACAAATTTAAGAAGCATCCATCCAAATACCTTCCACGATGAAGACCCCAGCGTAGTTCACAACTTATTTTTTCTCCACAACACCAACTCCAAACTCTCCAGCCCCTGCAGTTACTTTAGTCACCGTGCATACCCTGTATTACTTTATTATAACAAACCTTTCTTTTTTTCCCCATAGGAGATTTAACACGAGGCTGCATTTTTTCTCTTTTGCAGTGCCTCTAAACATTTCTAAAATCACTAAAATTTCAGATTTTACTACTGCACCATGCAGTCCTGCACAATTTGGTAAACAAAATATGTCTAAATTTATGGAGCCTTAAAGGACCAGTGTATTCAGCAGATTGCAGTACCCTATCCACAGGAAGTTACAATCAGCCAATGTCAATATTCTGTCATTTAGAAACAGGATTTTTTTTACCATAAAGCATTCCCATTAATACAAATCAGCAGGGCTGTTTCCCGCCACCCCTACGCAAAACTCGTGTTCAGGGTTTAAGCTATTGGTACGATAACAGGTCTTCACTTAATTTAAAAAAAAAAATCTGCTTAGGGTTTTTTTTTTTTTAAACATGCTATGAATCACGTTTTGCATTGTGACCTACCTAAAGGCACAACAGTACAGCGTAACAAGCAAAGTGCATGTTTTAAGAATTCCCCCTTTCACATACACAAACAAGTGCCTACACGAAAAAAAAGAGAAAAAGCAAGAAAAACAGTCTTTCCTATTTCATATTCAGTAGAAGTGAACATTTCAAAGAGTTCTTCAACTTCTACAAACGTCATATTTTAACCGTGGACCTCGAGACTGCAGGGAAAGCGAAAATTAAAAAATAACCCCTAATTCTGGCTTTTAAGTCTGTAATGGATGTCGCGTGTATGAAAAAATAGGTTAGTTTTGTTTGGTCTTTGCTACAAAGAGACTCATCTCCTATGCATGCCACAAATAACCTGAGCAATGACTTCCCTCCATGATACGAGCTGCCCATCATATTGCAGGATTATTACAATGTTGGTTTGTTTAGGGGTTGCTTGTGTGTGTGGCTTGCGTATGTAATTCAGGCATTCGCATACATCAACTCCTCGTTGCGCATCACACAATAAACTGATGAACGCTGTTAAACCTGAACCAGGAACCTTTAGCAAACAAAGAAGTCTAGCCCGGAATCGTGATGCAAAATCACCCCAAAACGTACTACACCCTGCAAGAACCTCACAGAAAATAGCCCGGCAACCTCATTCATTCCCCCCAACCCAGCGATCTGCTCACCATCTCCGTCTTATTTCTCTGTCCTCAGCTTATTTTCCTTGCTGCTGCTGGCTTCAAGGAGGCGGTGTACAAAAAAAAAAAAAAAAAAAAAAAAGGAAAAATGTTTTTAAAAATAAAATAAAATAAAAAAGGGGAAACCCCCCCAACTCTTCAACAAACCGCTCGGCAGCCGCTGGGCAGCATGTCAGCCCCTTGTCTTCCTCTCCCGCTCCCCGCGCAGGAGCCGCTCTCGCCGTGCCCGCCCCGCGGGTGCCCGTCCGTCCCCCGCGCGTTCCCCGGGAGAGCGCCCGGGCTGCACCAGCTCCTCCCGCCTGCTCACCCACCGAGGCAGCCAAGTAGTCGGAGCCGGGCTGATTTTCCCCTCCCACCTCCACATTCCTATTTACAAAGGGTATCCAAGACCATCTTTATCCAACGGGGGGGTGGGGGAGGAAGGAGGGGGAGGTGGAAGTACTTATTAACCCTTTTCTTGCATTTACCTTTTCTACTGAGATTTTTGGAGCACACAGGGGAATTCCCCTTCCCTACAGAGCACATGGACTCGTTGCCATCGGGCCCGCGGGGTCCCCGCTCCCTCACCCCGGCTTGGTCGCTGATGGTGCTCCTGGCGGTCCCAAAGGCCGCTTCAGGAAAAAGGTCCAAGGACACGGCTAGAAAACGTGCGCCCTCCCCAAACTATTGCTCGGAAAAGAACCGGAGCGGCCCGCGAGGAGACGGGAGTGCACTGCTTGGCCAGACTACGATGCCAACGGCCGCCCACCTCTTTTATTTTTCTTTTTTTCTTTTTTTTTTTCCCCAAGCAGGGCACATTCCTCAACACTCGCACCTGAGGGCAGGAGCGCAGCAGGCGTGAGGGGCGGCGTGAGG